>VZRU01013357.1:114690-260115 GCA_013398155.1 Pedionomus torquatus
GGGGGGGAAGAAAAAAAAAGTAGTAATAATGGCACTACATCAAAATTATCTTTTAATGCAGAAATTTCATGTTTTTGAGCTGTCTGATGTGACAATGAAAGATGCTGGGCTTTTCTAGGAGATAAATATGTTTATTGTATTTATGTAAGAGAATATATCTGCAGTGCTATTTAGGAGGAAGGCTATTCTAACCACACTTACCTTGGGGTATCTTGGCTGTCAAACATGAACAATAAGAAGTTCTGCCTGTATCTGCATTGAATATAATTTTTGGTGTTTTGGCATTTTTTGGGGGGTAAGATTTACCACAGATTAGTACCTGCTCACTCCGAGGTTGGTTCTTGAAATGTGGTAATTCATTATTTTAGGACAGTAGTGTGACAAATAGGAATCAGTTCTTGCAAATTTGTTTCTGTGTCTACACCTGTTTACACTTCTGGGTTACTATCTCTGTAAGGGCTGCTTGACAAGAGGAAGGAAAAGCACAAAGTTGTAAACTGTTGAGTGGGGTTTTGCCCATTTCCTTTTAATATGAACATAATACAGCTCCATTTTATCAAGGAATTTATTTGCTGGAAGCAGGCTGAAAAATGGCACCTGGGATTTATGGGCACAAATAGGCTTCAGCTTAATTCAGGATCTTTTACATTAGCAGTATTAGTAAGACCAGACAGGTCCAGGATTTTTCTACACCCTCAGCCTGCAGTGAAGCTGGAGAAAAGCAGAATGGTTAACTTCAGAAATATGTGTCTGAAAGCCAGGAAGTAGAGAAACACCTTACTCTGTTCTTGTGGTAGTTCTGCTGAATAATCATTTGGCAAACACCCGTGATATGTTAGAGAACCTCACAGTTACAGTTTAGGTATAGGATATTTTTAGGGGCCAAAGGCTTTGCTAACATTTAGTTGGATGTAAGAAATGCTGTGTGATAAGAACAGTGTCAGTGGTCTGCAGCGTTTGAGGTATGTAGTTTGGTGCAAATGAGCAAAGGTGATCTTTTTGTGTACTTGGTGGTAGAACCGGCAAAGTGAGGACACTTTAGGAAAAAGAGATGGTCTTTGGAATAATTTTATTTTTCATTTTTCTTCTTTCTTAAAAAAAGTGTGTAGTGGCCTATGCTCACTGTCTTTTATTCCATCTGAGTTGCTGGAGCTGGATTTTTGCTGTTGGCTGGCTTTTCAGCAGAGATGGGTCCAACATAAACCAGTTGATCCAGGAGCTTAGGTAGATTCACTCAGAACTGCTATTTAGTAAGTCTACTCTAAGTTCCGTTAAAAACTTTAGTTTTCTTCTTGAAGTTGTGTTTGCCTGAGTTAGCCGGGCATTGAAGCAAATCTGTTTACTTCTTTATACAATGCTCCCTCATTTCTGGACCTTTTACCACTGTGAAACAGTTGGCATGTGAACAATGTCTGTCCCTCCTGTACTGATAAAAAAATTTCAAAAAGGTCTCCTGGAAGTCTCTTCCACTGGGAGTCAACCTGCCTCCTTCAGTTCTTCATAATGTGTGGGTTTTGGTATTTGGCATCTTCCTGATTGTTCTTTGTTGAACTGTTTCTGGGGTAGTAGTACTATATCCTTACAGAACTGAACTGGGATTTATACAAGTTAATCAATGTGGGTATTTAGCAAATGTCTTAAATTAAATTCAGCAGCACAATATTTAGTTATACAGTTATGTGCTTTTTAAACTTTGAGTAATCCTCTCTCCAATAACCAGAGGTCTTAAGACGCTAGCGAGGCCCTCTGGCTTGTCCAGGATTTGGGTGTGCACCTTGTTGAATGAAGCCTTCCAGAAGAGTAACAACGCGCCTTGCTTTTTTTTACTGGTTCTTGTGTGTGATACTGGAATTTCTCAGGCATGTTTCTGCTGTGATCTCTAGTTAAGAACGGAGGAGCTTTTCTCATGCTTCTCTATGTGTCTTCTGTGCTCTTTTAGCCATGAAATACTGTCTGTAGCTGTGGTAGAGGCAATCGTGTTTCAGTTCCCTTAAGCTCGATCTTGAATTGGGCGAGGGATTTTGCCCCCTCCCTTCCATGGCTTTTCTTGACCTTTTCTAGTTTCCAGAAAAAATGTCTTTGTGACCTGTGTAAATGCAGCCTAATCTCTAATCTTTTTTTTTTTTTTTCCTCCCCTTGATCAACATGTACTGGGTTGTAGTTTTCAATACTTGCGTATACTAACCCCCAGAACTATTTAGGCACACATGGATATATACTGCTGAAGCTACTTCAGGCTGACATCTATCAAGCATCACTTGATGTATGATGGCTCTATTCCTTCACTGATCTAGTCCCATTTCAATTTAGTTTCATTAGTTTGCTCTTTAGAAACTGTAACATGATGTACAAATGCAATGCACTGAAACATGGAAGAGCAAACCAAAACCACATTATGGACTTACTAGCCTTCTGTCAAACACGTAACTAGGCAAGAAGAGCCTGTATAAATAAATTAGTACATACATATTTTTAAAGGAGGTATAAACTGACCTCTGGAGTGATCTTTTGATTTCATTCTAATCTGAAATAGTTTAACTTTAGGTACTCTTTGGCTCCTGTTCTTAACTCTGTTTGCTGTACAGACTCCTTCTTCAGATCTTCTTCCAAAACTCTTCACCTTAGCTGTTGCTGTCTGGTGCAGAATCTTGTGAAATGCTTTTTTGTGCTCTGAGTATACAGCATCCCCTGAAATTCCTTCACATCCCTGCAGTGCTGTCCCTGGGGAATTCCTGAGGCTTTGCTAAGCATGACCTCTTCTGCCTCAGTCCAGCCACCACAGTCTTAAGCATGTTGCTTTCCACATTTTCCTAGCATTTCATTCTTATGGCATGCGGTTTCTAAAACTTTCTCCCTGCAGTTGATTTTCAGCATTTTGGCTAATAATGTTATCACTTATCTCTTGACCTGTTGTAAAGTGATAGTAAACTGAAGGCTTTTCTAATATAATTCAGAGAATATTGTAGAAATCTTGTTATAAGGCCATTTGTGTGACAGCATCTAGGACTAGAATTAAGCTACTTTATATAGAAAAGTTGATGTTTCTTTTAAAAGTTTGACATGAATAAAAAAGATTTTGCCTAGTTACTCATCGGGATGCAAGTTTGTGGTCTTCCTTCATTCTTTTTGGATGGTATTATTCAAAAGCAACTGAATACGCTTATTTCTGGTTTGCACAGAAAGCATTTTTAGAGCAAGCTGATAGTGAGCCAAAGTCTGAAACCTTAAAGCTGTGGTTAGCAGCCAGCCAGTCTAGGAAATTAGGTCACCATTACCTCACTATTTTTATTTATTTATTTATTTTAGTCCTGTAGTTGACACTGTTGATGTCTTATCAAAGACACCCAAGATGGATTGGATCCCAAGCTGGCAGCAGTAACGAGATGGAAGGGTCTAAAGCTTCAGAGGGGTGAATTCAGAATGTGCCAGGAGCAGAGCAACAGTGGAGGATGGCTGGTTTGTTTGGGAAGGAAGTTGTGAGCATAAAATGTTCTTTGACACTGTAGATTGGTTTGGGGATCTGGGTAGCTTGCAGAGCTCATAGTAGGAGAGTTGCTGTGAGGACTGTGGCTCGGCAGAGAGGAGGCCAGGTGCAATCATGATCCTCGTGGGGAGGCAGTTGCAGACGCTTCTCCTGCCTGAGTGGGTATTTGCCTCTGCACTCTCAGCTGTTACAGCCTCCACTGCCTCAGAAATCATCCCCATGTGGGTTGGTGGGATGAGGTGGGAGCAAGAGTAACTTGAAAACTTGTACCTATTTATATAGATATAAATTTTTTCAAAATTTTTTCTTCTCTTAGAAATGCTGTTAGCAGAGTCTCAGAGTAGCTGAAAGCTTTATTCCCATCTGTTACACTATTCATGGTTCTTCTAAGGTGTGACCTTATCAAAGCTGGAATCAAAACACAAAGTAAAACTCAAGGCAGGCTCAATCTAGTTGAGATTCCCTTCAGTAGACCATGGCAATGGGGAACAATGGATATGCTGCTGAAGTTTGTTATTCCCTTAACTGTGGTTTTATCGGCATTTAGTGTGTAAAAAATAGCTCTTACTGGCTTTAGGATCCTTCCCCCTGCTTTCATGCTTGTATTTGTTCACTTTGTCTAAAAACAAGGGAGGTTTCTAATATTGACTGAGCCGATAGAGTCATAGCTGCCACATTAGAACAGGTATCTGTGCCTCATCAATTGACTCATTTGCTAAGTTCCAGCTGCAGAACTTTTACTGCTGGGTTTTCTTCACATAGGAGGAGAACAATTTAAATCTTGAATAGTCTTCCAGGCCCAGAGAGATAAATAATTTCAGAGAAAGCTAACAATTGTACAGAGCTGTTTTTTTTGGTTGCTTTTCAGGTGTGCTTTCAGTGCTTTTTGAGTCATTGGGAATATTGTGACTAACTTGGTCATGATACTCTGTAGGGAGAAAAGAGGCTAAAAGGGAATGGAGTGGACCCAGTGGGTAGACTGCATTACTTGTACTTGCCTGTAATCCTCTGACTCTGGCGGAGTAGCAGACTACTCAAGTAGATAAAGTTAAGATTGGTAACTCCCCTGTTAACCTGAGTCTCTCAGCCTGCACCTAGTTTCTACAGAAAATGGTTGACCCCAAAAGTTTGGTTTTATGGAGGGGTGCTTGTTTTGAGGGAGACAGGTCTCAATGCAAGTTGGAAGGTGGTAACTGCATTTTGTAGGTATTTGAATTATGTTTCAGGACCTTAACGAATACTAAAGCATCAGCCCTCACTTTTTTTCCCCCTTTTCTTTATTGTTTTTTAACCACTTCACCTGTGACAGCTTCGGTTTACAGACTCCATTCTTCTTGTGGAAATTTTATTGTGTGACCACTTCCTTTAGTAGTACAGTGGCTTGGGAGGAAGCAAGTTTATACTTTTGATCTAATTTTAAAGCCTCAGAATAGGTCATTCACTCCTCCAAACAATTTCTAAAGATTTGCAAATAAGGCATAACTTATTTAGAAGGCAAGGAGTAAAGTGTCAGGACCAAAACTTTCAAGGAGCTTTTATGTGTAACCTTATTGGGATTTGTAACAGGCTAAATACAGCATTGTAGGCAGAAGCTGTAAGCTGAGAAGCCCTCCATCTCAGCAGATCCTTGGGGATATGCCCTTGGGGGGGTTCAGACTGCAAGAAAATGTGGAAAAACAAGAAGATTGCTCTGCAGGGATGGACATGATGTAGGGAGAGGTTGGAAAAGATAAATCCTTCTGGCCCCCTTCATTATGAGAGTAAAACGACACTTTTGGCTAGAGGCCAGTGAAACCTGGGAGATCTAGGATGGTGCAGACAGGACTAGCAACAAGTTTTGTCAGGGAATGGATTGGATGAGTGTAGATCTGCCTCGGCATTGTGGTTTTTGTTCTGAATATAGAGCATTAACCCCTCCAATCCTGCTGCTTTCCAGAAGCAGTAACGAGGCAGAGGTGTTCAACCTCACAGAGCAGATGGAGGGAAAAAAATGTGGTGGATTTTAATTACACTTGGAAAAACAAGCAGAGGTAGAGGAATGCTCTTACAGGAAATGTAGGATTGTCAGAGGAGCTGTTGTTGTGATGCTGACCCAACAATACAGAGAGTAACAGCCATCCTGTTACCCCACACAGTTAAAATAGTCAAAATTCAGCAGTACCCAGAGAGAGGGGACTTCCAGGCAGATCTGCTTGCTCACAAAGGGCATTAAAAAAAAAATGTATTTTTTATCAAAAGAAACTGAAAGTAACTTTCAGCAAGAAATCTTGCAGTCCATCATCCTGAAAGGTGGTGATTTTGATTTAAAATTTTGGCATGCCCTTTTGGTTTCACCTGTCTTGGCCCACCAAGGTATGGCTGAGGTGGTACTTTCCGGAAGACGGGGAAAATGCTTGTGGTCTTGAGAGTCTTAATTCTTAAATAAGCTAAAATGTAGCACCTTTCTTATGTTTGTTGAAATTAATTTTTCTTTAAGGATAAATTTGTCAGATCGGCAATGGGTGAAAAGGCTTGTCTTTGAGATTAGACCATAAAGGGCTAGTTTTTCCAAAGAACTTAGAGTCATTCTGCTCCCCTCAACGTACATCTACAGCATGGTCAAGAGTGTGAATGCAGCTTCTGCAGGTTTACCTGGGCTGGCTGTAAAGTAGTTTGTGTGTAGTTGTAAGGAGGACCAGCACCGTACCCCAGCAATGCAGTTTACCATGCTTTGGTAATCAACCCTGGCTGCAGCCCCAAGGGAGCCCATGAGCACTGCAGCCTTGACACTGGTACCTGCAAGAGCAAGGGAGGGACAAGTGCTGCCTTGGAGAAACCTGGCCAGGTTGATTGTGATTGGAAGCCCATGTGTATTTGCGCAATCTCATGATCTTCAGGGGACATTTCATTTTTTTTAATGGGAGCTGCGTATAAACGTGGGAGTGTAGAATTTGGCCTGTAAATCTATTTGGGAATAAGCCTTTTCCAGATCTATATAATGATAGTTTTCATTTCTTCAGTTAGAAACAAGAGGGCCACAATCCTAAAAATGCTTACTTGGAGGCTTTATTTTAAGATTCACCAGGTACTTAAATTAGCCTGTAACTTCAGGGCTTTTAAGTTAAGTGTGCTTCTTTTCAGACCCTCTGGCCATAGGGCATTTCACCATGGAATAGTTGTACTGTTCCAACTGTTGTAAGTCTAGGCATGATATCTTTCTGTTTCCAGAGACTAAGATATATTTTAAAGTCCAACTTTTTACAACAGAGAGATAGCAAGGAGCTTTACTTTATAATGATATGAGGTAGAGCTGGCTGATTTATTAAAATTTTTGATTTCTAACTAGGAGGAATTATCAGTTATGTTTTAGAATATGAGGCTGAAACAATGAAAACACCCATGAAGCTAACTCTGAACAGCCTGGTGTCATTTGAACCTTTCAGCAACCAAAGCCCCTAGGAAATATACTTTACAAGATTTAAGGACATAAGGCATTTAGATTTACATCCCCTGTTTTATCCTACTGGCAGTGCCTTAAGGAATTATACCATTGATAAGGAGGGTTTTTTTCCTGAAATTTATAACTAATCTTTTGCTGCACAAAGAGGAAAAATGTGGCGAAAGTGTGCTGAGATGTTAACTGGATGTAGAATCAGGGATTCATGAATGAAATCCAAACTGCCTTGTGTCTGAAGGTTTCTGAGGGTGCTGGAGAAGTGCAAAAGCAGTTGCTGTTTGCAGTTTGGTTGTCACGCTTAGCGTAGCATCTTAGCTCCAGTTCTAGTTTTATGCTTTTACCTACTTGTTTTTGAGTATCATCAGCCTCCACTGTTCTCAGAGTGCTTAGTTATAAATCACACCAAACCTTTGAATCCTCGAGTCATTTTTCACTATGACTTTTCCTCTTCTGTGGTATGAAGTACATGTGTGTTATCTGCTCACCTGGAGCAGATCTGAGAGGTGGTGTGATCTGCAGGAATGAAAACTGGGTTGGGAGACAGGAGGCGGTGAAATCTAGTTCTGGCTCACAAGGCAGACTTATGAAAGCTGCTTCACCTTTCTGTTTCATTTTTTCCCCCTCTGCAAGGAAAGGTGGTGAGGACATTTCCCTGCCTGACTCCCAGGATGGGTGTTGGGCAGAATAGTTCCTTAAACCCCACCTGAATCTCTGGAAGCATCACCATACAGGGAATGAGTATCCTTTAGTGGCTATTAAGAGTGGTCCGATAGACAGCAGTGTTCTGTTTTTATCCTATCTTTAGATGGTCTGTGTGGTGCATGTGTGATCAGTGCTTGCCATGTTACTGACCATATTTACCTGTGGGTCTGAAAAAGGAGATGTAGCAAAGGCTGGCCATCTCCATGTATTTTAGTACAAACTAATATAAACCCCGATTTTCCTGGTGTGGTGGGGTGCCTTTGTTTTCTGACATACACTTTGCTTGTTTGATGTGGTCAAAATGTGCTTGTCCACTGAACACCAAAAAGTCAATTAGGAGAATTCTGGCTCTCACTTTTTGCTTTTCTTCTGCAGTTTTGCTTTATGAGCACCTTTCCTCCAGTTGGGGGAAAGGCTGGTAAACAAATACCCTCACACCTGCCAGTAAGGACCACACCTTGGGCTTCCTGAAAGTCATAGCAGTCAATAATTTATTGCACGGAGATGTAGGTAGATGTTTTCCAGCTTTGCTCAGGCAGCAACCAAAGAACTCAAACCAACTACTGATGATACCTATTAGAATAATCTCTAACCAGAGAGCAATCCTTCTTAATAATAACCAAATAGCCAATTTTTCCCTTATTAATATGGAAAACCAGTTGATCCTTCACCATTTCACTGTAGGAAGAAGTGATTATTTTTTCCATCTCTCGGATCAGGACCAGGACTCACATGGTGTTGCTGTGCTGTTGTTCCAGCAGCAGTGCTGTTGGCAATGGTGACAATAGGACCCCCATCCCTTGCCTGCTTGTTCTTATATCCATGCCACTACAGGTGGTACACTACCTGTTCTTCTGGTTATGTGTGACCAGACTGTGTTTCAAAAATCAGGAGAAAACCTGGAGCTGTGAAAAAACAGAGCTTAAAATCCAAAACAGTTTTTTCTGGAAGAGGATTTTTTCTTTTCTAATTTTCATGTTGCATATCTGGTTTAGGCTATAACCAGTATAACTGTCTTGAGTAGTAACAATCTTTTATAAAAAATTACTTTTTAAAAAAATAATTTTTTTTGAAACTTAAGAAAGTAGTTATTTTTCTCTACTACTTTTTAAAAAATTCCTAGATAATATGCAAGTGTAAATATATTTTCTGTGTTTCTTTAGGACATTTTTTTGTGTCTGTTTGATTATTTTTTTTTCTCCTTTGAGAAAACCCGTAGATTTTCTTTTCAGTTTAAGTTTATAGGTCTCTTTGACAAGGTTGCTTTTTTCAGGAGGGTGGGGAACCGTGTGAGTCAGCTTGCAAGACTTCTGCCCTAGCAACTTGTGAAGTTAGGAGGAACTCCAGCTTCTATTAATCTGCTCTTTTCCAGTGGTTATGTTCTCATATCCGCTTAGAACCTGGGATTAAACCTGGCCTTGCTCAGTGTCCTGGCTGGAAGGTTGATGGAAAGGAAGACTTACCATGGTGGACAGCCAAGTGCAGTGATGTATCCTGGTATTTTCAGAGTAGATCACAGCACACATGTAATGAATACTGAGTTAATTCCATTGGTCGCACCATTAGAGTTCAGGACTGTCCTCAGAAAAGCTGTGTACATAATGTACATGTCATTTACAAGGGAGTAGAGCAAGTTGATAGAAACCTTTGAACTACCTGCTTCTGGCACCTGCAGAGAAAAAGCCTCAGTGGTTTAGGGAAAGATAACAGCCAACAGAAGCTGTGGCTTTTGTTCAGGTATTGATAGGAGAAAC
Organism: Pedionomus torquatus; assembly: GCA_013398155.1. Classification (NCBI taxonomy): domain Eukaryota; kingdom Metazoa; phylum Chordata; class Aves; order Charadriiformes; family Pedionomidae; genus Pedionomus; species Pedionomus torquatus. Next base: position 124,067 of record VZRU01013357.1, read on the forward strand.
TCTGTGGGTAGAGAAGTCAGACTAGAAGATCGTAACAACCTTTTCTGATCTTAATGTGTCTGAATCCTACCTGACTCTGGACTTCTGAAACCATCCTACCCTCTGTTACTGATAGTTTTCCTTTCATTGTTTCACAGTGACTTAATGGTAAGTTCTCGCCATATGATGCTTTGCATGAACACTTGTAACCTCATTGCTAAGTTGTAGTATATGAAAGTTTTAGAACTTTAGCCTTGTAGATGGTAGATAGCTCATCCAAACTAGTAATTTCATCTTACTCTATAGGCTTCTCGAGAAATCATCATCTCACAGAACAGGTGGGATGAAATTATTTGCCCTCTGGAGATGCTTATTTAATTGGATTGACTTCACAGGGAACCTACACAGTGCTAGCTGGGACTTGGCTAACTAGCTGTTAGATGTGTAAAATTAGGTGGCATAAATTTACCCTCACAGCAGTAAATGGTGAGGTGGTAGTTAAACTCACCATGGGTAAGGACAAAGACGGATGGGAATGCGTGCACAAAACCATTCTGGAATTTGAGTATGGCAAGGACATCTCTCATGTTGGTTACTTTAAATACAGTGGTTGTTTTGATATAGTATATGCCCTTAACAGTGATCTTTGTAGCATCATCTAGGGTGCTGTCTGCTACTGGAACTCATATGCACTGTAATGAAGAGGAGTTTGCTTAAATACACACACAACCAGATGATTATGTCTGAGATTAAACTGGGGATAAAAATGACAGACTTCTTCATTTACTCAAGTAACAGAGACATAGGAGCTGATGTACAAGTTTGATAATACTTTTCATTCCTTCCAGTATTACTGTGGTATCCAAAATCCTTATAGAGGAACAAAGTCGTGAGAAGTGTTTATTGAAGTTGTATATATGTTCCATATAAATATGGAACACTTTCACTCTTCTCTGCTTAATTTGCTGAGACAACAAACTAAACTAACTAACCCTACTAAAACCCTAACACTCCTTATGCAACACTTCCCTTAGACTTGTACCTCCACCATCTCTCATTGCCCGTCTCCATTCAGGTTATTTCATACAATCATAGAATGTGTATGGTTGAAAGGGACCTTTAAAGATCATCTAGTCCAACCCCACTGCAGTAAGCAGGGACATCTTTAGATCAGATTGCTCAGAGCCTCATCAAACCCTGACCCTTGAATGTCTCCAGGGACAAGGGGCTCCACCACCTCTCTGGGTAACCCGTTCCAATATCTGACCACTATCATTGTAAAGATCATCTTCCTAATGTCTATTCTAAACCTACTCAGCTCTAATTTAAAACCATTGTCCCTATTGCTATAAGCCCTTGCAAACAGTCCCTCCTGAGCTTTCTTGTAGGCACCCTTCAGGTACAGGATGGCTGCTATAAGCTTTCTCTTCTCCATGGTGTATCTGTGGACTTCAGTTTTCTGTGATTTTTAAGCAGTGGAGGGGAGGGTCATAGAATCATAGAATGGTTCTGCTTGGAAGGGGCCTTAAAGATCGAGTTCCAATCAAACTGGGACCTCCCGCTAGACCAGGTTGCTCAAAGTCCCATCCAGCCTGGCCTTGAACTTCAGGGAAAGGGCATCTGCATCTTTCCCAGCTCCCAGTCTGAAAAGGGCTTAAACTTATATGTTACGGTCAGAAATAAGTCAAGGGTCTTCCTTGTTCTTGTGTTGCCCCTGAGTAGAAGGTGTGCCAATTTTTCTTTCCTCAAGGAATCGACCAATTAGCATCACAGCCAGCTGCCTTTGGTTACCTGTCTCAAATAAAACAGATATCCATTTACAGACAAATTGATTCAGAATGGGTTTGGGCTTCATCTGGAGCAAGGCTTAAATGTCTGCCTCTAGGTTTGTAGCTATCCAGCATAGCCACTTTGCAAAGGGCTGATTTTACTGAAGAAGCCTTTGTAGATTAAGATCCAATTTAGCATTTGTAAGGTTGTCACAAGTAATGGTACAGCCTGACAAACAGCATAGTCAATAAAATAATGCAGTCGCTCCATGTACTGAAGTTCTCTGCTCTGGAAGAGGTGCAGAGTGCAATTTTGGAGTTACTAGATATGAAGTTTTTCTTGTTCACTAACCTGTAAATTCTGAAATACAGTTTTGTTGAAGGCAGCAGCATGCAAGACCTGCCACTGCAGAGTCTTGGCCAGTGAGTGTTGGTCCCAAGTATGAGTGGTATATAGACAGATTTTTAACCTCTTAATAGTTTCCTGCTTTCTGCTGCTGATAGATAGTGGGGTTTCTTTGTCTGTTTGGGTTTTTTTTTGTTTGTTTGTTTGTTTTTTTCTTGTTGTTGTTGTTGTTTTGGTTTGGTTTTTTGTTTGTTTGTTTTGTTTTTTGTTGTTGTTTGTTTTGGTTTTTTGTGTGTGGTTTTTTTAGTGGAATTACTGCTGAAAACATGAAAAGTTTGAATAAATAATGAAATATGAGGCCAATCTGTTATCTTCAGTGCATTCCCCACTATCTCTGTTGCATCTCCAGATAGGTAGTTTTGCAGACTGACTAAATCTTTCCCATTTCCCTGTCCCCTTATCCATCAAACTGTGTCCAGATTGCTACAATTCTGAGGTTTTCTGTTCCTTGTTTTGTTTGTTGGTTTGTTGTGGTTGGTTTTTTTTAAATTGGGACAAGTCCCTATTCTCAGTAACAAATACCCTGATGCCCAGCCAACACAAGTATAGAGTTATGTTGTAAGCTATTATTCAGGAAGCTCTCTCACTAGCTCCACAGTTCCTTAATAGAGCAACTGGGTGCTAATCCAGCAACGAGAAAGGGTGCAGAGAAGCTGCTGCAGCCTTTGACCAGCAATGAGCAGTCTTGATAGCATCTGTTGTGCAAGGATAAGGATTGGAAATGCAAGGCCAGTTTTGGAACAACTGTATCCTTGTTTCTCTACCCTTGAGGACGAGGGGGACAAGTGCCTACATGTGTTGGATTTTGTTAGCTGGATCCAGTTGCTGTGTTGAGTTAATGAAGGTCATGTTAGTCTGTGGAGTGCTGGGAAAGCAGGAGCAGCCGAAACCGAGCTGGCCCATCCCCAGGCAAACTGGTTTTAACCAGGAAAAAGTCAGAGAATGCGAAGAAACTTCTTGTACATCACCTCAGGCGGTTATGTATTCTGTTTCCTAGTTACATTTTTTTTTTCCTGGTATCAATTCCAAAACAAACAAATGGGAGAGAGAGAGGAGAGGGGAAAAAAAAAAAAGGCATTCCTTAAAATAACCCTTTAACATCTTGGGCCAAATTTTCTTCTCAGGCCTGAAGATACAGTCTGTCTGTGCTAATATATGTGTGGAGAGCACCCCAGATATATGCTGCAGTACTTGTAAAATGAAACTGATCTCTTTTATTCAGTTGGAGTAGAATCTTAGGACTGTGGCATATATTAAGCACTACCCTAAATAACAGGATAGGTGAATGGGCACTGCAGGTACAGAGATCCTGGCTTTCTGCTGTTGGACCTTTTTCTTATGATGGGTAAAATAGAGCATTGAGCAGGAAGGGACCCTGGCATCATTTAGGATCTGCAGGCATAGCTGTGATGGAAGGGATAGTAGTAAGTCTATTCAAACAGTAACTTGGGTATCTAGATGTAGAAGTTCAGCACAACTCTTGGGTTTCCTGGGAGAAATGACACAGCCAAATGCTGTGCTTGAGTTAGCTGACCTTCCTTGTGAATGCTGAAACCTCAGGCCTTCGGTACTGCCAGCAAATTTTAACTTCACTGGGGTATTTACAATGGATGATCATCATACTGCAATGCTTGAATAAACCGTCATTTTTTGTATGTGGGTGATGACATTCCCTTTCCCCTCCTACTGTGTGTTATCCTAGTCTTTCAACTAACTTTTGACTCCAAAAACGTAGAGAGTTTATCATTCCCCACTTTGGAACTGACCGTTTGATCTGCTTGACAGCCAGAGTAGAAGACATTTCTCAACTTCTCTGCACCACTGCCCTCTGTGTCATCCTGTTTCAAGCTCTTCTATACAGCTCTTAAAGTGCTATATAAGGCTCTGAAAAGTATCACGTTGCTTGGCTCATCGCTTAAGGCAATAGGGCACACAGCCTCTTTAGCGTGCTCCAGCAGCCGGTGGAAACAAGGGTAAGCCAGCTTGTGTACATCTTAGCTTTGGCAAGGGTGATCAGAGCCATAGCTCAGCAAGAAATCAGCATTCCCTCTGCAAGTGAAAGGTCAGGAATGCAGAAAGCTCACTGCCTTTTTAAGAAGGTTGAAAGTTTGCCATCCCTTTTTAACAAAAAGAGGGCAAATAACAATAACAATCCCATTTTCTGGTTTGTATTTGGCTGAGAATTTGTCATCTAATCTATTTAAGGAATGACCACGTGTAATATTTTGAAAGGTTGCTAACCTCTGGGTCAAATCTGTTCCATTCAGTCCTCCCATTTGCTTAACAGTGGCTGATGGTGTTTGGCGTCCAGCTGACATCCACTTTTTTCCTGCACCTAAGTTCTCAAGCCAGCAGGTAAAGATATGGTAGAAACAAAACCTATCAGCATAGGCATTTCCATTAAAGCCTGTGGTTTAATTTTCCATTAAAACCTCTAAGGTGGATGGTATTCTGATGAATTCAGGGGGCTCTGGTACTTTTCAAGCACAACCATCCAGACCAGACAAAAAAAACAAGCTTTTTTCAAGCAAAAACATCCAGAACATCAAGCAAACAAAAACATCTCTGAGAAAAGAGCATTAGCTTCACCAGCAGAAGCATACATGTGTGCATGAATGTGTACCTTTTCTATCCAAAAGTACAGGCACAAATGTACTGTTATCAGTCTTGCTGCAAGAGTGGGTGGAAAACTATTCAGAGAAGCATTTTTTTTCCTGCTGGAAGCCCTTTGGTGTCTAAAAGTCAAAGCTCTCTGCAGATGTGTGCAAGTCTTGATGAGATCTAAATTGAGAAGATTTCTAAAATCCAGATGGAATTTCTGATGAAAACGGAGGAATGATCAACACCCTTGCCAGCCTGGAAGGCAGAGGCTGTAGCAGTCCCATAGAGAGCCTGAGCTCGGTCAACCTTGAAGTGTCGCTGTAGACCCCAAATAGGTAGGATTCTTTCCTCTGCTTGAGTTAGAATCTGCGTTGTCTTCATGACTTTCTCAATGATAGCCTTGACATTTTCTGTATAATGCAACCCCTCTTTAAAGCAGCACTTGTCATGCACTATGTTTACAAAGGGAGAGAATAATATATATTAAATGTTAGATAGGATTTTGTTAGTGTCTCTTCAAGTAGGTACTATTTTAGCAGATGTCATTACTTTTTCTTTCCAAATTACTATTAATGACCTATTTTTGCCTTAAATTAAAAATAAGCTTCTGGATTTTTTTTTAATCAATTTATTCTGTTTGCAGTATAAGAAAAACTTACTGTAGAGATACATAAAATTTTCCTTCGTAGCATAGTATCTAGCCATTCTTTTATTTTAGCATTGGAAATAATGAGTCATGGAATCAACAGCACGTGATGTGGTCTTTGTGAAAGACATCTCAACTGGCATGGGGTCATGTTATAAGACGTTAATGTTAGAAATTTCTTCCCACTCACTTGAACAATTTCTCTTTTGTGCAAACATATGCAAAGCCCTGTGTGCCTTTCGTCTTCTTGCAGCCTGTGTTAAACTTCAGTTACTGCTTGAATTTACATTCCAAGTTTTTCTGCATCAATTTCATTGAACCTGACAGCAGAGAACTTAAAGGATGTACAGAGATATTTTTTCTGAAGGGCTCGTAAGAGTCAGGCTGCTACTACTAGCTTGAGCCAAAATATATGGAGTCAAAATTGTGCAAGTTTCTTTGCAAGCAGATGTATCTTGTCCCTGATAGAGAAGGCACTAGCTTTACAAATGCTGGGATTCCCGAAAGCGGCCTGTGTCACTTACACTGAATTAGGATTTATTTCTGCTTCCATTGACTTCAGCACGTGAACATTAATCTCCAACATTGATCAGTTTATTGTTGCTGAACCCCCTTGTGATAAAGAATTACAGCCTGTATTTTGTAGATGAACTGAGTTGCAAAGAAATTTAGATTCCTGTTTAAATATGTGTTCAGACATCTAAGGATGCAACTAGATGCCAAGTAAGATTTATGAAAGGGCATTAACTGATTTTGAGTGGAAGTTTAGGGCCCAGAGAAGTGAGGGGCTTTTTATAAATTCAGCCAGGCACTGAAATATCTATAGCAGCCTCATGCTGACTTCTGGGGTTTCACCTGCATTTGGGAGAGAGCTAGAGCTGAACCAAGACTTGTACTTCATGGCAGGCAGAAAGTGCATGCAGTAGGTGAAAGCTGGGTCCTTGAGGAGCTTGCAGTTTGGAACAGCACTAGTCATACAGGCATATACAGTCACTCTTCCCCCTTTATGTTTGTTCCCAGCCTTGAACTTCTGTCAGCAACCCCTTTCCCACCTCAGGTTATTTTTCAGTTGGATCAGTTCCAGACATAGCAGAGGGTATGGCTCCAAGACCCATGGATGTGTAATGACTGTGGAGTTCCTACATCCCCATTGTGGCTGGGCAACCAGGAGCACAGCGAAGGTTTCTGAATTGAGCATCTGTGCCAAAGAAAGGGATAGGAGGCGCAGCTGTTTTGTTCTTTCAAAAATTACATAACTATGCAATCATACAGTTATGGACATATAGAGGTTTCAAATGTTTGGGGCGTTATTATTATTTTTTTCAGTTAGTTTTAAGCAATGCCTGTTTCAGAATTTACTTGATTTAAATAAGTTCAGTGCTTCCCTAGTTCCTGGTGCAGAAGACTAGCTTAGGACTGGTCTGCATCCTTCCAGCCTGCTGGGAGCGAGCTTGCTGTGGAAATCGCTAGGTGGAAATGACAAGTAATAAATTTGTTGAAAAAGGCAGCTTGTGAGCAGGACCAGAATGAAATTTGAGTCAAGTTAGATGAAAATGTTGGGGGAGAAAACACTTCAGCAACATTGAAATGCCTTTTGATGTTTGAAAGTAGAAAAGATTTTCATGTTTGTTTCAAAATGATGTGTTTCAGCTCAAAAAGGCCAGCACTTGAAAAGGGAAGGTTATACAACTTCAGAAATGTTTTATTTTCTTTTTGCTCAAATGAACATCTTGAGTCAACTCAAATTATTTTCATAGCAAATGAAGTTATTCTGTTTGTTTAACCCATAAGATTATTTCTTTCTTTTTGTCTTTAGTAGTCACTGCAAAAAACATATTTGCCTTACGTGTCCCACCAGAACTGAAAGTTGGAGACTGGAATATTTGACCTCCATGTGTGTGGGGTACGACTGCCTAAAATAAATCTCTAAGCTTTAAGCATCTCAGGCTTTGCCTCATGGAAGATGCTTTCTTCTTACCCTATAGTGAGAATCCCCTGTTGATAATATCTTTAAGGAAGGCAATGATTCCAAATCCCAGGTTAGAAACTTGAAAACAGAGTAGTAACAAGGCATTACTTACATGAGTAAGTCACTTTCTGCAAAGACTGTTTAGCATATATGTATGAATAATAGTGGTTTTAAATGTTCAGGAACATTAAAGGAAATCAATGGATCCACTATGCAGATACATGAAAGCAGATAAATGAAGTATCACATGTGCTATATAAAATTATATGCCCTATCTGGGAGTATGCATATTGCCTTCCTGAACCTTTCAGATCAAATTTGGCACCAGGGTAGTTGAATCTGACACAGTTCTGATCGTAACCTTTGCAACTAGAATTGTGCGGGTACATACACTTGATAAGAATGTGACAAGAGAAAATTGAATGTAAAGTCTGCTAGACAGCCAATAAATTTGGTTTATAGCTTTATCTTTTCCTTGCTTGGCAATTATTTCAGCAGGTGCTCAACTACTTTCTGCTTGCTGTGAGAGAGGGTACTCAAATGACCTACTGTAAATTCTTGGTTATTTCCTGTACTTACAAGAATACATAATCACCCAAGGAACTTGTATAGTTAGTGTAGATTAAGACAACTTTTTAATTTTTTTTTTATTTTATTTTTTTTAATAAAGATCAAGGTTGGTCGTGACTAGTGATAGTTTACTTAGCACTATATAACTGAAATGTGTTTGTATTGTCACCAAACCCCTGTTGTCTATTTTTAAAATAGTGGGGTGGAGTTGTTGCTCAGGTCCTTCTATGGTATTTGTTGTAATTCAGCAGACTGTTAATGACAGGATATCATTATTAGGTTATAGCCCTCCTTGGTTATGGTTTTTAGAACTATAAAGCAAGAGTTGCAGGGTTTCAGAGGTTGATTACAGAGATAAGTTTATTGTTATTTCTTACACTTAAATTTGCCAGGTAAGTTAAAACAGCCAAGTACATCTGGTATAGAAATGATGTGCACTGAAACACATGATGTGCACTAAACCACTGAAAAATCTCTACTTCTATGCAAGAAAGCTATTAAATTATCGATTATTGTACATCTAGTTACCTTTTGTTACCTGAAAAGCTACTACAGGCAGTAGTTTGAGCTGGCCATTACCATTTCTAGCTTCATGCTACAGCATTCTCGCTTGTCTGCACAGTTGACCCGATCCTGTATGTCATCAGGGAGGAGATGTTTAACTTGTGACACTACTAATCCTTTCCTGAAGGCTTTTCGTTCTTCCTGCACGTTGTCCTTTCATTGCTTTTGTGAGCTGGAACATGCTTGCTCAGCCCAATGATGAATTCATGTAATTACCTATGTACGTACTGAAGTCCTGTTGACTTTAATGTTAAAGATCAGTGATTGCTTAAGTATTGCACTGAATCAGGACCCCCAGGCGTTTTCACATGCACAAGCTAACTTGGAAGTTCATGCGCCTTATTATAGTTCTCCACTGATGGGAACAAACAGCAGGCTTGGGACACTCCCAGAGCCTGACTGTCACTGCAGGCTCTTGGCTGTGCCCAGGGACAGCTGGGAGCACAGCAGATCATCTCCTGCCAGCAGACCACGGTGTGCCTGTGTGCCTTTGCCTTAACATAAGTGGGATATGTAGAAACAGATTATGATGTTAGACATATTTCAGAGTGTATTGGATTAATCCAGTTCTACAAAGCCTTGGTAGTCTGTGTGCAGGTATGAATTATGTAAAAACACGTCTGTGACAGGCATCTGCATCCCAGTATAGTTCTCTGTGTGTGTGTGTACATCTGCAGAAACCCCCTTTGCAGGAACTTGCAGTGCAAAGTCCGTCCTTTATCAGCTAAGTTCTCACACAAGGATATGGATGATTTTCTTTGTGCCTCTTGAAAATATGCTTGTCTCCACATGTTTATTTTGATGGTCTAAATACACGTAATTCATTGCGGTAGTGCTGTGTTTTATAAAGAATGCTGAACTGCAGTTAAGCCCAAAGAGTTTAGGTTGGCCTTGGTGTACACAGGCATCAAGACTTGAGAGAATATGACTGTCCTCAGCTGAAATGACTGACAGTCTCAGGAATCGCATCTGAATGACAAAACAACGTGGAATATGTAGTTCATATGTAGTCATAACCCAGTAGACACAGTATATAATCCCCGTAGAGGATCGTTTGTGATCCTTTCTAGTACAGTTTGTGCTCAGAATAGCATCAGCCCTTTGACAAGAAGTGAGATGTTGCTGTTAGAGCAGTTCGGTCTGGGCTTTTGCCAGAGCTTTGTGGCATTGCTTTCCCAGGTTGATGATGAAGGAGTGGACTTTTGCTTTCTCCATCCCTTCAGAAGCCATCCACGCCGCTTCCTCAGTGCTTTGATATTCTGCCAGCTGAGGGAGGGAAGAGCCATTTATAAATATTTCTGGTAATACAGTAAGTATTCTTACATGTTTTGCTCACTCATTTTCCGTATCCAGAAATCTATCCGACCAGAATCGGTTCACTCTCTTTTATTAGCAGAAATAGATCCACAACAATTAAAATTGATTTAAAAAAAAAAAAAAACAACCAAACCCAAAAAACCTACACAGAAAAAAAGAGAAGCGGCAGCAGCAAGCACAACATCATATTGACTGACTGTGTGTATATTCACACTGGCTTCCAATCCATGGATAATTACCCCTCAGAGATCGTGTGCTATGTACAGTACAGTGATGGAATTATGCACTTTAAAGAGCTTTAGTGAGGCTCTTAGGATGCCAAATTATTTCTTTTTTTTTTTCCCCCTTCTTCTTTTCATTGCAGTGAGTAATGATTTTTAAATGCATATGACCCATCCTCAAAAATGAGGTAAAGCACGTCAGTAATATATTGCCTCTCTGGGTCTCGCTTTTCTTGAACTGAGACAATAGAAGAAGTGTAGTCCCGAGATTAAAGTTGGGGCATGGTTAGAGGATCTTGGGATTACTGGCCTTCGTTAGTGAGAAGAAAGGCAAAGTGGAACTCAGATGTTACTCATTCTGTTTGTCAGCAGGTAACTCACTGGGGATTACTGTGAGGAAAGGGGGCTTGAAAGAGACTTGAAGGTACAAATCTGTATAAAAGTGGGCTTTGTTAGTTTGGACCATCATGGATCACCTTACTTGAACTGTAAGAAGCAGTGATGGTGGTTGTCAGAGTCAATTGAATTGCTTTGATTTGCAGTTTCACATAAGAAATTTAGAAAATTGCCCACAAATTTCAGCCTAAATTGTTTTTTGGCAAAATGATAAGCAAGTGAAAAACAGGGCCTTATCGTAGGAAGTGTCAAGCAATCTTAATTTTAGGCAGAGATACCAGCTCCTCCTAGAGGAAAAAAGCCAGTACGTAAATAGCACCCAACAGATCCCTTACTCAAGGAGACAAAAGGTTGACGTGCAGAAGTTGCTGCTAATGCCAAATGTAAGCTTTCCAATTGGAATGTGCTTTGTGTGTGAGGGTTCACATTGTCTATGAGATGTGACTTGACGTTCAGGCAGGAGTGTTTCTTGATACTTGGAGGTATTAACAGCTCTCCAGATCTCTTGGAGATCTTTGAAGAGTATCTTCAATGGTGCTATCCAGGGATTTGAAAAAGGAGGTAGATTTTAAAGCCATTGGGAATGAAGTTGCAGGACTGCTGTACACCTCTGTGGCAGCTTGTTCTTTGATCATCCCTGTGGCTATGTTTATGAATTTTCATCTTTTGTTGACATCTTTGAGTGTTTAGCAATTGTGAGTGATGCTGCATCCTTTTCCACCAGCCTCTACCAGTGGGCTGTTGTGTTAAAGGACAGGCTCCTACAGACAACTTGTTGTCCAAAATGAGACTAGCTGGGGCAGACTGTAGTAGCTACAAAGCACCTGCAGTCACCCTGCTTCTGCTCAAGGATGCATGAAGAGTGTTCCCAAGGTAGGTTTGTACATACAAGGCATAAAGCCAGTCCTCTTCTCCTCCCATCCCACCTTCCTTGTGGCCCTGTGCCCCAGGAGGAGCAGTGTCCCTGCTCTCCCTGTGTAACCTGGGCTGCAGAAGCTAGAACAAGGGAAACAAGGACCTTCTTTGATGCTGCGCAGCCTCAGTCACTTAATAAAGCAACGGACACATGCTGCTTTCCAGCTGACCAAAGACAAACAAATGCAATAGTTCTGTCGTCACTCAGAGGGGCAGAATATATGACTGTATATGGTGGTTGAGTGCCTGATTTCCAAGGATTAGCTACGTTTATGGGGTGAGTTCAGAAGAGAGTTGTATATATCTGCTGAAGAAGTATCAGATGCTTATCTATGAATCTGTTATGTCTCCATGTTCTTTGATTCTTCTGGAATAATACCGAGTGGTGCTCAAAGCCACTTGAAGTATCTTTCAGTTCAGTGATGGCACATTGTATGACCTTCTCAGCAGTCTGAAAGGTTTCAGCTTGGGATTTAGTCCTGCAATATCTAAATCTTTCTTGTTTGAGCAGTTGATAGGGGTGCCCACTCAGTGCACTTAAGTCCTGTGGTGAAAAAGTGGTGAGTGCTTTTGAGGTTTAAGTGGTTGATACAAGAAAACATGTGTTCCCCCATGTTTTAATCTAACTTGAGGAAACATCCCTTACTTGTTAGATATGTAAATTTTTACGTACCTAATTATGTGTTTTACTTGCTAACTTTTTCCAGCCCCTTTCTTCCACAATCCCACCACCCTCTTTCTTTCTCATTCCCTTGAATATGTGTAGATGATGAATAGCAAATCTTCTCATAGAATTTTTCAGGAATATTTACTGTAGGGTTTTGCTTTTGTTTGCTTTTCTGGTGACTTAGAGATGGCATGGTGAGAAAAGAAACATGTGAGCTAAACCTGTTGGTTTGAACATTGTGTCAGAAAATATCCATAAATTGCAAGTTACTACACAGATGTATAGATTTAATGAGACTGTGTAATGCCATTTATTTATGCTAAAGAATCTGACACATACGGTACTGAAAAAAAGTTAATACTGTAAGAGTTATTTTATATTTTTCCATTGCCATCTGTCACTGCCTACATAATAATGATACAGGTGAAAGCCTAACGTTGCTTTAAAAAAAAAAATAATCAGAATGAATAGTCATTTAAATATCTTGCTGCTTTAATAGCTAGTGTGTTTTAAACTATGGGAAGGAGGCTCCGGATACCCTCCCCCCATTTTTAGTGTACTAGATTTTTAGGGTTTAAACAGATTTAGTTTCTTGAAGTGGCTTCTGAAAGTAGAAAATGATTTATAAACTGTTCTCGCTTTTTAAATTTGGAGAAGTTAAGGGACTAAACCAGTTTCTGCCATCCTTACAACATACCATCAGTGTCTGTTGCCCATTTGATGTGCATTGTTAGATGTAGGTGAACTTTTTTGCTCTAAGTCTTCTCTTAATATGCTGAATCCAGTATCACTGGGATCTCTGAACTGTGAGCACATCTCTCTAGATCCCAAATCCTTGTCACCATTGGCCATCTGAAATTAGTAAAGGGGGAAAAAAATAAATGTAAGGGAAATACACTTCTTCAGCTGTCTCAAGTAAAAATACATGTCTCAAAGCAGCACTGTGCTGACAGAACTTGATGTGTTCAAAGATACTGGATTTTAAGAGCTTTTCTTTAACTTTATGCAGTCATACTGTGGTTAGGTAAAACTACTTTTCCTTTTTCCTTTTAATCACAGTGGAGTCCAATGCAGCAGTGACTGTGAAGTGCATGGTGATAAGTTCCTATGCTCATATGTTTGCAGTGGGTTTCCAGGGCTGCAAATGGTCCTGTACCTGGGGATCTGCCCATTGCTTTGCATCAGCCACCTGCTTCCAAGGGTGCAGACAGGGCTTTGACTCAAATAAATAAGCAGAACAGGTTTTATTGTTAATCTCCTTTTACAATGTCCTGACAAAGACAGAAAAATATTTTGTGGCAGGTGCTTATCCTACAGTTTTCCATGGTTTGATGAGTCAGGGGAGGTGCCTCCCTTTAGAGGAGGACAGGGCTAGGTCAGGGTGCCTTAAGATGTTGTAGAGTTTATATAATTAAAAATATATATCTTTTCGAGAAAGTTGTGAATGATACAAAGGTGTAACTTCATAATGAAAGCCTTTCACTTATTTAAAATAATGTCTAATGTCTCTAATGGTAAAAATGCCAGAAAATGAAGGAAAATACCTGGTCTAGACCCAGGGAAGTCATTCCATTGGCTTCAACAACTTTGTAGAGTGTATTTTCAAGTATAATGTAGATCCCTAATGGAAAGTTCCTTATAAATGAAATAAAATTGTTACTGTTACAATTACTACTCTTTGCATACATTGGAAAGCATTTTAGGAAGTCATGCACTTTTTAAGAAGCAGAGATGACAATGAGTGAGCAATGAGGTTTCAGTCACTTTAAATGGATGTTATAAATCACTTTATTTTTGTTTATAAGAGATGATCCATATATAGCTGTACTTTGTCAGCATTTTCCATTGCAGACTTCTAGTTTTGGGTACCATATAGAGCTCTCAACAGCCTTTTAAAAAATCCACTTAGAGGTGAATGTTGTGTCATTGTTCAATGGGTATATGTTTCATCCACTCCCTTATTAGAATTTGAACCGGTCTTAAAAATAAAAAGGTGTTAATGGTTTAATGTTTTCAGAGGCAGAGTGTTTCATTACAGGCCTGAGCCTGATTTTATTTTTTCTCCTCTCTACTTTCTACTTTTTTTGTGCATCAGAAATAACTGCTGAAGTAAAAAAGACCTGTGGTAGGAGCAGAGACTGACAGTATTTAATGTACATGTTGCAGACCGTAAGAGACTTGCTTTAGATTGGAAAGGGGCAGGGCTGTGGAAGACCACCCACATACTGAACCCTGCCTCCTGCAGTTCACGGTAGCTGTGAAATAAAAGTTTACAATGAAAAAGGGCCCTAGAGAACACCTGCTATGTACCACACACCCCCAGCATCACCTGCCTGTCTGTAACAAGCGTAATGTCATTAACACAAAGGCAGAAAATCTTAGTGATTACAATAAGTGGCAGGAGAGAGCTGGGGAGCGCAAGGGCTGACCAGGTGTTTCATAAAAGTAGAAAGTTTGCTAGACTATATTCGCCCCAAAAAGCATGTTTCATGAAACAGAAAAAGGAGAGGAAAAATTAAACCCTGCTCCCTCTCGCCCAGTCAAAACACCCCAAAAAGCAGCAGAACAAATAAAGAGGTATGCAAAAATTGCTCCTAATTTGACATTAGGGAATAATCCATGAGTGCAAGCCTAATAACTGGCTTATCTTGAACATCTGTAGAGGGGGACAGCAGCTAGGAGCTGCCTTCATTTGTCTTTTGCAATCCCCAGGTTCTGGCATCACAAGTGGATTGGGGGGGACATGGGGATGAGGAAGCTCTTCTTTGCACCTACAGAGAATCAGCAGAAACCTTGTATTATATTAAGCACAGTACTTATTGCCCCATAGTTACTTTGTAAGTATGGGCAAAAGTGGAGGGAGAGGATGGGTCATCAAGAGTACTTTTCTTACCCTGGGGTATGAATACATGACTCTCATTTGTGTAAGTACAAGTTGCATGAATGCATTTGTGGGTGAAATTTGGCCTGAGGTCCTTCCGAGAAGGAATTGTGCGACATTGAGCAATTGTATATATTCAGTTAGGAGTTCTTAATCTTGCCAGATGGAGGTATGCAGCATGGGTAACTTGTGGTGAGCAAACAGTCATGCCTAAAGACTGGGCATCTGGGGCAAATTCTGATCTAGATATTGCCATCTTTACTTATGCCAAGGTACTCAGCATTTTAGCTGACTTCAGCAGGGTTCTCACTGAATGCATCTCAAAAATCATTGATTCCATCAGAGTTTGGTCCTGTGATAGAAAAGAAATTTCAAGTCTAAATGCTGCACTTGCTGGGATGCTGTGTGCTTAAATCAGAGCTCTTCCAACTGTAGCTGTGGTCTTTTCAGTTTAATATTTGTATAAGCTTGTATAGCCATTTGAGCATAAAAGCTGTTCCACAGGTTTCACTACTGCAGTCTTCATTCCTTCTCTGGCTGTGAACAGCTGGGTTGGGAGAAGCTGCCTCGTAATTTAAAACCATTGCTTCTGAAAGTACGCAGTGACATCCAGGGTGCTGTTCCACATCAGCCAAAGCTGGTTCTTGTGAGGGCACAGTATGCCTTGTCAGAGGTCTGATCCAGCTGAAAATGGTTGATTTTTTTATTTTACTTTTTTTTTTTTTCTCCCAGGAAGGTTAGTTTGCAATGGCATTGGTTTACTGCCCCATTCCATGAGTGCTGGTGCCAGTATAAAAGATGGAAGGGGTCAGGAACAAGAGGATGGCAACCATGGTTTGTATCAGCTAAAACCTGACTTAGTTATGCCACCACATCCTAATATAAACTGAACTTGGGTGTAACAGGCCTGTTAGTCCACACTTACTGCACACACCACCTCCAGAAGATGTGAAGTAAGTATTCTGTTGCAGTTAGTGAGTTTAAATTGACTTCAGAGGGAACAGGCTTAAACTGAGATTCTTCAGTGTGAAAACTAAAAATTTCTAAGCATGCCTAAAGAAGCTGATCATTTCTCACTGAATTTCTGGTGTACTAACTTACCTCCATGTGGGCTTGAAGAATCCCATTTGTAGCATGCAGACAAGGACTCAGCACAGAGCTTCTAAATCCTTCCTTTTCTTCCTTATTATTAGTTACGAAATACCTGATTTCATTTAACTGTTATGAATGCACATAACCATGCCGAGGTCACCATGACAACATGGTGTCACCATCTAAGATTTGCACTTGCTCAGTGGCCAAAAGCTAAATCTTTGGCAGCTTGCAATAAACAAATTTGACACCCAGCATCGGGGATGTCCATGAGTAATGTAGGAGGCCTTGCTTAGGCTTTTGTTGTTTGACTCAAGAAGGGGGTTGGGTAATTCCCCTTTCTTTGCAGGTGATGTTCACCCTCATTTGTTCCATCTAGGTACAGCTTCACTTCTCTCTAAGCCTCCAGAAAGCGTCAGTCTACTGTGAAAGCAGAACCAGCTCCCTTGAAATACACCTTTCTAACCCCCAACTTGAAGCATTTTCCGTTACAGTGTTGTTAAGGCAGCCTTGCCCACAGGTGTCATTTAAGAGACATCTTAATCATCTTCAAGATTACAGTTATCAACCCCAAAGCAGCAGGTATGCTGCCAGTGCCTTGAGCAGATGTGACTATCCTTATTCCTCAATTTAGACCTGCACAGCTTTGAAGTGATACTTGCTTTGGACCAGCACAGTACAAGGAGAAGGGGAGGCCTGTTCATTTCTCAGGAACTTAATATAATTTCCAGCTAATTTGCTTTTTAGCGCTAACTTGTTTGCCAAGTACTTTGGGGCTATGAGGCGACAACAGAGCAGATTCCTTGCTTGGTTCTGTTACTGCTTGCTGGCATTCACACTCTTTTTTTTTTGTCTGCCTTTTTCAAAAGGGAAGACTTGTCTGTGATCCTTCATTTACACATTTAATAGTTCACAATTAAGCCAAAATGGACTTGGAAAGCCTGGTTAATTAAGAGCCAAATTCTACCAGCAACAAGAAACTCAAAGATGAAGTTTTCTTTTCACTAAGACCCCTTTGTATTATTCCAGGAGGAAAGTATGTTTAAACATGCATTAAAGTCTCACTACACTTCTGGAGTGGTGTAAACACCCTCTTTAAGGACCCTTTTTGCTACCAGAGTGCTCTTGGACTGAACAAGAGTAAGGACTCGTTTCCAGCTTTTGGCATTACTTACCTTGACTTTTCAAAAACTGTCAAGATGGAAGAGTTCTACCTCCTCTCTTCTTAATTTTTATTTCACAAAACACTTACTGGTTTGCCATTCCAGCTCTGAAAATTAACTGTATTACACTCACTGAGTGCTTTTAATACTATAGAAACAGGACATTTAGCAGTATAGAAACACCACATGCGTAAGAACTAGGTACCCAGGTTCAAAACATGCGAGAAGCTGGGTCATTTTCATTTGTCTTTAAGTGCCAATTAGCAATGTCATTAATCCACTGCCAGGAGAAGTTCATGATGAAAATAGATGGTGTCACTGACCATTGACAAGATGATATGCAGAAGGTCGTGCTGTAGCTGCCTCTCGCTGTGCTGTTGTAGTTAGAGCTTGGCCTAATTTTCCAGAGGGAAGTAACAGTTTCTTAATTTCTTTGTGTTCTAGGGTAAAGACAGACACGTTATCCAGGCTTTGAATATCACATTATATTGTGTTCTGGACAGGGAATCTGCAGCAGACCCCAGGAGACATAATGCACCACCTGCCCCCTGTTACCAGACAAGTTTGGTTAGGGAACACATTGTGTCTGTGTTAGCTGCAAATGTCCTTTGCTGTGTTCGCCCACAGAGCCACCCCAAGGTTCTTTGGGGGTGGCAGATTTGAATTTTGCCTCCTCAAGGATGAGCAACTGAAGCTGGGCCAAAGCTTTGTTTTCCTGCTGACGAAAGAAGAGGGATGGGGAAAGAGGCGCAGGAGGGCTTGAGGGGTCAGGCTTGCTTTTTCTGCTCCTCTGGGGGCAGCAGGAAGAGGCTGGTGGTGCACAGCTGCTGCCAGGAAAGGCTAACCTCCAGCTGGAGACCACAAACCCTTGGTGACAGTGGCCAGCTGGGTTTCCAAGGCCACAGATAAAATAAGCAACAACCTAGGACAGCAGACAGTGGAGGAGACAGAGGAGCACAGTCTTGCTTCTTGCTCTCTGGTATGTTGGACAGGCGGATTTTTGTTCTCTGGTGGCAATTGCACTCAGTTGCGTAAGGAAAAGATGACCGGTGCTTGAATTTACACTCCACCTGGAGACCAAATCTCTCAGCAAGACAGGAGAGCTTTTTTTCCACCACATCTCACTTTTGAGGGAAGCAAATTTCCATGACAGGGGATGAAATACTAGGAATGTTTTTCTTAGGTGGATCTTCCAACTTCTGGTTTGTAGCTACAATAATTTGTGGGTGAAGGAAATATTCTGCTACTGAAAACTTGCCAAAATGCTGTTTAACAAAGAATTGCAGTTTAATTAGCACTTATGAGACATTAGCAGTAATTGTATTCAATTTGACCACTCAGGGTGAAGTACGATTCAGGATCAGCTGGTTGGTGTTCTGGAGGGGAAAAAAAAAGAAGGAAAGAAACCTTGCTGTGTGGTCTGCTGAATATCTGCCATTAGCTTCATGTTCATAGGTAGAAGCTTTAGTGGCTACTTGTCTCTTAATCCCACAAATATGGTGTGCTGGACTGGGAAAAAGTGGAAGGAACTGGAGGGAAATGGTTTGACTTCACATTCATGCTTTTGCAGTGAGCTGGATTACAGTTTATTCCTGGTATCTCTTTTGCTGTGGTTTTTAGGAAAAGTGCCAAAAACTTAATTTTTTTCCATTTACTTATTTATGCTTTGCTTTGCCAGGGAATGAGAAAGCCTGCCACTTTTAGCAAGCGTGTGAATAAGAAAGGCAAGGGAACCCAGAGTGAAATTTGACATGGAGTCTTGTGTACGATGCAGGATAGCTGTAAACGTCCCTTGAATATTTTTTCTTTGCAGCAGAGTTCATTTATGTTCTCTGAGTTTGTGGCTGTAGATGAAAACAAAGACAGTGCCACAAAATGATTGTAGTTTCAAAGTATGGCGGGGAACAGAGCAAAAAAACCTATATGCGATTTAAGTGCCTGTTTGTATGCAGACTGTATATATGTATATGCAGGTGTATACCAGTATGATGTAAGGCAATGGAGATGACCTGATTAGCAAAAGTCTCACAATGAGCTCAGGAGATCCCTGCCGCACCAGTGCTCTCCTTGGAGACCTGTGACTAGTCCCAGCTGAAGGAAATCTTCCTGCAGCAACAAGAGCTAGTTTCTGAAAATTGCAACAACAGTGCTCTGAAGGTGAGGGAAGTGAGAAGAGTAAACAGCCTGCATAACTGTGGAATAGCTGGGATTGTGTGAAAGATGCAACATGAATTACCTGGGCTCTGTGAGCTACATTAGTGAGACTTTGGGAACCCTGTGCATTTTGGAAGGTTGCATTTTGCAAACAGCTCGCTCTGTTTTGTTATGCTGTTTATCCTGTTAGATGAAAGCCATCATTCAGCAGAAAGAAATGCTTGGGCAAGATAGCAAGTAAGTGATCTTCCAATATGTAAGTTCTTGCAGCCTTGCTTTCTTATGCGTTGAGCCAGTAGAAGCCCACTGACTTGAGTGGGAACTCATGGTGCTCAGCACTTTATGCAGTCAAGTGGTTATTATTCCATGTCAGAGAAATAGAAACAAAAAATTAGATAAGTAATAAGAAACCTAAGATACAAGATTTTCTCTCTCTCTTGTTAGTACACATGCACCATTAGTATAAGGGGCTTTGGTTATTTTATGTATTGCTGTGTATAGAGAGTGTCCAGGCTTGTGGCAGCAACCTGGGGCTTTAGGTGAGGAGCTCAGGGCACTATTTCTGGCTCTACCCTAGCTACTTGTGTGGCCAAGTGTATTAAATCCTGCTCCTAAAGACAGCAAACTGTTTATTCAGGCTTCATTCTTAGACTTGCTGAATATCCCAGAAGGCGGCTATTATTAAAGAGTACTGCCATTCCTTAGCTCTGAAAGTGGCAAGTCCATAAATCACCACCATGTGCTTTCCACAGGGAGGTGGGACTAGGACCTCGGCTTTCTCCCTGCCGGCCCATGGAGCTGGCAGAGCTCCTCCCTTCTGCTCAGCGTGTCCACTGAGGGTGCATTCTCCTGGACAAGGCTGGTAATAGCTGTGCCACCCACCATACCTTGGACTCCACACAAGTGTAGGATGGCTTCCCATGGCTTCCCTTGTTGCTTTGGTGGGGCAGGCCCTCTTGCACTTGCAATGCAAACAGCCTCCTGTTGACCTGTTTCTGCCTTTTTTCCTGCCCTTGTTGAGGAGGGCTCACATAAGAAGCTATTGAGGAAAATCTATCTTGTCCTTGGGAGATGATTTGCAATTACATGCAGTTTATGGCATCTTTTTCACAGCCACCGAGAGGTCACTTTCATCCACATATTTCCCTGTACGTGCTGTTGGTACTGGGGTTAGCACCGTGGAGCAGAGAACTGTCCCCAGGGGACTGTGCTCTTTTACCACACTAGGTATAGGTGGGGACAGCCATCCTGCACCCAGGCCAGCATAGCCACGCACTGCCCCTGGGCAATCAGCTGTGGCCAGGTCATAGTCAAGCTTTCAGTCTGCACTGTTGTTTGTTTTTTTTTTAAAACAATAAATGCCTCTCTGTAGCAACAAAAATATTAATTCCCTTCTATAAATGCAGCATTCAATTGCTTCATAATTATAGACCATTTTGATGATGGTGCCTGTGCTGATACTACTCTGCTGTGATCTGATCTGACTGTTCTTGCTCTGGATGGGCTTTGCCTAATAGTACTTTCATTCCTTAGCTCCCATTAGTGCCTTGATGAATAGTGGAAGATGTGTTTCAACAACTTTATGACTAAAAAACAACTTACTATTGTTTCGTCTCTGGTACCTTTGCCCTGTTTATTACGCTTTGCTTAGGAGTAACAGCAGTGATTTAGAGTTGCAACATCGATATCAGTCTCTGAACCTTGTATTTTCTTTAACCACAAATTCTAAGGAGGGAGGAGAAAGGAGAATGAAGAAGTCTAAGTAGTAAGATTTGTTCTTCTACCATTTTCAGGTCTTCTGTTTTGAACTGATGCCTCACAGTAATCAGGCACATTTACTCCTAACTCTCTCACTGGATTCGTGGACAGAGTCTGGAGCATGCCTTGCTGGGGTTCACAGATACTGGCCAGGCCCAGGGCATACAATTGCGCTCCAGGTCCACTGCTGTCACTGGCACTCATGCTAATGGCCTTAGTACAGAGGTCAAAGACTGCTTAGATATGAAGGCTGAATCACCTCCTTTTTAAACCCCTCAGCAGGATCAAGGCTTAGGGAAGCAGGCACGTGGGCTTGCCTTCAAGCTGACTGTGGATGGAGAGTGACTCCTGGGACAGGCCTTTCAGCAGTTTCTGCCAATCATTGAGGCACTGAAATGGGCGTGTCTGGTAATTAAAACACCCCTGCACCAACACCCCTAAGTGAAAAAGCCTGATTCATTCATTTTCTTTAAAGATTTGTTGATCCCATAAGCTTTTGCTAGTTAGAGGATATTTGTCCTGTGACCTGAGCAATCAGCTGTGAGCCCATCAGTCTAACCAGGCAACTGCATCTTCAACTGCGCTTACTTCACTTGCAAATATGAATAAGCCAGCAGAGTAGGTCTCACTTCAGATCCCTTTGCCTTGGCGGTGTACTATTTACATGAATCAGAAGCAGTCGCAAAAAAGCACTGGAGACTCAGCAGGAAATTGGTCTCCTGTCCGTCAGGAAACCTGCCCATGCAGTCAGCATGATTTGGAGATTGCCAACAACAGTTCACAAGCCTAGCTTCGCTAGGTCCCTGCATTTTGAACAATTCTGCTTGCAAACGGTACTTGTATTAGTGAGTTGTGGCAGTACAGTGTCCTGTCTTTGGACATCCTATGTTTTGATGTCAGGAGATACTTGGAGGAAGCAACTTTGGCTGTGTCCTTTGCTGTTGTGACTTGAGCTCCTTGAAAAGGGGACTCCTGTGTTTCAAGCTGAGAAGCAGGAGGTCAGTTCTTAAACCTGCTGCATCTCTGCAACTTTTGTTAGGTCTCTGGATCATGCCATGCCTTAGTTTCTAAGCAGTGAAATAGGGATAGAAATTAGGATTTATTTTTTTTTAAAAAAGAAGTCTTGAAGAAATATGTAGTTATAATTTGTGGTGCTGTCACCACCATGAAGCCTTCATCTTGGTTTGAGCTTCATGGCTGTGCTTTAATATTGATAATAGTACAAATTTATCATTATAATAGCAAATGGGAACTTAGAAATACCCACTTTTAATTATTTTGTATTTATTTTTATTTCAGCAAATTCAGTAAAGCTAGAAATGCAAAGTGATGAGGAATGTGACAGGAAGCCCCTGAGTCAGGAAGATGAGATCAGGGCTCATGATGAAGGAAGCAGCCTGGAAGAGCCCCTCACTGAGAGTAACGAGATGGTGGATAACAGAAAGATCCAGGAGCTATCAAGCGAGGGAGGAATCCGGCTTCCGAATGGTAAACTGAAATGTGACGTCTGTGGCATGGTTTGCATTGGGCCCAATGTGCTAATGGTACATAAAAGGAGCCACACTGGTAAGCAGCTGAAAGAAAATCTGATGACTGCCTGTGGCATCTGATGTTGATATTACCTGACAACTCTTCTCTCCTCTCTTTTCCCTGTTTATTTGTGGGGTAGCAGGTGACTGGGAAGGGATGAGATGGGCTTTGTTGTTTTGCGTCTTCCTTTGCTCCTGAAATTCTGGTAATGCTGTGTTTCTGGCAAGCATGCTGCTTCCTTGACGTTGATTTCCAGCCTTTGGTTCTTAAAAACCTTTTGTGCTTAAAAACATCACAAAAGTTTGGAAATTGTCTTTTTACTGTTCCCTATCAGGGGCAAGATGGTGAGAGTCATCATCTGGCATGGGTGTGTGTGTGTTCATGTGTGCGCGCACATGCAAGGCTTTTGAGCCTTTAAAGCAGGTCTTAGATGGTCTTCCCTTCAAGTGCTCACAGGTGAACAACACCAGAAGCTTCCCTGGTTTCTCACACTTCCTTTGCCAAGTAGCTGTGCACGATGCCAGTGCTCCAGCAAACCTGAGATTAGCAAACCCTGCAGGGTACACACATTACCTAGGGTGGGCTTGCTGCTCATCACTTGATAACTCGATCAGGGAAACCTCACCTGAACCACTCTCGTGGGCTAATGCTTGGTTTCTCCTCACCATTCAGATACCATTTCCGTGGCACCTTTCAATGCTTGCACTCCCCAATCACTTATTTTTATTAGTACTATTACTGGTTGGAGACCAAACCATCTTGTTTGGCTTATGGATCTGAGAATTCAAGAGACAGACAAAATCTTTGCCATATGCTGATTGGGTGGGTCTTTGGAGTCTCAAAGATGAGGCCTTGAGTTCAAAACAGGGAATTTCAGGGGAGTTGGCTGATAGGAGAAAGGTTTCCAAAAGGATGGTGCTTGCTCACCTCTGCTGCTTCTCAGGTGGGAGTGACAGTTACTTCCCACAGGATAAAAGTCTAGATGGTGCCAGAAGACAATGCTGTCCAGTCTTGCAGTGGTCTACCTGGCAGAGCCTTTGATTTTTTTTAATTTTTTTTTTTTTAAAAAAAGCGGCACTTAAGCTCATAATGAACTTTTGTGAGATTTAAGCACACATAAGTCACCTGAAGAACTACACACACTTAAGTCTTACTAAGGTTAAGTACAGGTTTCTGTGTTAAAGCCACAGTGGGTGTTTGTTCTTTATATTTTTGGGGCAAAATGAAAGATATTTTGTTTTTTATCTTCCTCTGCAGTTTAATTGGGTGAGAGACTCACACTGACTACCTGCTAGGATATAAAAAGAAAAGTGGGGGTTTAAGGAAGAGTAAGAAAGACTTTGTGTAATCCCTTTGTAAACCTGGTAGTTTGCAGTCAAGTAGTGACTGGGTGGGAAAGAAATCAATAGAATTTCTGTACAGAGGAATAAGAAATATAAATTACATAGTTAATGCTCTGTATATAAGCTGTATTGATAATAACTTAATATAAATGTATAATGCAAAGCATTGCAGAGTCACTTATGATGCAGTCGTGATTTTAGGCAGCACTTACAACAGGGGAAAAGCATTAACTGGAGAACTGAAATCTTGATTAACAATTTGACATCCTATTACAAAGAAAAGGAAGGAGAATAGAGAATGTAACAGACTGAGTCCCCAGCTTTCAACCTCCCTAAAAGTTTTCACTGGCACTCGCACATATCTGAGCATATGTATTGTAGGTGCATCAGAGTCCATTTATTTGAACTTGAACAGCTAAATTAGACCTGCTAAATTTAGATATAGGTACTTAATTAAACGGTCTGTGTTTTTTGAGGTACTGACTGAATAGCAAGTACATCTTTTAAATACAGACAGGCTGCCTTTTTCCTGTTAAAGAAGACATGCAAATTCAAATGGAACAAAATCTCATCTGTGTGCAGGCAAGAGGGCTGTATGCACGTGTATGGGTAGGAATTGCATAACTGGTAACATTTTCCCTGAGGCTACTGCTGATTCCTCATAGAGCTCTGACTCTTTTCGCATCTGAGCAGAGCTGTGATGTATTGCTCTATACAGATGATTTCAAGCATATAGAAATGGCATTCCTTTTAATGTGCAGCTCAGTGCTCTACTCTCAGGAAACCAGTTGGCAAATTTTGCGGGGGATTTTTTTTTCACCCCCACTTTGTTTGTTTGTTTTTTAATACATGCTGCTACTTCGCTGTCCACAACAGAAGGAGAAGTTTGCTTGGATTTCCACATGCTTGATTTTAAGGAATATTTTTAACATACTGGTATCTGCCTTTTAAAGCGTGGTATTTTAAAATATATTGCCACTTCCTTGGAAGCAGGGTGCGATGGGCTGGCCCCAGTTCTGGAGTGAGCCCTGACCTGTGGGTAGTCAGGTTTTGCAGCCCAAGGGAGAATGGTAGAGGGAAGGGAGGTTGTCCCTGGTGAATCATGGAAACAGATTATATTCTTTATCAGCTAGTAGCACGTAAATCCTTACCTCTCAAAGCCAATTTAAGTATGTTTTGGAAGCTGAATCCTGCCTTACTCTCTTCTTTATCTGTACAAAACCAAAGCATGGTCTGGCCAGCTGTTTGCAAATCTAAAATCTTCTTCTCTTCCCCAAAAAACGGACTGCATTCTCTGTAAATCACACAAAATGCTGTGGTCCATAGCAGAGGCTGTAATTTGCATGTATGCTGGGATGAGAATGTGGCTTTCCTTGCTCTGGGGACCCAGACTTTGCAAGCTGTGCCATATGGCTTTGGCTGCATTATGCATTTAAAGGGGCACAGTTTTCTCCAGCCATTATTCATCTGTTCCTGAGGAGCCGTTATCTTCCCCTGCCACTTTATGGTAGTTCAGTCAAACAGATATAGAGACAGGGAAAATACCCTGTGCTGGGGGTGAGGCCAGAGTAGATGAGCTCAGTGTCCTGTCTCTCATCCTCATGTGCGGCAGCATACACTTCCTCTGATGCCTGCAGTCACCCCTTCCCATGGTAGACTGAGCTGGGGATTTCCCATCCATCCTTCAGATCATGCACGCGGTGCGAGTGATGCTTTAGTCTGCAGCACCTCCATCACAGACCCCATGGCCCTGGTCATCTGATACCAGGAAACACTACATTTCTCTGAAACACTGATAATTCAGGTGAAACATTTTTCTAATCTACCAGAGCATCATGAGAAGGCCTTTCAATTTCTTTGTCATCACTGACAGAAAATAAATAAAATACTCAGTGTAGGAAGCATGATGCACTCCCCGCTTTAGTGCACAGCGTAACCACCTCACCCTCTCTCTCATGTACCATGTCCTTGTATTGGAAAAATAGCATGTGTCAGGTTTGATTTCTTTTCCCCTTTCCAAAAGGAGGCCCAAACTTCATATTTCACAGCACATGCTCCAAGTTGCAGCATCTTTATCAGAGTTTTTTGTTACTGCAGGAGATGACTGGTAACATAATATTGCCACTGGATACTCCAGGGGCTTGTGCTTGGGGATGTTGAGGGATGGGTAGAGGAAGAAGATAAGGTCAATAATCCAATTTGTCTGAGGTAATGAAAAGGAACTCCAGTGATTTCTCGCCTCTTTAGGATTTCTGCTAGTGGCCTTGAATTAAAATTTCCTTGCTCCTCAATTTTGGTAAAGCAGAAACTATTTGCTGCTACAGCTGTGCTGCTGCTTCTGTGATCTGTGAGGTCCCACAGGTTGTTCTCCCTTGATCTGTGAATTGTGACTTTTTTTTTTTCCTTTTCTTTTTATTTTTGGTCCTCCACCATGAAGTCTAGTCCTTTATCTCATCCACTGCTGGTTTCTGAAACACTTGTTATTTCTAAGGGAGGGTTATGATTATCCTCACTGTTTTAAGAATGCCCAGAACTTAAATGCTTTCTCTGTGAGGATGTACAGCTCCAGAGTGAAGCTGCGTCCCTGGGTACCAGGCATGATGCAGCAGGGATAGCAGTCTTGCCCCATTCTCTCTTTGGGCTGCTGGTAGGTTATTTTTAAGTTTTTTCGGGGTCCTAACAGCAGGAAGGTTTTGGATATTTACTTGCACTCCACGTACATTTTAGTACTATCAAGTCAGTGAAATGAGATGCATTATGTGCCTGTGAGGAAAATCCTTAAGTTCTGCTGTAGCATACATAACATTACAGTTGAACACTGGAGCTCTGAATGCCATTTAATTTTTGTTTTTCATGAAGAGTTCAAGTTTTTGGGACACAATTAATTAATGAGGAAAAACCTCAATCATGCTGTTCGGTACGAAAGACATGCCTAAAGAAGCTAACGAGGAACAAATTTAAACAAATGGTCATGTTAACACATTACAGTTAAATCCATTGTACTGCATCTTATTCTTCTAGCAAAAAAAAGTTTTAATTAAATTTAATTTGGTTTAATTTGTAATTTGTAACCTAGTGCAGGCTAGGTACCTCTTGCAATATGAATTGATTTGGCACTGAAACAAAAGTTGTAGGGCCAGATTTCTAAAAGTGGTGATTTCTTCTTAGTTTCCTAAATCTAACTTTACCAAAAGTCTCATTTTCTACTTAAGCATAAGGAAGGAGAGAATCAAAATCACTCTCTGCATGAGGATGTGTTTTACTCACAGTATTTAGTAGTTAAACTCTTCTAATGCTTTTGCCAGTTCACTTAAAAGATTTCTCTCTCTAAAGGATACGGTCATAAATTTGTGTATAGAGGACACTTGGAAATCACCCAGGGTTTCCTAGGAATCTTTCATGAGAGATTTGTAACTACTGTTTTATAATAAATTTCCCAATCTGGAAGTAGCTTTTTCCAACAAAAAAAACCTAGTAAAATCACTGATTTTAAGTGATGTGCAGCCAGTTAAGTGAATCGGATGGACAGTAAGTAGGTATGCAGACCAGATAGTCCCCATAATAACAAATATGGAAATGGAGGAAAGTCTGCTGCTCCATTTTGCTTGGATAACGGCAGGTTGCAACTCACTGCCTGTCAATATGTTGGTAGCACAGCTAATATTTCATTTGTGCTCCTGGGACAGAGCAGAATCAGAGCAGTTGCCGCACCTGATGAATCAGGAGAAATGTTTCATTTCAACTGAAGATTAACAGAAAGTCTACTACAGAACAGTGAAAATCAATATTATTATTTTGAGCAAATACTTTCTAATGGCAGCATGGGCACAGTAATTTTGCATTGAGGTTTAAGAAAAAAAAAATCCTGGTTGAAAAGTACTGAATCTGTCTTTGCGTATCAAAAGTGTGCCAAACAGAAAAAGGCTGAGATCTTAGATATACATTTAACTGGAACAAATATTAAATATAGTTCTGTTGAACTTGGTTCTTACGTTCAGAAAGACTCTGTCTGGGCTCTTGTTACTGTGAAGGGACTTTAAAAACAGTGGTTTGATTGGGTTTTTTTGTTGTTTTTTTTTTTTTTTTTAATTTAAAAAAAAGGTGTTTAAAACATTCCCAAGCAGAGACCTGAGCAGTAGAAATAACCAGACCTTGCTGTGAAGGAGAATGTTACTATTTTGTGAGCTGCTCCATTTTATTTCAAAGGGACAAAAATTATCAGCCAACGGTTACAAAAATCTAAGTCTCTTTGGCTGTGAGGTCTGAGAGCTCTTTATCCTCAGTTAAATTTCTGTTTTGATTCAGAAAATATCAGTAATGTATTTTGCACCAGTATGAAATTCGAAGAAGGATAACTCATATTGAAACTTCTTCGCAGCGCTTCCGTGCTGAGGTGGTAAAGGAGAGTTATTGTGCAGGGAAGCTTCCAATTAAGCAGAAAAAGGAGTTGGTTTGCTTTTTGAAATAACATTTGACATATACACAGTAAAATACTAAAGCTGTTTGTAGGAAGTTAATCACTTCATTCGCCTGGTTTCAGGTTGTATCAGCTAGACAGCATTTGGAGCTTGTGCTATGAAGTCTCCAGCCAGCTGCCGTATATTAAAGATACTTATGAAATGACCGTGTCTTGCTAATAACCCTGACTCAGACGGTCCACTTCACCTTTCATCTCAGTATTTGTTTACACAACAGTAAGTTAACTTGTGTACTTTAGATAGTGGCATAGCTAAAGAGCAGTAATATTTCATTATTATTTTTCCTGGAGGAGACATAGCTGTAATGAATGCATGTTAAAAAAATGAACTGTGAAGTTTCAGCAGTATTTTACTGTGATTTATAGGTAAACATTTCAAATCATACCTTTTAATTAATACTACATTTAATTGTAAAATGATATAACCCCATGGATGTATTTATTTATTAATTTAATTTAATTATCAGGGCTGTTTCCTGGCACAAGCCTCTCTTAGTAAGCCTTTATGAAAGATAATACTGTACCACTCTGGCTTACCTGGCCTTGTCCATTCCTGAAGTAACTCTAGATAATTAAATTCCCTGTGCTGAAAACAAGGTGTTTTAGGCATTCTTGATTTTGTCTTGCTTTAGATCTTAAATCTGGAGTTGGAAAGAAACATCTTTCTTGTTTGGTTAGCTGTTATTCCCCCTCTCCCCACCTTTTTTTTTTTTTTTTTTTTTTAAATATCACTAAGGTTTGAGGTTTTCTGCCCTGGTTTAGCTCTAAAATAGAGAAAAGTTTTTATACTTAAAGTGATACTTGAAGTAGACTAAAACTATTTTGCAGTCACATAGTTTCCACTTTTGAAAAACAAAAAGCTTGCTTAGTCACATTTCAGTACACATCCTTCTAAAAAGGTCTTATTTTAATAAAACAGTGTAAGTTTATTAAAGTCAAACAATAAATACTTAGCTAGAATTGTGAAAAGCACACTGTGCGTATTATTATCAGTAGCTTCTTGTAGTTGTGTAAGCCACTTGTTTAATAGGTTTATAGTTTCTGGTACATCTTTGCTGCCATTGCCTCCAAAGACAGGAAAACATTTTAAACACTGTCAGAGACTGATACAGAGAGAAGGAATGTATTTAGGTAGAGACTTTTCATGAGCTGATAGTTAGTTTGAAGTGTGATTAATTTCAGCTCATCAATAAAAACATTTTACAGAAATGTAAGGGAAGCAAATGAGGATACCAGGGCTGTTGTTTTGTTATTAGGAAATAATGATACAGAGAACGGCTTACAGATCTACTAGGAAAAGGCAGTTGGAGAAATAATTGGAAAATGGTCTTAAGGCACTAAAGTGATAAAGAAAGCTGGTTTGCTGCTGTCTGAAGTGGGCATCAAACAGCAGAGTTCTTGGAAAACCAACAAAATCTTATTATTATTCAGTTTGTAATTTTTTGTGCACCCTTCTGTTTTGTGTACACCTTCTGTAATTGTCTCTCAGATTAGCTATGCTAAATGTAAAAGCTGCTAACCAATAGCATGAAGTTATGGCTAAAATTATGGTCATCCCACAAACCTGCAGTTTAAACAAGGAGGAGGAATCAAATGATTGAATAAAAGTATAATAAGCAGATCAAATCAGTTATTTACTCAGAATTAAGCCAGTAGGAAAAATGAATTCATGCCACCTCTAAGTAGATCAAAGGTTATTTAAGGTAAGATGTGCTTTTGTAGCACATTCTGTCTTTTTGCAGACTATTGGTGACTTTGTGGTGAATCTTTTCATGTCATCTTTGCCACTCAACTGTAGTGCAGTGACTATTTGAATTCCTGACCAAAGGCTTTCAGCATCTCTTCAGATGCCAGTTTATTGAGGAATAATAACAGCTCATGTGTGGCTTCCAAAATATCAAACATAAGTGGGTAAAACACATTAACTGCATAGTTCTAAATACAGCAGGAGTAAAAGGAAAGACTTTAGGCTGGTAAGAAACTCACTACATTCTTTAATGTTGTCATCCTGAAACTGAACTGATCATTCTTGAATACTGAGAAACGTGTCAAAGGAAAGGGTTTTGCCTGTTTTCTCAGACAGCAAAAAACAAAACAGAAAAGAAAAAAAAAAAAACACATATCTTTTTCTACTGCAGTCTCTTTACGTATCTCTGCTATGGACATTTTGAAATGATAGAAAAAAAGATAATGGCTAATCAGATCCTGTAAGTATAGTGTGGGAGTTTAAAAGGGAAACCACAAACCCTTTATCAATTCCAATGAGCTTGTGTTCAGAAGAGCTTTGTGCCCTGATATTTTCTTTTCTTTTTTTTTTTTTTTTTTATCATTACTCCGTAACGTTCTTGGCAAGATTGTAGGAACCTTAGTATCTTTTACAGTGCATCTGCAGTGGTTTCAGATGTAATTGCAACTCACACGTGTGAAGCAAAGTTGCAGAGGTATGGCATTTATAATGGCATTATCTGCCTTATGCTGACCACCTGACAGGACCAAAGTGCTGGCAGTGATTTCAACCACAGAAGCAAGAATTGCTTGTGGACATCTGTAAGAGGTCTCTTCCTTCCACTTTCCGTTTAAATGAATATATGTTGGACTTTACACTAGACACTGAGCTATTTTGATAAAAACGTAACATTAATTTGGTCCAGCAAGGGAGTAATCATTTTAAAGCAGTTGAAAAAGGCTTTTGAGGTATATTGCAGATCACAGAACGTGTTTGTTTTTCATGAGAACTGTACTTCAGGCCAGTGAATTCAACCTCAGAAAGTCCCACCACAGATTGACCAAGGCTCTGTAGTAGGTGATACACTAAAAAATGAATCATAGAATTATCTAGGTTGGAGGGGACCTTTAAGATAATCTACTCCAACCATCAATCCAACTCTGAGTTAGAAAAAAAAACCAAAACATAAACCAAAAAAATCCACATCACTATAAACCATGTCACTAAGCACTATGTCAACCCATCTTTTAAATACCTCCAGGAATGGTGGCTCAACCGTTTCCTTGGGCAGCCCATTCCAATGCCTAATAACCCTTCCTGTGTAAAAATTTTTCTTGATATCCAGTCTGAACCTCCCCTGGTGCAACTTGAGGCCGTTTGCTCTTGTCCTATCACCTGTAACTTGGGAGAAGAGACCGACCCCTGCCTCTCTTCTTTCAGGTAGTTGTAGAGAGTGATAAGCCTCTTCAGCCTCCTCTTCTCCAGGCTGAACAACCCCAGCTCCTTTAGCTTCTCCTCATAAGGCTTACTCTCCAGACTCCTCACCAGCTTCATTGCCCTTCTCCGGACCTGCTCCAGCACCTCATTGTCTTTTTTTTTGTGATAAGGGGGCCAAAACTGTACACAGTATCTGAGGTGGGGCCTCACCAGTGCCAAGTACAAGGGGACAATCACATCCTGAGTCCTACTCACTGCGCTGTTCCTAATACAGGCCAGGATGCTGTTGGCCTTCTTGGCCACCTGGGAACACAGTTGACCAACACCCCTGGGTCCTTTTCTGCCAGCCAGCTCTCCAGCTACTCTTTCCCAAGCCTATATGAGACTGCAGACCTCTGAAATCCTGATGTTTGAGACCTTCTTGAACTGGGGCCATAGTTTGTGAAAACATTCCAGCATCTAGAGTCCATTTGCAGTGAAGTGCTTAGGCGAGTGGCCAGCATGAGTATATGCTTCTGCCCTCTTGATTTGCACTGGAACTGGTGGGATGTAAGTAGATCAGAGCTGATTGCCTGCCCAAGAATGCTGGAACAGACTGAGTGTCCTCAACAAATGTTAACATAGAGTATAGTTTGGAGTATATTTCACAGAACCTGTGAGGGGTTTTCATCTAAATAACAGGGTTTTTTTAAAAAAATGGATGTTTGTTTTTTATGGTCCCAATTCCCCTTGTCTGGAGCAAATATGAAGGATTAACATCAAAGCAAGTTCTGCATGTATGTGTGTGAATGCATGGAGTGAAGGGAGAGGGTAAGATGTCAGTTTTCTGGTAGTTTTATTTTAATCGAACAAGTCTTTTCAATTAGTTTTACTTAGAACACAGATTTGTTAATTTCACAATTTGATGATGTAAGATTTTTCTCAGTGTTTGCTACTGCCCAAAGTTAGTGGGCCTGATCCTCATTTGCATTGATTCTCTTCATGCTACTCCAGCAATGCAAAGTAGCCTTTAAAAAGAGATTTTAATTAAAGTAAACATAAGCAAAAGATATGGTTTGAAGCAAAGACCTTGACTTCTGTCCAAGTCCAATTGTTACGATGAGTTCTAAATTCTCATGTGGCTTGGACCTACACTAAAAATAAATGGAAAACCACAGAGATAAATGCTACAAAACCACAGTTATGGATCTAAATTTTGGGCAGAGCTTCTCTGTTACGAAAGATAAAACTTCTTTGGTGGAGAACTGTATGAAAATCAGGCTGTTAATCACCTCAAGCTGATGTTGCAGAAATCAAGAGCCCCAAATCACTACTGGAGGCTTTGCCTTTTATACAAAAGAAAAAGCCTCTGACTTTAGCAAGTGCTACGTGATGATGGTGGCTGGGGATCTTGCCTATGTAAGATGGCACTGTTACAAAGAATGGTATAAAAGGCTCCATGCACCTTCCATTGTTTCTTGACAGCTCTCTCCCTTCGATTGCCCTTCCAGGTGAACGCCCCTTCCACTGTAACCAATGTGGAGCTTCTTTTACCCAGAAGGGGAACCTCTTGAGGCACATCAAGTTGCACTCTGGGGAGAAACCATTCAAATGTCCCTTCTGCAGCTATGCCTGCCGACGGAGGGATGCCCTCACAGGACACCTCAGGACACACTCTGGTGAGCCCACCTTGTCTTCTCTTACTTCTTGTTTTTTCCTTTGCTGTTACTATTCAGTTGAAGCAGTTGTGAAAATACCTGTGTTCCTGGTGGTTCTGGGTCTGTGCCATCCTTTTCAGATAGCGAAGCTCTGGACTTTGGGAAAGCCTTGATGTGAATCAGAAAAGTTGTGGTTCAGCCACACCTCTCCTTTTGTTTAACTGAAATTCTCTGCTTGATCCTATCACATTTCCCTTTGAATGTCTCCTTGGGTGTATCCAGGCTCCTCTGGCAGATTGTTTTGAGATTCTCAGCCCCAAAGTGGCTGTGAAATTCCAAAGATTGAAAAGAATAACTCTTGGAAGCCTGCTTTGCAATTCATACCCATTTCTTCATCTAATAGGTGCCATATGCTGGTAGAGTTCATGCTTGTTCACCTTTCAAGAATCTCCTAATTGCACTTTTGATGCAGTTACATCTTGCTGTAAATTCCTAATTCATGACAGCCACAGCCCTCACTCTCAGAGCAGAAGGTGGCAGAGGGAAGTTGGGCTTGTTTTGCCTTGCTGCTTGATAGTGTCATGTATCAAGTCTACTTGACAGAGCTTCTTGATATGTTCTAAAGAAGTACCCATCATGTAACTGCATGTTAGTAGTCACTTTGGTAGCCCTGGTGATTGGTATCAGATGTGTTTCTAGTCCCTGTAAGCTACACCAAAGGGCTGCATTCTGCCTACTAACTCATTTGTGTAGGATTCCTGAGTAAAATCTTAAGTTGCTGCACTTTTTATCTGCTAGGAGGTTCAACTCTGTGTTCAAGGCATTTATAGGAGACTGTGTTTTTCATTGTTGAATGAGCAGAGATAATTGGATTGCATACAAGTGACACCATTACAGATGAACTTTTTTGAGGTGTTAGCAAATGTGTGACTGCTGAAACACACTGGTTTAAGTGTAGCCACAGACAGAAACTCTGCATGTGAAAATGTAATCATGGAGCTTCCTGGGTCTTTTCTTCTATGGGGTCAGCCCCACTTCAGTGGAGGATTCTGTTTTATGAGCATTAGGCTGGTCTTAGTATATCCGAGTTGCCTCGACATTTCCAAGAATGAGAAAGGATAAGCTTCTCCAGATCAGCTTCAGAGTACACAGGAGGTTGTATTTCTGCAAACATACTACTGACAAAAAGCATGAGCTTCCAAGGGAGTGTGCAAGTGTGGGACTAGGCTAAGAGAGAATTTCTTGAGAGTTGTCATCTGAGAGGATCTGAAAGTCAGAAGGGGAAATGTCTGTGGAACTGTGAGTTGTAATTTTCACATATCTGACCGTAACTGTAGTTTCAACTTGAAATTTAGTAAAAAAGAAAACACAATAAAAATATTCACAATTAAATACAGAATAGAGTTGACATAAAATAGCCCACATCACAATACCTGAGCATTGTGGTTAAAGATTGTTTTCATAATATGAATATAGATTTTGTTACCTAGCTACAGGCATTGATAGAGATTGTTCATTCTTCCTGTGTGAAAAGTACACGACTGAGGTTTCTGGGGTTTTTTTTGCATTAAGATGAAATGTAAAGATGTGGGAATTTCTGAAGGCACCTAAGCTGCTTAGATACACAAGTTCCCCGGGAGCTCTTCCCTAACTGAAAGAGTTAGCTAACTGTGGCCAGCTGTGCTCAATTCGTAATTTTATGTTTTGTTTTCAGTGGGGAAAGTTTCACCCCTCTAAGCAGTCAGCTACAACAGTTTTCTGCAGAGGGCTCCCACGATACTCCCCAAGAAAATTTCTAGGGTAGCACTTGCAGATAACCTGAGATATTGCCCAAAAATCTGGCTCCTACCTACATGAAGATGACATGCCAATCTGAACGCGAGCATGGGAGTTATGGCATCTTTCTGTGCCTGTCATGTAGGTGAGCTTGGTTGGTTTATGCATACATACATGAACATGGTTTGTGGAGAAAATGAGTAGGTGTTCCTTAGAGATTTTTAGCAGTTTCATATCAGCGTACTATGCAAGCACATTCTGCTTTAATAAAGCATGCATCAAAATCTGTGAGTAGACCTTGAAGGTATAGCAAATCTAGTAAACTTTATCAAAGGTTTGCATCTTTGGCTAGTTCTGACCATAAAAGAGTTTATCGGACAAAATATGCAAAGAAGGGTTGAAAGCTCTTTTGAAATCCTTCAACCCAGTTTCAATGTGGTACATTTAATGTCTAAACAGAGGTGAGTCCGAATATGTTTTTATATTTAGAAGAGGAAAGCTCTTTAGATGGGATCCTCAGCTGATGTAATTGGAATTGCATCCATCCCCTGAGCAAGGAAAGTACTGCTGGTTTGCACCATCTGAGAATCTGGCACATGATTTCATAATGAAAGACCAATTTCCTTTATTTTGTATGTCCTGATATTACCCTGATAGGACAAGGGGTAATGGCTTCAAGTTNGTTTGTTTTTGTTTGTTCTTGTTGTTTTTTGTTTTTCCATTGGTTGGACTAGATGATCTTAAAAGATCATCCTTCCAACTTAGGTGATTCTGTGATTCTTTGTCCTTTTCCTCCTTAAATAAGAGAGTGTTTTTAGTAAAAAAAAAAAAACAAAAAAAAAAAACACCACTCTTTTTTCCTTCCTTTAAAACCTAAAGGAGGTTTTAAAGTACTAATTTTTTTACGGAAGGCAGAGTACTTTTTTTTTTTTAATTTTTCTTTTTTCCTGCAAGATAGTTTGATCTGTGAATTTGAAAGCACTTTGTGTCGCCACTTAGTTACACTCTCTCGTGGCAGCCAGTTAGTCAATTTTTCCTGTGCTTAGTGCAGGGTTTTCATGCAGTAAGACAGGAAAGGTGAAAAAATAAGGAAATGTAACTGCAAAGATAAATTAGCAGAAGCATCTCAGAGATAATTGAAATAGCTGAAACTAGTATTAACTTAAAAATAGTAATTTGTGGCAGCTTTTTTCTTTATGCTCTTAAGTATTATTTCCTATTTATCTGAAAATGTTTCCAAGCATCACAATCTACATTTTGCCTTCCTTTCTTGTACAGAATAATATCTTTCTATATAAGTGTTCCCAGGATGGCTGGCTAACAAAATATTACTTCACATCTGTAACGCTGCTGCCATTTAACCCTAACTAATTAAGGAGACTTATCTTGCAGCGATTTATGCCTGTAATTATTTACCTGTTAGTGACATATGGAGTTCTGATGAACTTTTTGTCTATATTTTCCTCCCACATGCAGCTTCTTTGATTTCAGGAATATAATGATGCCTTCAGGATATCTGTAGGATAATGCCTGGGGAGAGATTCATGCACAGAATTACACTAAGAGTGGGCATGAGCCTCAAGGTACTTTACAGGGCTTTCAGATGTTGCTTTCAGAGTTAACTCCATAGTTCCACAAACACAAATAATACAGTAGATGTGCCCAGGTGGGCTTCCAGGACATGAGTATAGCAACAGGCTGTGGAGGGCAAAAGTTGGTAGCCCCTCCTGCAGGATGCACTCGTCAAACCAGCCGGGATTGGCTTCACCTTGCCTAGCTTTTGCTGTTTTTTGAAGAGAAAAACGTTTAGACAAGGCCAATCTCCTGACAGCAGTCACAGAGTACCTCCTGTCTCACCCTGAGACGTGCCCATCTTCTCTAGAATCTCTAGAATTGCACAATGAGACAAAGGCAGATAAAAACCAGATGAGATGAATTCTACTGTAGACAATTAATGAACAAAATCCAAAAGTTTTAAGGAAGAATGTTGATCTGACAGATCAGTCTGATAGTTAAAGCACCTAGACGTTGACCTTTGCACTTTGAAAGATATGATATACAACCTGATGCTGTTTTACCCAGAAAAGCCAGGCGTCCTCAAATGGTCAGTTATGTTTTGACATGAATTTCTCCTGTGTCTAAAACGGAGCCAAGTCAGCCCTCCTCTTATAATGCTATTGTAAACATAAATGCTTTGATAGTTCTTAAAAAAGTCAAGGCTGCAGTGATGAGTAATCTGGAAAAGCCCATAGAAAACATTAGTGCATTAGTTTTCCAAGCGTGCCTTGGGCAGTAAGCCATAAATGAGGGATAGGATCACTTGCTAAGGGGAAAACAAAGCACAGAATAGGTTTTCATTAAGTGAGCACCATCCATCCATCCTTTGACTAAGCAAGAATGGTCCTGTGAGCAAATTATTTTGTGATTAAAAGACTGTCTCATCATGCATACACACAAACTGGCTACAAGAAGCCTTCTCAGGCAACCTTAATTCTGGAATTTCCAGATTTTTCTCCTTATCTTGGCAACCTCAATCATGTTCCCATACTGTGGGAGTATGTAAGTGTTATTCATATAAGAAAGCAGTTTATTTATTTATTCCTAAAAAATGGGTAGTCAGATGATTACTTTTTCCTGTCACAAAAGCTTTTCCTCACAACACCTTTTAAAATTTGCTTCCAAGCTACTTCTTTCCTGGTTAGAAAAAGCTTTTTTTTTCCATTTTTTTGCTTTTAACAAATACTTGCCTTTGCTTCCCCCTCTTCTTGCATTGCTGCTGCACATTGTTTGTTACTGCCCAGCTCTTCAATAGCATTGAACTAATGGCATCATTTGTTTTGCAAAAGAAAAGCAGTGAAGCATTTGTTTTGAATAGAAAAGCTTAGGCAAAAACTCCCAAAAGCACAGTCTTAGCAAACTATATACAGTGCACAAGATAAAAAGCATGTGTAATTAAAAAGGAAAATGCCCTGTTCGTGGAAAGGCAGTTTCGTAACTCTTTCTATGTTTCTACATTTGGGAGTCTTTCTTTCTCATCTCTTCTTCTCCATAAGAACTTGCTTCTTTGCTTGTCCTGAGTGGTAGTGAGCCATTCAAGATGTCCTACATGCCTGCAATCGAACGGCTGTGTCAGCAGAACTGACAGGTGGTATCTGTGTGCACAACTGTGCTCAGAGGCAGAAAGAACCTGGATCCTAATTCTGATGAGGTGCCTGAGTCAGTACATCTTTGGTAGAGTCATTCCACCCTTGAGGATCTTGGTCCAGCTGAAAAATTGGATGAACAAGCACAGTGCTAAAAAACACAATGTGTGTGAAGTCCTGCCTGTCAAAAGCCAGAAAGAATTGTTGAAACAGCAGCAAGGATGGTTATTAAAAATAATAAAAAGTTAATATTTTAAACTGCTTTTTTCACCTTGAAGACACTTTGACCACTATTGACATCTCTACTCTCAAAAGGCCCAAAATCTACTCTGTAGCCACTTCTGAGGATGGGAACATCATAATTAGGAGAATCTTGGGACCTGACATTCTCATTACACTCTGAGCTGGACTGACTCAAACACATTGTGAACAGGGAAAAAAATTTAAATATGAAGAAGTAGGATATTGTCTGTGAAAAATGAAGTGAGTATGTGAAGGGGCAGAGGGGATATTTTACATTCAAATCCCAGTTCTGCAAATAGGTTAGCAAACAGCATCTTCCCTCAGTTGTGATGAGCTGGTGGACATTTATTCTGTTGATCTGATACTTAGAGCTCTGTTTAATCAGGCAGAATTGCTCTTCCTCTCAGGTTTTCTTATGCTGTTTCTGTTAAACTCAGTGGAATTAACCCCATCACAAAATCATTTTACCTTTTTCTTACTGGACTCCAGTTTCCAAACTGTTACTAGCATGTACACAATACTGCAGCAGCTGTACCTTGTCATTAGTGTTTCCAGTACCTAGAGACCTTCACTCTGTGTTGTAGAGTGTCTAAAACCTCTGGTATTCTGCTTTCCATATTGCTTGTGTGTGCATTTTTGGAAAGTAAGATCAAAATGTGTACAAGAGTAGGAGTTTGGTATGCCAGATCTTTCATCCCCTAGGCATCCTTATTTAAAATTTAATTCTCTATAGAGCCAACTTGTATCCCATGCTTCACTAGAGCCCCATCTGAACCTGATCCTTGAAGTGGTGGGGTTCTCTTCATCTCTAGAGCACTACTGTGACAAGTATTAGTATCAGCTCTATGAAAAGACCGTCTCTTATGTGCTCAGAATTATCTTGGTATACAAGCTCAGTCATGCTAAGCCTTTTCTACAGGAATAATTATCTTTGATTTAAAGATGCTTTTTCTTTCCAGAAAAAGTACATTTGGGTTTTGTTTTCAGGGGTGAACTCATGAAAAGTTATGGTTCCACCCAAACCAGTAAGTGTTCACTTTTTCCTTGTTGGAGTTTTAGAAGTCTTGAAATTCCATCAAGATTTCTGTTCTTATCTGCAGCAGTTATGGATCAATCTTTGACTGTTCAATCCAGGAGATCTGTTTCCAACAGATAAGATGGAGTAACAGGAGAAGCAATTCTGGCAAGCAAAGGTAGATGTGTTGTGTACTAGCCTTGTGAATCTCTCTCTCTCTCTCTCTGAGGACTGCGTACCAGCTTTTCCCCCCCTCTTCTTTTTTTTTCTTTTTTTTTTTTTTCTTCCCCCATCCCCCTCTTCTCTGGTGAATGTGATTGAGATGAAAGACACTGTACATCTCCCTGCTTCTTGTGGTGCCCCAGTGTAAGAAGGAGATGCCCTGTTCCTTTAGTGCCTTTAGTCACTCTGCTAGTGACTGAGTGCTAAGATTTGTTCTGGTATCTGAGACAAGTCTTGTGCCTCCTTCTCTGTCTCTGTGGAATGTGGCCTTGCTATGTCTCTGCCACCTGCAGGTCTACCAGCAAGTCCTCTGTTCTTCAGCAGAGAGGAGTGCGTTTGGGTTAGAGAGAGATTGCATTGTCTCCTCCTTTCCCTGATCATCCAGATTTCCCCTCTCCTCAATGAGACACAAAGTGGCAAAATTGTGTGTTTTGTGTCTCTGGACCCTTGGTAAGGAAAAGTTTTGTGTAATGGCAAGAGGTTCTGCACCCCAATGTGGGGAAGAGTACACAACACTGAAGCTTCACCTAAGGGAAAGTTTTCCCAGGGCAGATTTCAGTTCTGCAGTGTAACATGGTGCTCACTGAGGGAACATCCTTTGCCCATTCCTGAACCTGATGTCATCTCATCCAGAAGGTCACAGAAGCACCCCAATACTTAAGGGTAATAAGGTCCTTGTTTAGACAGCATCAGCATGCTGTGAAATGCACAGGGGATCACTCCTCATTAATTTTGACCAATTCCTTTCTTCTGTGTGGGATGTTTGTGATAACATGGAAGTGAGTGTTTGGGACGAGACTTCTGATGGACACTTTTCTGCATGTTTCCCTTCTTCCCTCTGCATTAGCAATTCACATCCTGGCATCATCAGGCAGATTTTGTCCCTCTTTATGTTGCCTCAGGACGCATACAATCAGAACAAAGCACCTGGTCCTGCCCTGCTGGGCTGCTATTTGGAGAGAAAATCGGCACTTCTCCACTGCTGGGTGATGCCAGTTCTTATGCCAGTCATCCTGCTTTGGAGGAGCAAATGACACAGTGACTTCTTCCTCTGGGCTTTTATTCTGCCACAGTGCTATATGAGGGATTTCTCAGGCATCAAGAAAACAGATGAATGTGCTAAAACTGCTGCATATAGAGCAGCAGTCCTTCTAAACAGCATGCCTAACCTGTTTTTTAAACAGAGAGACTGGTTTTTTTATTGCTTCCCTAGGGAGACAATTCTACTTCCCATCTGCTTTTTATCGCTGTAACTGTCATCCTGATATTTAACCTAAACTGTCCTTTCTTGTGCTGCAGATTATTGCTCTTCCTAACACTGTCTTCTATGACTGTGAGTAATTCCTGTACACAGTTTACACTGTGATAGGCTGTACTCGTATGTCTGGCATCAGTTCTTGTTTAGTCTGTCTTTATCTTCCACTCATCTCTTTTTTTTTATTACTAATTTTGAATTTTTTGCTACTTTTGTTCACTCATTTATGAGAGATGTAAATTGTAAAGTCCTATTATGATTTGGAAACATAGGCCAGAACAGATGCAGACTCCTTAACCTCATCTCTGCCTCAGTTGCGTGTCAGTGAAATCAAAATAAGAGCACTTTTCAATCTTGACGTGATGACGAGATGCACAAATGACTGCAAGGCACACACATATTCCTGCAACAAAGGTCACGTAAGTATGTAGCAGGGTGTTCTGGTGCTGCTAGTGCCCCTGCTGCATAGCATTGAATATTATCTCCTTAGTTTTACTTAGCCTTTGTGCAAAAGTGAAATGAGATAATTACAAAGTGGAAGGAATAATAACTTTGTATTGTTACAGTAACCACTGAGGTATTATACCCTGATACCGGTGTGATTATCTTAGACACAAAGTAAGGTGATTATTAATAATGCTGAAAGACTTAGTACTTAGCCTGCAATTTTTGCATCTTGTTTCTTTTATGAACCCTATCTTATTTCATCAGCCCAAATCCTGTGTGAAGTGGGTATGTGTTGTTGCCTCATTATCCGTTTTTCAGTGATGGGAAAACGAAATATGAAAAAAGCCCTATGAGGCCCCAAATTGCAAATTCAGGTACCTAAGCACCAAGGTAGCTTCATGTGATTGACTTGTCTTTCTGAACCAGAACTACTGTGGACAGGCTTGACAGGTGAGGGTCTAGTAGCTTAGATGTTTAAAGATGTGTAGTCCTTTGCTCTGTTAAGTTCAAGCTATGGAGGCCTCTTTTATCCTTGTTTTCTTTGTCATCAGGGATTGTTTCACCAATCCAGTATTTTTATGCTCGAGTTGGCATGTGTACATACAAAACCAGAATTTAAATGCAGCTGTAAACACAGGTGTTGGACAACCAGGCTCCAGACCATCTTTGGGAGGTGGATGTCTCACTGCGTTAGAATAAGCTTGAGGGATGTGGAGTCTTTGGTTCTCCTGCTCCAGAGGCAGCCTTCTAGGTAGCTGCAGCATTTTTGTAGAACAGAGATCCAAGAAGTGACTGAGAGCTTTCTTTTGCACTTAAGATGAAAACATGGGTTTGACTTGATGAAGCCATGTTTCAGGAAAATCAAGACCTCTTCTTGCACATACTCTGTGCAGCAAAATACCACAGCAGTACTAAGGAGGAAATCCATACTTTATTTTTTTTCCCCAAGAAAATTAATTTCAAGGGCAAAGAGCTTCTGTATATTGCCTCTGAGGAAAGAAGATCCAGTATTTGGAGCTGGCCTTTGTCAGTTCTTGAAGAAGTTTGTGAAACCTTTCATCTTGAGAAAGCTTGAGCTTGGAATCAAATGGTGGTTTGAGGCCATCTTTCACTGCTCAGAGCTTTTTTATGGGGCAGTGCAAAATGGAGAGCAGCCACTGACATTTTTGATAATATATGAGAGCTTTAAGGTGTAAGAGAGGTATTATTGCCATCTGGAAAGGAAGTCAAGAGAAACTAAAGGGGGAAAAAATAACCCAGTTAACACCATGCCATAGCAGAACTGCAGAAAGCTGTTGCTGATGTATTCTCCTGAGCGCTCAGCAACCTGTAATTATAAATTGGCTTACAGCTAAGATATTGATGGATATCACTCAAGAAGGAAAATGAGTATGTCTAGGTTGTGGGGTTTTTTGGCTGGGTTTTTTTTGGTTTTTTTTTTTTTTTTTTTTTTTTTTTACAGTGAACCTGTACTGAACTCTGTGTGACTGTCCTCCTATTTATAACCCTGTATGAAGTTCAAGGAAACTTGTCCTGGAGGTTTCCCATGAGAGGGAACTATGTTTTTACCTGACTAAAGCTCTCTGGATATTTTCCCATTTTCTATTTGATCTAAGTGTGAACTTTCTCCACCCTCTGCCCCTCCTTCCTTTCTGGAGTGGTTAGAGAGGTTGATTACAGCCAGGATTACACAAGAGATGCCAGTTGCACACATGTTTTGCATAACTGTGCTGTGTTGATTTCAGACAGGGTGCCCCAAGTTCCCTCTGTGCCTTGCAACAGAGACAAGATCTCTATCTTCATTCCTGAAGCTGGAGAAATGCTGTTGAGGCCCTGCCTATTGAAACTTTCACAAAGAGCACCTGGCTCCCCCATCCACACAGTTATCTGTGCACTGCAAAGCACTTGCTTTTGGAAAAGCCTCTACTAAAGGCTGCTCATTCTTTTTGTATTAAATATGCAAGAGTCACTGTACCTCTGTGGGAAATGCTGTGAGGGAGCAGTGAGGCAGTGTAATTCAGTACAATTTTTGATGTCAGGTAAAGGAGTTCCCTGGGATGCTGCGGCCCTGAGATGACTCCAGCCCAGAGAGGCAGCTGCTCTATATTAAGGATGGAGGAAT
The DNA here is from genome assembly GCA_013398155.1 of Pedionomus torquatus. Classification (NCBI taxonomy): domain Eukaryota; kingdom Metazoa; phylum Chordata; class Aves; order Charadriiformes; family Pedionomidae; genus Pedionomus; species Pedionomus torquatus. The sequence goes on from VZRU01013357.1 coordinate 167,508, forward strand.
GTCCTCTCCAAGGATGTGTCCTTTCTCTCTCTTCCAGCAAGATAGACGTGAATGTTCTTGCATGCTCTGAAACGGTCGAGAGCCCATGATGAGGATCCTGACCAGAAAATCAAGATAAGCTCATCCTAGTGCTGATTTTTGGGCCAGTTCACTGTGGCTCTTATCTTTAAAAGCATTAAGGTCTGCTTGATTTCAGTGAGAGTTAGGGGCTTTGACAGTCTGGGCATTAGCCTTGCGTTTCTGTTGCTTTTGCTGGGAAATACGGACTTTCTTCCCCTCCTGCCTCTTCAGTTGGGAGTGGAAGTCTAGGACGGCACAGAGTCTCCCCAAGCCAAACAGGACCAGGGCTGCCTATGACAGTACTGTATCCTGGGTTACAGCTGGTCTCACAGGTAGGCAGAACCCAGGCTATTTAAGGGCTTCAAGCTCTTTCTAGAAAATAAATCATGTGCAAAGGATACACTGCTGAGAATCTGATGATGAAATTTTTATATAGAAAAGTGTCATGGGCCATAGACTCTCTCTCACTTGCATAGCTTTCATGTGCATGCATTTTGCTCGTCTCCTTGGAGACAGTGGCTTGTCTGAGAGCAGCTAGCCTTGGCTAGGAAAGGCCTGACATTTCTGGTTTGTGGAATGAAGCTGTGTTACTGAATTTTCCAGCAACCACAGAGGCATGATTTGATATGAGCATATGGAGTTCTGTACAATGTTATCAAGTGAACACCTCTCTCTAATACCTGTTTGGGGACAGTGCTGTGAAAGACAGGTTCAGAATTCCTCAAAGAGAGCCTAGCAATCCCAGTCCCTCAGATATCAGAAACATTTGTGAAATTTCTCCCTTCCTTTTCCTTCTTTCGAAGAGCTGAGTCAGCTGGACTGGCATGTCTGGAACTCTGTGGCACTGCGAGCAGGCAGTCTGCCAGCTGCATTGCACACCGCATCCAAAGGAACACGTCACTTCTCTCTCTCCCCCAACCACCCTCCACCAATCTCCACCCTCTCCCTTTTATTCTTCCTTCTTGATCCGTGTAGGTGAGTCAGAGAAACCTGCTCATCCACAACCTGTTCCTTCTTGCCAAATCCTGGAGCAGCACTCCCAGTTCTTGTTAGGTGTCAGGAATAGGTTATGAAAACAAAAACTGATACAGGCAGCATAGTGGGTATAGAACACATAATGTAAATGAAAATTCAATGCACATTGAATGTGCCACTTACAATATGCTCCTAATAGAGTGATATCTTTTGTAGAAGGCTCTTTATTCCGTGATTCATATATAATATTAGCTTTCTTCCTATAAAACACCAGGATGGAATAGCAAAATGATTCAAGGCATAAGTAAGAGCACTTTTAGGGAGAAAAGCCATCTTAACTCCACTGGATTTTTAAAACAACAGGAGAGTGTTGTTTCCAGTAGAAAAACGGGTGATTCATGGAAGTGATTTTGAACAAAACGGTTGAGCTTTTGATGCCTATTGTAGTATACTAATCTGAAGAAAATCCGTTGATATTGGCATGGTTCCTCAGAGTTTACACTATTGATGTGTTTCTAACCCCAGAAATTAGAAAATCATGACTCTGCGCCCCTCAGATTATAAATACTTACAAATGAGGAGAGTGAAAGGTGATACATTGGCTTTTTTATTTACCTTATGATATTTATTTCATGAATAGGGAGGGAGTGAGAAAAAAAGCAATCTGACTTTTCTCTCTGGTCAACCGACTCCAGGAACTGGAGATGAAGGCAAGCATAGCATTGTATCTGACTTGGAGTCAGATAACACTGTTGGATCAGGTCTATCTCAATACCCATAGCTATGTTTTCATTGAGCAGCATCAAAAGATGGATTTCTGGCAAATTTTGTTGTAATGAAGCTGCTCAGCTACAATGAATAGATCATCTACCAAGAAAAGTGCTTTGTTTGACTTTTACGTGCCACAGTAAAATGCCTACGTCAGCTATATTGTGAAAAATGTATCCATTATGTTCATATCATTAGTCTCCTACAAGCAATGAGTTTGTCCCAAGGGCTAACAATGAGCCAAATTCAGGAGGCTGCAAGTATCATTTTGGTTATGATGCATGAGATTTCTGCTTTGATCAGCATGAAGTCCAGGGCAAGTTTGACCTGGCTGGTGTACAGTTCCTTGCATAGGATTGCCCCATTGGTGAAAGGAAGGGAAAGGACCATTTTGTCAGGTAATATATAACTCATGGTGAGAAACAATAATTTCTCAGATTGTCCAAGACAAGACAGCAAAGTTCACTGCCCAGCCACCTTCTGCAGAGGATGAACATGGAGTATAGACAAAAAATTATTTGCCAAAGGCATTCGAGTCATCAGTGTCGCAGAGAGAAATGAACGCAGATGTGTTAAATCCCTGTCTGCTGACTCAGTTACAAGACTCTACACACAAAGAAAAAAAAAAAAAGTAGATGTAAGAAAATTAGAAAAAGACTTTTGTTCTCCTAGATATTGATAATTGAGTTGTTTTACACTCTTTCACTCTTCATTCAGACTTCCAAGACCTCCTTTTAATAGCCTAGTGGAACCTTCAATGTGAATTTTTGTTTCTTTTTCTTTTTTTTTTTTTTTCTGTCAAGGAATGGAGTTAAGTATGTCCAAAGTTTCCTAAGTTCCCTGTTTTTACAGGAAACCTTTTTTAGAGTACTTCTTGATGTTTGGAGTGCTCTGGTTTGTGTTCTTCAGCAAAAAAAAACACCTATCCTAAAAAAAAAAACACCCTATCCCAAACCCCCAAGTCTTTCGTAACTCCCTGCCTTCTCATTCTCCCCACTGAGAAAACCTAAAAACCCTTGGTCTTACGGAGTGCTCTGGAACTGTCAGTAAAGGGAAAACAAAAGGCAAAAACCCCCAAAGAAGCAGCGAGGAAAGATTTTGAGTCTAACAGGAATTGCTGAATTTTATTACCCAGAAAAGATTAATCTAGCTTCAGTGTCAGACATAAACACTTGATGTATAGGTTTGCACTAGAACAGAAGCCGTCTAGTGTCTCAAATTCATCCTTTGGAGAATTAAAAGTCACCATCACCATTAAAGATATCTTTACTGTTATTTTTTGTTGTGCTAAGAAAGAATTGTTTTCATACAAAATGGTCCTCCTGACTTCCCTTGCCAAATACTGTAGCTAGCTTTGAACACAGAACAATGAACACCACAAGTGTTCACAATAAGCATGGTGGGGAAAGGAGGTGTCTGTCCAGCCCTGGTGGCAGAAGGTTCATTTGCCTTTGAATGAAGCTGGAGTAAAAGCTCTGGGTGTCAGGAAGAGCATTTGGGAGCAGTGAGCTGGCCCAAAAAAGCTTTATCCTGGAGAAGCCTTTAGCATATGAGATTTTGCAAAATATGTGGCACGGCTTGGCCCAGCACTGTCTGATTGAGAAAAGTCCCACCCTTATTTTTGAGCTCCTCTGTAATGTAAATATGTATGTTGTCAGGCAGAGAGCAACAGGAGAAGATAGGAAAACTGCATAGGTATAAGGAGTCAGCTCTTTTCTTGTTTGACCTCATTTGACATCTCTGCAAGACAAGACAAAACCACATGCTTGAGCAAGCAGATCTTTACAAGGGTAACACAAAGGCATAGGCCACACTGATTCTTGGGCAGTAAGGAAAATATGAATAAAAGTTTTTGTGTCCCAAATTATTTTCACAGCCTGACCTGTTTTTGGAAGCAAGGTTCCCTTCACTGCTGGCCTTGATCAAAATACGTGCAAACTACCAACTTGAGTGGTTGGGAAGAGGCAAGCTGTCAATATATATTCCTCCCATGTCCCATCTTTATGACAGCTTGCTCTTAATAGTCTGTTTCCACAACTTTGATTCTGATAGTGATAAGAAAAGGGAAAACTTATGTAAAGGGAAACTGGAACACATTCTTTGTATCTCCTAATATGAGACATAAAATTGAAAGATGCCAAATGCTAAAAGAGATGCTTTTTCATGTGAAGGAGGATGTAGTTGGAATGGTGGAACACATTGCCACAGGTTGAGAAGAAATGAGCTAGAGTTAAGGGCTCGCTCCGTGTTTCTATGCAGAAGGATACTATCTAGCCCTATAGTGAAAGCTGTATGTCATGTATTCTGTCTCCCATTGTTTATATAGTATAAAATAACTGGTTATTGTTAGGCACTGCTTGCTTCAGATAACTCATAGATTCTATTGGCTCTATAACACTAAAGGGCTTCTGCAAGATGTGCAGGGGAGCTGTGCTTGGAATAAATATAAACTACAAACAGCTGATGTAAATTGATTTAATTTATTACTTCCATTGATACTACCTACAAATCTGGCCCAACATCTAGACTTGTTTTACCCAAAGGGTGAAAAAAATCAACCCAAAACATACAAAAGCACTTTTCAAGGGAGTGTTTGTCCAGCAGCATTCCTGATCTGCACCGAGGTACCCACACCCTGTGCTGCGTGTGTGAGCTGTTTCTCTCTCCATCCACGATCGGTTGCTGTGGAGCGTGGCTTGTTATGATGTGTGAATCTCCAGTCACCTCCTTAAATTCCTGCTGAGCTGTGGCACCAACAGGGACAGGACAGAACAGGGAAGAGAAGATTAGCAGGCTGACCTAATCTTGCTGTTGTTTTCCCTGCTGTGTCCATGGAGAAGAGTTAAAATTAAGAGAAGCCAACAAGCACATTTTGGAAGGTTTGTTGCGTGAACCAACTAACACCCCACTTACCGAGTTTCCCTTAATATAATGTTAAAGGTCTGAAGTGGAGTGGAAAGTATAGAGCTGGTACATACAGTTGTTTAACCTCCATCTTAAGATGGTTCCCATTCACATCCAGATGGTGCAGAGTCACTGCTGGGAAGGAGGCTTCTTTCTGGAGTCCCCTCTCTCATATCCACTGCAGGGCCTCTCCTCCTTTAAAAGTTAGTTGCCGTAAACCTGGCTGTCTTTAAGCAATTTTGAAGGTAGCCAGGTGATAAAACACCCAGTTATTTTGTGGACTTCCTGGTTTTTGTTAGTTTATTTCACCACCGGAGTGATTAATCAGAGTCACTTTTTAATAGTACTTAACCATTTTGTAGTCAGTGTGAAATTCCACCAGTGCCAGGGATGGTTGAGGGACTGGGACACGTTGGTATGGGACAAGGACAGCACACCTGGTTCAGCAGCCTCACAGAGCAAATGCAAAACTTGACATTTTCCAATATATAAGGGGAATGAGGGATCTGAAAGCTCCATTGCCTTAGAGTGCCAGGGGCCTTTTGCCAGCTTTTAAGTTCTTATATCGAAGAAAATAAAGGTAAGCCAAGAGAAATGTACAAAGAGAGCTTTGATGTGGTACAATGCATGTTTCTTGGGACACAGAATTGAAGCAAGTAACAGTGAATTTAATATTTTTCAGAACTAAATGCAAGCCAATGTCCATATCTGTATTTTCACTGTTACATATGTGAATTATTTGCATTGATTCACATAGGTACATTTTTCCTTTTTCACATGTACATAGACACAACACAGAAGCCTACAAAGTGAGCTGTGCTACAAGGGAAAAAATGAAATTTAAGATTGTTGCTTTCTTGTTTTCAATTCTGTAATGGGTCCTGCAAGATATGGCAGGAGTCTTGCAAGTATCTGGACGATTAGGGAAATTACAGTAATTCTATGACTCTGCCAATGAAACAGGAGTTTGTTTGTTTGTTTGTTGAACTTCTGGCTCAGAAGTGGCATCTACTTATTTATAACCCTTGTGGTAGATTGGAACAGTGTTTTATCTGTAAAATCCTGCAGATGAGTTAATAAATAAACACAGCCTGGTGAATCAGATTAAATAACAGAGCCACCAGTAGCTGCAAGATAAATTGTAACGAACTGCTGAAGTAATGAAAGGCTGCAGGCAGAAACATCTTGAAGGTACAAAAAAGGACCCCAACTCTTTAGGTGATGTACACAAGCACTAATGTTTACTGATTTACACTAGATTCGAGCTGTGTGCTTTAGGATGTATAGGTGCTTGCAAATTTCTCTTGACTAGTGTATTTACTTGTTCTGTGTGTGTGTGTGTGTATGCATGTTTTTGTGGAGCCTTTCTAGCCAAAATGCAGCATGGATAAAGTCCTCACAGTTTATATATAATATGATGTTTAGTACTGCTTGTGGCAGAAGATCAAGGGAGGACTGAATGCTAGTACAGTATTTCACTGCTAGCTCCTTATTTTACAGTACTGTAAACAACAGGCAGGTAGATGCAGGTGTCAAGCTGCTGGTTTGTGCCCTGAAGATATTTGTAGGAAAGGCAGGCTTGTCTAGAAAACAAAAGGTGTGGAGGTGCAGTGTTTTGCTATTGTTTTACTGTGCGCTGATCTACCACAAGTATCTAGTGGTGTTTCACTGCTAGCTGCTGCATAGGGCTACTGCAATAGTATGTAGTAGTTGTTGACAGGAATAACTTATCATTGACTGCCACTGTGCAAAAAGTCAGGACAAGCCAAGTTTTACATTTGCTGGGAGGCTCACAAAATCTCTAACTGCCACATATATATCAATAGGCAATTGATAATAATCTTTCCTAAGACATTGGGCCATGAGGTCATGAAGCAAGACAAGTTCCAAGTCAAGAAAGTAATAGTTGCTTAATAGCATACATACAAGCTTCTCCTGTTGTACAGCCGCATTTTGCTTTTTGAACCTCTTGAGGTGTCCAGGAATCTTTTTAAGCACAGATCTAGGTTTATGGTATTCTTTACCAAATGACTTCACAAACTCTAACACTTAGCCAAAAATATGTAAATCTAAAAAGTGCTTTCAGTGTGGAGACATCAGAACTCTGAGGTCCAGAAATGTGGCTGCATCCCATGACATATACCCCGTGTTTTGCTGCCTCCAGTGGGACTGCCAAGCATTAAAAGATAAGGGAAAGTTTTCACAATGTGATTAGAAATTTCTTTCTGAAAATTGGACTACTTTAAGACTTTATACGTTTGGGCCCTTAGAAGTGGAGATACTGGACACTGTGTGTCGCAAGTCTGTGTGTTTGTGTGCTCTAGCAGCTGGGAGCCTTATTTCGGATGTTTATATGTTGTGACTTCTGCATGCAGGTTGTCTTGGACAATCTCCCGTTAGCTGTGGGACTTGCTGTTATTTCTGAACTCCAGTGTGTACTGATTTGTGTGCGTGTGTAATCTCCCAGGCAGAAAAAAAAAAAAAAAAAAAGGCAACAAATCAAAGAGCCCAAATGAATTTAAATGAACACATTTAAAGTCATTAAGCACAGCAGTGAGGTACAGCACCAGAGTGGGAGGCAGTTTCCTTTGCAAAGCTATGTGCTGCTCAGAGCCAGCATGGGCTTAGGTCTCACTTAATTATTTTTTTTGTGATTAATTCATTCAGGGGTCTATTATTCATGTAAATATTTTTGTGTGTGAAGCTTTGAGCTAGGCAGCTCTAGAAAAGCCAAAATGCACTATTTAATTACAGTAGTGAACTTGAGGGACCGTGTGTCACCTCTCTGAAGCCTCAGCCCTCCTGCCAAATCCTCAATGCTGCCTCAGCCTTCCCCAGCTCTTAGAATAGTTTCCTGAGCTCAGGGAAGCTGGAGGTGGGAAGGACTGCAGCAGCTATTATATCCACATATTTGTGACTATTGCAGACTCTCTTTTTTTTGTTCTGTGTGGTGTTATATGCCACTGAGCTCAGGGGTATTTTACATTTCCCTGGGCTGACCATTTCGTGGCCGGAAAGGACACCATACCAGCAGATTGCCTAATGTGCCATCTATTTTTTTTTTTCTGATTTGATTTTCTTATTCCTGCTTGATCTGCTACTCTGTGCCATCCTAAATATCTCCTCCCGCTCTTTAATATTCACTCCCATATCAAATAAAATCACACTGTATTATTAAGTCCTTAATTTCTCAGTAGAGATATGGGCCATATTTTCCTGTCTACCTACTTGTGTGAGCTTCACCAAATTAGCCTCTGTGCATTTCACAAAGTGCATGAATTCATTTACATACAGTGAAGAAGAGAATTACTACCTTAATCATACATGTGAATAATTGAAGCACAGGAAATCAGAATAACTTGCCTGCAGTCACAAAATTCGTAGTGTTAACTAAGAGCTGAACCCTACACTCCCTAGTCCCAACTCAGCATCTTAATTGTATTTCTTAGCTCTGCGTTAAAACTGATCGTACTGTGATCAGTCCCATTCAAGGCAAAAGACTGTTTTGTGGGAGGCACTATGTAACTGCAGAACAGCTCCCCTCTTTCCAGACAGCTTCCAGTATTAGGGAAGATAGAAGAAATAATTAATTAATACTGGTTATGATCATGACAGACAATTCTGCAACCTCACTGATAGGTGCAAGCATCAGCCCAAAAGGACATTGTAACTTCTTCAGTGTTGCTTCAGAATGCTTCAGTTGGAGAGTACTGAGGTTTCCTGCAGCCCTGGGATGCTAGGGGCCGAGTGGGAGTTCAGATCTTACAGGAATGAGTAGCACTGGGTGTGCTGCTATCAGAAGGACTTTCACAGACCAAAAGTAGCTATGTCAGATGGCCACTTGGTTCAGAAATCTTGTCTGGTTTCCCTTCCAAGGCCCTGATGGGGCAATAATGCAAAAATAATAGTCTGATACAAAGCTCAGTACAAAGTCTCTAGTTGTTTGGTTGGGCTGATGTACATCACACGGCTGTAGTAATGCCCTTTCTTGTATGAGCTGGTAATGTTAGTGGTTGAGCTGTTGCAGGGACTCGGAACGTGGGCAGATGGACAGGAAGGAGTTCTGCTCTGTGTTGCTGCAGAGAAGAACATGGTACCTGAATGAAGTAAGAAAATGTGGGAGTACGCAATTTTGACTGCTGAAACTGGTGCATGTTTTGTCATTAGTCTTAATGGAGGCAGGATTTTAGCTCAGCAAAGTATATCATTGCTCTTAACCTGTTCTGTAACCCTTTCTCATGTTTTATGCTTATGGCAAGGTATTACCTGGGATGCCTTGTTATTTTCCTTTGACTGACTTTATATTCTGCTATGCACTTCCATCTCTTGAAAACAAAAAGCTATACGAATGCCTTACGGGCTCTTTCTCTTTCACTGACCTTTTTTTATGACTTTAAAGAAGTTTCCCTAGGCCCAAGTCTGCTTTCTGTCTTAAATATTGACCTTAGAGTTACACCATCTCATTGTCACTGCACATGGACTTCTCAGCTATCAAAGCTTACCCACAGGACTCAAAGTATTCTTAACTCAGAAACACCTTGCCTTTTATGTCCTTATCCTTTTCCCTCTCCTCCCTCCACATAAGCATTTTAATTTCACGAGGAAAATCCATTTCACTGTGAATTTCGACAAGTGGTTTACCTGTTTCATGGTAAAAATTGTACTTCAAATTTAAATGTCTTTTTCACTGTGACTGTCATAATATTTTCCATTCAAGGCTGAGACTCCACTGTGGGTTTTCTGTGCCACATTGTCATCTGTACGAATCTGAGTTTAAATGCGTGGAAATTCCGACATTTAAGTAAGAAATATAACATGGTTTTTTTATATTCTTTAAGTTAGCTGTTTCATAGGTACGGCCGCTGGGTTTTGCCCAGTGCTGTGGTCTTTCCCAGTTCAATAACAGATTGAAAATTTCTCAAGATTTTGGCCTTGTTTGTGTTCACTGTATTGTGTCATTTCTGTGAGAATGAGTGGTGGTTATTTTTTTGTCAGATTACTTACCCTGAAAAGGTGATAAAGGAATAATTACCCCAAACCAGGGATTTCCAAACTGTGTTGGCTTGGGTGCCACTACCATTAGGAGAGGTGGTTATATACAATGCCCAAAGTAGCATCCCTGTACCATGGTCTTCAGTGAGGATCTAGGAGAAGGCATCTTCGTACCAAGCAAGCTGAGCCAAAGTTTGAGTGGCTTCACAGTGGAAATGGCTCTGTGGGAACGGCTCCATGGTGGAAAGAGCTGCCTTCAGTAGCAGCTTGGTGAGGGTTTTGGTAGACTTATAGCACTGTTGATCTCTTTATCTTCAAGTCAGCAGCCTATAGACCAAGACTTCTTGTGGCCAGTAGTGCAAGCCAGATGTTTTGGGGGTAAATTTTTACTATTAACATTTATCTACTATACAGTATTTAATAAAGGCTGGAATTTCTCTTGGCAGTTCTGTGGTTTCATGTGGTGGTTTGCTATATGGAATAAAGTATTCTGTTAAGGAGATGACTGGAATTGAGTTCTCCAAGTTTTACATCTTTCTGTTGGGTAATATGAAATATGGAGAAATGTACACCCACTGGCAATGTTCATACCCACAAATATATATATATTTTTTGTCAGGAGTTACGTTGAGAATGAGGGGAAATTTGGAGCTATTTCAATGACTTGACATTTGTCACAGCATCAAGGTTTCTAAAATCCAGACCGTAATTGCTACTTTGGCTAGGTGTACCTCTTGCCAAATGGACTGTAAGGGTTGCTGGTGACACAAACTGCTGCTATCAGAACCAATTCTGGAGTGATCTGACCTGATCAATTGTGCTGCAACTCAAGTCACAGTCACTCTGTATAATTTTATAGTATAAATCAGATTTTACACTTGTGGGGCTATGATGTGATTGCATCTGTAGAGCAGGAAGGACAGAATTTGGAAATGAACCCAAGGGAGTTGTATTCAGTTCTACTCATCTGAAATTCACAATCGTCATTCTTCACAGTTGTGTCTTCCAGTTGTGCATTAGGCAACATGACTAACAATTGTCACATGTTGTTTATTCTCTTATCTCCTCCCCAGAGGAAGGAGCATGTGCGCTGGAGTATTTCTTTCTTTTGGGCATTACTTTCAACTCCCCTGTTGCATGTAGAAATTGTGCCTTTATCATCATTAGTTTTTATCATCTCTATGAACCATGGAATTTGAATAGTTGGCCATCACTGGGAAAGCTCAGCCTTGTTGTGTGTGAGTAGTTTGTGAAATCATTGCAATACAGGCAGCAACCATTTGAAAGAGGTGTAATGACTTTTTTGATCATTGAATCAATTTTTTTTTTGTTATTAGACAGTAAGTTAGCTTCTAATAAAGATGTCAGACTGGCAGGCATTGATGCCATCTAGATGCATGATGAAGCATTGTAATGGTGATGTTAAGGGCCTTTCCATCCTAGGGAGCTGCCAGAATGTTTTCCTGAAGGTGCTTCCAGAATGAGACAGCTAGTTTATGTTTATCAGCTGAGGCTTGATCCAGTTCATTTGCATCAGGGGCAATTACTCTGAGAATGATAATAAGCATCACACTCGGCTTCCACTGAGATTCCCAGTACCAATGCCAGTTACAGGAAAAGTGTAAGATAGCAAGCAAAATAAAATACAGACCGTAACATCTGTTTGGTTGGAGACATAATACTATGCTGGAGATAAGCCCTATCTCTAAATAAATCCATGGTTTGAATGCTTATTAAAAGCAGCCCTTTTTCCCCAGTGTTGTGTGACACAACTTGGTTGTGTCACTGAACTAAACACACAAACACTTTTTGAGAAAAGCAGAAACATTCTGCAAGTGTGCTTCTTTCGTCAAATCCCCTTTGTTCTGAGACAAAAACAGGTGAAACTTTGTGACCAGCTCCAATACTGAGGCTCAGGCTTTTTCATCTGCCGTCATATTGGTGGTGTGGGGCACACACTGTGGTATATACTAGTCCTGCAGAGAGACCCCAGAGCATTTTCCCGACTCTGGGTCCTGTTTGGGGTTTCAGCCACTATGCAAGGAGTCCTCTGCCTGACTTCTTGTTGGCTATGGGCATCCTTCCCACAGTTTCCCTTGCATTTTCTCACCCCAGTGGTGACGGTGCACTTTGGCTGCAGTTAGTACAGCTTGGATTTCATTAAATAAATGACCATGAAAAGCTTTCAATATTAGGACAAAACCAATAGAAACATGTATGTTATCCAGTAGAGGATGTTCTCAATTTCTTTGGCCAGAAACTTAAATTCTTACCTAAGATTTTCAAAACTCTGTAAGAAGTTTGATTTCCCCCTCTCTCAGCCAGCTCTGAAAAATCACAGCTAGTGATATTTTACTAGATTTACAGTGCTGACTTAATAGCTCTTTAGGTATTAGAGAAAAAATGTTCGTGTTCTACAAGTTTAAATTATATTAAAAACCTTTATTAGCATGCCTTGGCAAAATACACTTCTGGCTAGCTTTCTGACCTTGGATTAGGCCATTCTTGTGGTTTCTTAATGACATGCTATGAAAGGGATATAAGAACCTGGTGCCAGGTTTTGCATTTGCCATTTGTTCATAATGCTGCAGAGCGCAAACAAACAAAAATATTAAGAAATTGGGAGTTACATCTTGCATTCATCTGGCTTGATTTTCATTGTACGTGTCCTTTTATACTTTTTCTATATATATATTTATATTGTGAATTATTGGTGGTGTCTCAGTTCTGGCATGTAACAGTGCTGTTACCAAAGTTACTTTCTGTTGTCATTTGTTTTCCAAACCTCTCTTAGCAATTTTGGCAAAGATCTCTCAATGAAAGAAGAAATCCTCTCGGCCATGTAATGGGTTTCCCCAGAGTTGGGAGCAAAATTAGGCCACTGGGGCAGCCTATTTTTGTGAAGGCAACAGTTCATACCATGGGCAAGATGTCTCAGAAGTTTCTTTCCCATGAGACTTGGTGACACACAGGCAGTACTGGGGTGTGATTCAGCTGTTTGGTTTGTTTTCCCCACTTGTCATCTGTTTATTTGCTTTGTGACCAACAAGTCCGCCTCTTTTTCCTTCTGCTGATACTGTGTGTTAGTGTGAAAAACGGATGAGGCAAAGTACCTGATGGGTGGGAGGAAGTGTGTGCGGTGGGAAAATGGGGCTGGGAAAAAGGTCTGGGACTTGAGTAACCTTTCTTAGGTGTCTTTCCATTGTAAGAGTTGGTTGTTGCAAAGGTGTGATTTTTTGACAGCAAGAAGTGGGTTGCAGTGGATTTGACCCGATGCTCTTGTTGTTTCTGCAGTGGGGAAGCCTCACAAGTGCAACTACTGCGGCCGGAGCTACAAGCAGCGCAGTTCGCTGGAGGAGCACAAGGAACGCTGCCACAACTATCTGCAGAATGTCAGTATGGAGGCTGCTGGGCAGGTCATGAGTCACCATGGTGGGTGGAAACCGCCTTTTGAGGTCTCTTGGACTTGGAGCATCTCTTGAGGGTTTTTTTTCCTGTCTGCTTTTCTTCCTTCCTTTCAACTCTGCATCGCTTCTGTCTTACAGCTTGCTTATACTCCGATAGGCATGAGAAGAAAGAAGGGCTAAAGTCCTCACTGTCCAACTTAACAGCACTCGTTTTGCTGGGGTTTTTTATTATTTTTTTAAGTCAGTATTTCACTTTTTAGTACGCATAAATATGCAATTATGTCAAGCTCCCTAAATTTCTTTTCAAAAGTTTCCGTAGCTATCAGTATGGGTAATGAGCATAATATCTCAGACTGCAGGCTTGTAGGCTTATCTGTAGCCTTAAATACTAAATGGTAGCTGTCCAAAAATTTCATTCAAAATCACTGTTTCAGAAACTCTTCTAAAACTGAACATATTTTAACTTTTAAAAGTTGTTCTTGGATGTTTAGTACTTAAAGTATCTAAAATTTCTTATTAATTAGAAAATATAAAAATTATGTTTTACTTTTTGATTAAAATAACTTTATACCTAAGAATACCAAAAAGTTAGATTGTAGGTAAATGAAAAGGCAAAAGAATGTTTCCTCTTTTTTTTTTTTTCCATTTTGCTTTTCATTGTTGAGTAGAGTCATATGGCTTCATTTGGGAATTAATTATGTAAAGGTTCTGAAAGTTCATTTTTAAAAACCTAAAAATGCAAGCTGAAATAAAATCTATCCGGCGTTTCTAACATGGGCTATTTTTGGTGAAAAAGATCACCAAAAAATTTAAAAGTACTTTTCCTTGAACAATTTAATTATATAAAGGCATTCTTAATGTGCTTAATATGCATTGCCAAAATGTTCATACAGATCTATTAAGTAATTACTGTCTTTGTAAACACCTTATAGACTAAAATCAACGTTTGAAATGCAATGGATGACATTAAAGACAAGGAAGTTAGTGATTATCTGCTTTAGGCCTGACTTTACACTTGTTAACGTCAGTGAAAAGACAGATTTCAGGACTTAACTATTTGCAGGTATCTGTTGAGTCTGTTAGATGGAGCACTGGATGCTCATTGGAGTTGGTAGCAGTTTAATCACTGACTCCATTCCCAGAAAAATACACACTCTTCCGTTCTTAAGGGTGTGTCTGTCTTATTAACCAGCTGGTGACGTTTTCAGTCAGAATTACAATAGATTGATAGAGTTATGGCAGCCAGGATGTTTCAGAGATCACACTGTGGAGAATCTTCCCAAATTCTACTCAACTTCTGCAATTATTATTCAGTTATTTCTTAAAATTGGCTTTGCTCTTGTCGATAGTAAACTTCCGAGGAAATCTAAAGCTCTTTCTTAGCTGCTTAATGCTGTGACAAGAAGGGTAAGTCTTCCCAAAGACTTGTCTACCCAAAGAAGCTGGAATGGTTGACCTTGCATTGATTTTTCTACCAGCTGAAGTGCAAATCCCATGTGGACAATTCTTTTATTTACAGCCTGACTGACTTTGCTTGGGCTTAAAATAGAAATGTTCACACAACTGCTTTACTTTTCTCAACCAAATTAGCTTAAAACAGCAGTTTGAATTCAACTAGTACCTCTTCCTCCTCTGGGCAAATATGCCTATATCTCCCCAGTGAACATTTAGGGGGTGTTTGATGCACTGTCTTCATTGCACTGTTTAGCGAGGGCATAATGAGAACAGGCAACGACAGGGAGCTCCAAATTCAACTGGAACCAGTAATAAATCTCATCTCACATCCCAGAATCTCTCCCACCTGTGAAGCTCAGCATGAGAGTGAGGGTCATGAGCACCACCCTGTAGAGGTCTGCAGCACAGTCCTTTCTATTGATTCTATAAAGACACCAGGGAAGAGTATACAAATGATTCATAGTTGAAAGTTAGATCCTAGTCTAACCCTGAGAAGTGTACTCATTCCCTTCTCTCCCATCTCACGTGTGGAAAGGATATTCCTGAGGATGAGTAAATACATACTTTGGAGAATTTGATCAATGGTTTATTTAGCATCACATTTGAGTTAAGTTTTCCTGACTGTCTATCCAAATACTTCTAAAGTATTTTGTTCTTGTTGAGTGTTTTGAATGGCTTTTGGTTTGACTCCCGGTCACATCTTCACTATTATGTGCAGATTAGGTAGAGGTGGGGATTTTCTTATCCCTACCAGCATCCTGCTCTAAGGACACAGGTGTCTATGCTGGGTCTCAACCAATATGATCAACATTTAACATCAGTTTAAATAATTTCTACAGAGATTAATTGCTCCAGAAAACTGGAGGCAGCCTGAAGAGAGTTTAGATTTTTTGCAAGCACTGTACTCAAGTTTTAGTTTATAGGCATGCTACAGACATCTATTTGGATGGTTTTCCCATGGTCTGATGAGGCCTTTAATTTCAACTATATTTGTCTTGCAGATGGCTAGATCACTTGAATAAAGCCACAAGAAGAGAAGCAAGAGGGAAGGGGAAGGAGGGATAGTTTCTGTGCGTGGGTAGGAGGGTACAAGTCTCTGGGTCTTTCTCCATCCTCTAGCAGGGTGTTGGTTGCTTGCTGAGCTGCCCCTCCTTGTGGCTAGGTCCTGTCTCCTGCTCAGCATGATGGCTGCTGTGAGAACTCCCATGACTCTGTTGTTGGCAATTCCCAGCTAAGCAGTAGCCTGCTCAGAGGTAGAAATTAGTCCACCGTCTCCTAGCTAGTGGTGTGTTGAGGGTGACGTAAGTGAGAGTTTCTGAATGCCAAGAACATGTTTGTTCTTTGTGGGAACAAACAGGGATAAATGTTGAAGGCTACCTAGTTATACATTCTTTTCCATAGCCACAAACAAAAATTCCAGGGAAATTCTTAAAGCGGAGTGGAGAAGGGTACTGTCTTTACGACAGGAAATAAAATGTCTAGTTCTAGGCTGTGTGAAGTTCAATGGGCAGCTCCGCATAAAACACACAATGGTCTTGTGTCCTTCCCTCTTACATAGTTGCTTAAAACACGGTTACAATGCTGGTCCCACAGAAGACTTCACACAAGGGTCCATGGGAATATTTCCTGTCATTTCTCCGTGCATATAGACTTTTAAATTGCAATATTGTGAACTTAGGAAAGAAAATCAAGGCTGATGGAATAGTACTAATTTATACCAGCTGAGACTTAGCCCTCTTTCTGTTGTTTGCCCACAAAAGTGTTTATCAGCAAAATGCACAATGGGTTCTTCTTCTACGTCTTTTCTTCCTATTCTTTCCTCCCTGGAACAGCATAGTCTTTTTTAATAGTGTATGTAGTTTCTTATAAATTAAGAAGGAAAATGTAAAAGGTAGCCCCTTTGACCAATGTGATTGAAAGACCAGTGTCTTCAAGAAAATAAAGACTTTGTTCTGAAGACCATCCAGGTTTGTCTATTGAGACTTTGGGCTTAGAAACAACATTTGGTGTTAACTTCAGTTGAGGACATTAACGATGTCAGAGATAGTCAATGTTTGCATGGACAGTCCGAGAGCACACTCTGATAGATAATTAAGAGCATCCCTGAACAGAAACACTCAAATGTGAGCTTTTCATGGACTAGACACTTAATTTTTAGAATAAAAAGCCTTCCTGAGCTGAGACTGTAAGTTCACAGCATAAAATGAGTTGCTATATCAAAGCTAGTTGTGTCAGCTGTTCTTCACAGCCTTCCACTACCATGGTAATGAAATACAACAAAAAAGGAGTTGTATTTACTGCAGAGTAAACATCTACACGTAAGGTTCTGCCTCAGAGTGGCTGATTTGTGGTAACTGTTGGTTTTGGTTGTGTGTGGTTGGTTTGCTCTTCCCCTTTTTTTATTTTGTTTTTCTTTAATAAAATAAAAAGGCAGACTGGGCTATTTGCCCTTTATTCATATAATTTTAAATTGAAATGAAAATTAATATTTAGATTTGTCAATGTGGTATTTAGTTTAACTCTTTGGGTTTCTAAAATGTGACGTGTGACCTGTTTGGTCCAGTTTTACATGCAATTTAAATTATTTCAGAAACCAGGCTATTTCCATCTCTCTCTTCTCCCAGGAAATCTATGTAACAAAACACATTCTGGTTAGTTATTCCCTTCATAACAAAAATATTGGTGTGATTCAGTGATTCTGCTGCAAAAGACCCATGCCCTAAATTATAGAGTTGAGTTCTGAGGTGGGAAAAAGAGCTTGCAGCATGAAAGACAGAAAAGAAAATGCTTGTATTGGTGAGGGTTTTACTTTTAGAAGTCCAAGCAGATTTTTTGCCTGGCTTAGAGAAGAGATGTCTTTATCATCACTAGTAAATTTTCGTGGAAGAAAGCTTTCAAATTCCATCTAGGAAATTTTACGCACATATACCCAACAGTAGAATTACCTAATTATTACTTAATAATTAGGCAAGACATTCGAATGTCACTACATTTGGGGCTTAATCAGATGGCTTAAATAGATGGCTATTCAAGTAATCAGGAGGTTTTCAACTTATTTTGTGGGCAAATACAGTCCTTCGAAGCCAGCATACCTTTAGGAAGTCATCCTAGCAGGGATGTAAAGAAGTCCATGCCTCTCTTGGTCCTCATCAACAGCCTGATGTGCCCTGTGGACCATTGTTTGGAAATTCTTGAAGTGGCATTTACATGCAAACCCAGCCCATTGCAGTGAGGATGGGTATTGCCACTGAGCAGGAATCCAGGGTTTCACGCAGAACGTGTGTGCGTGTGCATGCATATGTTGATTTTTAGTAAGCCAAAAGGGCAGTCAGATGCTAGTTTCCAGTGAAAATCCTCAGCCATAATCTTTCCTTTCTTCCAAAATCTCCTCAGTAAATACTTGATAGCTCCTGACCAAGTACGGTATTTAAATAACCTTAAAAATTTAGCTGTAACTATTGAAGTATTCCAGACCTTGCAGTCTGCAGTGGGCATTAATTGGGTCACTCAAACACTGCATCCCATTTTGTTGCAACATTAGATTAATTTCATATTTATGCTTTTTCTTCCTCTCTTTCACTGATGCCAGCAGGACTGCCTTGTAAATGAGAAACCATTGTGTTTCTCAGGGGGAGCATCCTGTACAAATAAAAAAGCAGCAGAGTAAATCATTTTATAGCATATGGTAGATTCTAAGCTTCAAAGTACTCAGCTTTCTATAGCAGCAGAGGCATAAATGGAATCAAATGAATAAATTGGCGTGTTTTCTTATTATAAATGTCTGAATTGAGAAGTTCACCTGAGCAGATACTTGGTGTTGTAATTGCCATGTATTTACTCTTCCTTACTAGAAAGAAGGCAGACAAGGCTTTTATCACTCCATTTTACATATATTAGTTGCTAACAAACAGCTGCATGTTTAAGAACAGGGGAGTGATTATTCCATATTAATATCCTGAAGGTGGTAAAGTTACATGGGAGGAAAGTAGACTGGTGGTGTTCATTTATGGCACAGTTCCAGGGAGAAGGTATCTGTGACATGGAAGACTGCTACAGTGAGACACCAGAAGAGGACAAGAACAAGATATGTGGTTTTCAGTCCTCTACTACCTCTGCAGTACCACTCATGACTTCTCTGGAAGATTTATCTAATGCAGAGAATGCAATGGGTTGCTCACAATTTACAGCTTACAGGAATTTTTTGCAAGATCATCCCAGTATCTATTTCTCTGCCATCTATTCTTCTCAAATAATATTTTTACACCTCAAACATCCCATTAACACATGAAGTAGTGGATGATCCTTCTTTGGTTTCTCTCGCTATCCGATGATGAATGCAGGATAATTAGGTTATGTATTAAATTCATGGCAGAAGAGCAGTGGGAAGAGCTACACATGAAATCACACATTTGACATATTGCAAATTACTTGGACTCTCTGAGCCTGATCTGTAGCAGGATATCACTGACTCCTCCTTGGTGTTTATAAGAGGATGCTCAACAAAACCGAGAGTACTCTGCAGGTATTTAGTGATTAGCTATATCAGCAAGTGACATAAACCCCAATGTGAGACAGTTGCTACCCTGTTTAGTAGCCCACACATTTCCTATATTTCTTTTGCTGTAGCACCTTATTCCCTAACCCAATAAGGAAGAAAGAGTGAAATGAGTAAAAACAGAAGGGGCCGTTTTTGTTACTGTCTCAGAAACAATGTATGAGTGATGTAGTTAGCACTGGAATGCTCCTGGCTGACAGAAGACTTGTGTTTACCAGTTATTAGGGATAAAATAGTAATAAAAAAAATAATGGTTTCTGTGACTGGTCCTGAAGGGAATTTCCAAATGATGTTACTCCTATAATTTCAGTACAGCATTTGTTGGTTTTTATGATCTTGCATATAGAAAGAGGAAACACACTTTAACAAGCATATTCTTCATTCAGGAAGCCTTTGTCTTGGGGAACACACATCCAGGCCTAGGAAATACAAGTCATCAATGCCTTGTATTGTTTTTTAGCCATTGAGATTAGAATGGAAAGTAAATAGGAACCGTAAGCATGCCATATGATGTGTGAAGTCAAGGGAATACACAAAACAATAACTAAAAAGTTATACTGGCAACAGGTGACCATACTGAAGGGAAAATAACAGCAAATGTGATCTAAAGAGTGAGTTTCCAAGTGACCCCCTACTCACTGCGGACTTAGAGTATTCAGAGCAAAACAAGTCCTTTAAATGCTTAAAGTTGGGCTTCTGTTAAATAAAATGGTCCCAAAGACAGACATTTTGAAAATGTGGCTCTGCTTAAAGGTGGTTGCTATCTTGATGTCTAGTGTGTTCCTGCACTTTGCGTGATTTTGTGTTGCACTTGTTGCACAATCAGCAGGGCTCAAATGATTTACGTTGTCTGCAAAGTGAAGACCCGACTTACCTGATACGATTTTTTGGTTTTATGTAGTACCTCCTATGGAAGATTGTAAGGAACAAGAGCCTGTGATGGACAACAATATTTCTCTGGTGCCTTTTGAGAGACCTGCTGTTATAGAGAAGCTGACAAGCAACATGGGAAAGCGTAAAAGCTCCACCCCACAGAAGTTTGTGGGTAAGCTTGAAATACGCCTTTTATTATCTTTAGTGCATAGGTATAGGTTGCCTGTAATTTGTACTAGCCAAAAGAACAAGGGGAGAAGTAGTGCTCTCAGAACTTGATTGTGATGGGGAGGGACAACAGTGGAGATGGTTAAACCACAGCAAAAAATCCTAAAAATTATTGACTTAATTTTACCAACCCAGAGAATTCAAAAGTGAGGTCCCTTGAATCATGAAAATGGCTGAGAAAAATCTTCAGCTTTTTATTGTGCCTTAAGGCTGGTTTGTTGGGTTTTTTTTTAACTTTTCTCTGTCCCTTTTAAGATTAGGGTTGTCATCCTTCCCTCTCCTTGCCCTAGCAAATAAAAACTAAGATTCTCATATAATTATCTGTCTCCATATGTGTGTGAGTTTAAAAAAAAAAAAAACAAAACACCCAAAAACAAAACCACAAACATCCCCCAAAAACAAAACCAACAAGTATCTCATGACTTGTATTAAATTCTTGAGAGTTGGCAACAACTGGACTGATAATACCAGCGTGAGGAAGTAGGGTCACATCGCTTCTGTTGGAAGAAGTGCTTGCTCCATGTGCAGCATTCTGCACACAAACTTATTAATGCATGAATATAAAACAGCATTGGATGAGTTTTGATTACCAAATTTAGAATCCAAGGCCCGGAATTAATATTTTGCTTTGTATCTTGACATCTTTAAATTGTTCAGCTTATAACAGGGGACAGAATGGGGAATTGGTTTGAGCTGTAGCTTAAAGCTTCTTTTTACTGCTACTGAGGCAGTGCAAAACTTCTTAGGAGAGGAGCTGGGACAGAGAATTATTTAGGTTAAGTGTATGTGGCTAGATTCCAGTGTCATGTAATACACATTTTCGTCACTTGCTCCCTGAAAGGACGGTTGTGCAGATTTTAAGAGTGTCATATACTTTTTCTGCCTACACAGAGGATGCTTGCGGAGAGAGGATCAGAGAATGTAAGCAATTAACACAGTCATTTAGAAAAGTCATTGCCCCTCAGCTAAATGCAGATTCAAATGAATTTGTTAAATCACTGCTGAAGGTGGTTTTAAGCTAACCCGTGTGGTTTTCAATGGTAGGGTCTCACAGCATGCAGCTGCTCACCTGGGGGACACTGACACACTGACCTGACTGCTCTCAGTCATCTGACCATTCCCAACTATCAGTACTAAGCCAAGATTTAGTCAGGAACCATCCAACCCCTATGAGGAAAGCTGGGAGACATCAGTATTTCCTATATTGTTATTAGTCCTTCTGAAATAAAAGCTTAATTCTTAGACTGTAGTTCTTGAGAGTGGTTTGAAATGAACTACTGTATAGCTGATTAAAACTGGAGTATTTATACTGTGATTTAATTCACTGCTGTGACAACAGCTGGGGTTGAAGAGGGCAGAAATGGGAGCAGAACTCTCTACTGACAAGCCAGAAACAGCTTTATGAGAATAACAGGTTTCCCTAGTGTTGTCTCTGCAAGTGCTGTACTTTCTTGCAAGTTGTGATCAACAGTGAAATAATTAACTATGCTGATACTTAAACTGGTGTGTCTAGACTTCAGAAACATTACAGCCTCAAAAAAACCAAGGGCAGTTCACACCTTTTGCTCTGTTTCCCCGAGCTTGTCCACAAACTTGAACAGAATTGTATGTACAATGTATCTTAGAAGTTATCTTTGCAGGGACTAGAGACTTTATCTGAGAGGGCTGGAGACCTTGCTCCGTTCCCTGAAATTCTGGTGTACCCATGCCTGCTCTCTAACCAGTATAGTTTAATAATTATAAGTATACCTCACAACTGAGGCAACCCACCTTTTGGATGGTATCAATGGAATCTATTTTTGGAAGCTATAGATGATGGTGTCTTGTTTTTTCAGACCGGGAAGGTTATGTTACTCATCCATTCACATGCAATTAGCCATATGTTGTTATTGTCTTCAAGGGCAGGTTCACTGATTGGAAATCCTTGCTGAGATATGCCTAGCAGATTATTATTAAACTTTTCAGTAGAGTCTACTACTTTGTTTTTAGATAAATCTGTTTCTTCTATAGGTGAAACAGATCATTTTACTATTCCATTATTCTGGGACTAGGAATTCAGGGTTCCATGTCACATGCAGTTTTGCATCCAGATCCAGCTGAAAAGTGTCCTCTTTGATATTTACTGTATCTTATTTTTCTGCCTATTCTGATCTTCCATGGCATCACAGCATTTGAATTGAAAAATAGCAGTCTCCACTTCACCTCCTTTCTTTTTTTTTTTCACCATGACCTCACTTTTCTTCCTGTTTTCTCCCCCATGAAATATTGTTCAACTCTATCAGGAAGAACTTGTAATGGTTCTCTTGCTTGCAGGAAATCTTCCTGTGCATACTGCAAGTGTGGCACCTGTCCAAAACAACTTAATGGTGTTTATGAGAAGGTCATGTAAGCACAAGCTAAAATCTTTGCATGCTACATCTATCAGTGCTTTACTGCTACTTCTGATCAGCAATCTCCAAGGGACCTTGGTTATGGACCACAGTCTCTACTCTGGCTGAAATTTCGGGGGGAAAGGAAGTAGCATACAGCAAATTGAACTAAGTTCTGAGTGACTTGATTAGTACCTCAATAGAAGATATATAATCGTGCCAAACCTGTTGATATAGTGGAGGCAGAAAGCATTAACTTCTGATGCACAGGAGGCAGAGTACTTGTTTTTGCCTCTACTTCAGTGAAGGGAGAAGCTGACACTAGTGAAATTGAAAGCAAACATTTTCAAGCTGGTGACATGAAGTGGGTTAATGTAAGTGGGTTAAGTTTGAACATGGTGCTCCCTCTCACAAAGTGTCACCAAGGCTGAGAACCAGCAGGATACAAATGGAGGCACTTATGTGGCTTATGATAAGATGTTGTTATAGTAAAATTAAAAATACACAAGCATCTCAGAAGGGATGAAGATCAACTGGCTTCAAAAAGGGGGTCAAGAAGAAATCTACCAAGTGGTAGATTCTACAGCTCCTTTCTTCAAGATTTCTTGCAGCTTTCTCCTAAGTGCCCAGCATTGCAGTTGCTTTAGATACCTGACAGGATGTACTTAAGGTACCACTGGACAGTTGTGTCTGTGTGCTTCAATTTAGCTTGAAAAACCTTTTTTGAGGTAGTTTTGAATGTCATATGATAAGATAACCATGGTGAAGAATGTTTCTTCTTCTACTTCTCTAATGTTGGGCAAAAATAAATAGAATTTCAGCATAATTTTGCATGAAAATTGAAATTATGAATCTGAATAGTTAGTTTGAAGTACAGATTTGGCTAAAGAGGAATTAAAATTGGAACCCCTATTGGACTGGTTTGTTAATGTTTCTTCTGAGCTTTGTGGTTTATGCTCTCTCCTCCCCATGTTATCATTTATTTTGTTTTATTGTGTCACACTCCATTTCTAGGGCTCTGACATCTTTGGAACTGGTTCATAATTAAAGGAATTAATAACTCAGGTCACTGGCGATTTACAGTTTTCTCTGCTGTCTGTGGTGGAGTAACTCAACGTGGAAGATTAGAGGAATCAAAATAAGGTTTGCGCCATTCATCCAGGCAGTCCATGAAAAATAGGTATTATTTCTTGATCTGCTTAGCCTACAAAGGGCAGCATGGTTGGAGGCTGGATCACACTCTCACCAGAGCCAGTTCTTAATTCAAACAAAGGAACAATGCAGGTGACCAGAACTGGTGAGAGGGACCAGTAAACTTGTCCATTTTCATTTCTTTCTTTCCACTATGGCAAAGATGTCACATGCTTTCTGGAGCTCTCCTCTAGTCCCACTTTGGCCCCACCTATGAAAGAGCCACCTCCCATTAAAGAGTTGTCCATCCTGACAGTGTCAGGACAGACAAGCCAACCCACAGCAGAAATACCAAAAAGAGGAAGTTTGATGGCAAGACTCATCCTTAGGTCATGTTAGATTACCAAGGCCATCATTGTAGCACCATTTGCTTCTTCCTTACTTCCCTATTTTTCTGCAAATGTCTGATGTGTAACAAAGGAACAGTTTTCTACATACATTTCAATAAGCCATAAGCATAACACAGCCAGGCACAGGGAAACACAGTAAGGTACGCGAACAAGGTATCTAATCAGAAGTACTGTTGAAGAAAGTAGGAATATTCACATGCTTCACTTCAGACTTGCATTTAATTATCTTGTGAATCAGGGCTAAGTTCCCGAGCAAAATGCATCATTGCCAAGGTAACCTGGTTGTTCCGTGCATAATGTAAAATTGTTTCTTTCTTTATGTATCACTTTAAGGTAAGCCACACTAAGTGGAATGAATTATTATAGTGAAAAATAAAATGCTGAGTGATACATATGTTGAAATGTACTATTTGGAACAGATTTAGGATTGCAGTTCTGTTTCTTGCTTATGGCGGTTTATACACATTTTGTTCCAAGCAATTTTGGCAAAAGGTGATACAAGATTCTTAAGTTCTTTAATTCTTGGATAGCGAAACCAGTTGTATGTAGCAAATCCTTGAGTTTATTAGTTACCCCATTGAAGAAAAGTCTGGTTTTATGTACCAAGGCAGTGAAATGTAGCAAAGACAATGAAAACCAACCAAAATTTGTCAGACTTTGTAAACTTCAGAAGTTAACTATTAACTAGCTCATATTTGTGTGCGTGAGCACGTATGAGCTTGTATATCTTGTGTCTTACATGTATATTATACATATAACACTTTCTACTTGGAAATAAGAGTTATTTTATGAACTTTCCCTATACTTGCACTCTAAAGCTGTCATTGGGAAAGCAGTGCTTCTGAGCTGAGCTCTGATTTAAGTAGTCATAAATTTGTTAACTTCAAAGGAAAGCGGCAATATGCAACATGCCCTGTGACTAGCATAATTTACAAGTGTGTGGTGCTGGTTTCAAATATCTGTAATGCAGTTGATTTAAACAGGTTACAAGGTTGTTAATTTGGATTCACATAGTGATCATAGAATGGTTAGAGTTAGAAGGGCCCTTAAAGACCATCGAGTTCCAACCCCCCTGCCATGGGCAGGGACACCTCCCACTTAGACAAGGTTGCTCAAAGCCCCATCCAGCCTGGCCTTAAACACTTCCAGGGATGGGGCATCCACAACTTCTCTGGGCAACCTGTTCCAGTGCCTCACCGCCCTCACATGAAAGAATTTCTTCCTAATATCCAATCTAAATCTCCCCTCTTCCAGTTTAAAACCATTACCCCTTGTCCTGCCACTCAACTTCCTGACAAAGAGTCCCTCTCCTGTAGGCTCCCTTCAGATACTGGAAGGCTGCTATAAGGTCTCCCCGGAGCCTTCTCTTTTCCAGGCTGAACAGTCCCAGCTCCCTCAGCCTGTCCTCATAGGAGAGGTGCTCCATCACTCAAATTATCTTCGTGGCCCTCCACTGAACCTGGCGGAGCTGGACCACTGGACCTGGTGATGAATTGGCTGGCTTCGTCATCATTATATATATTTATCCCGTGTTAATGAAAAATGAAAGTTATTTTTGCCTTTTACCAAACGAAACTAAGGTATACGTGTGTTTTCTCTATTTTGTTTTCTTTTCTAAATAGACAATGAGAAGTGTGTGTCTTTAGTCCAAAACATTGGGCTGGGATTTTTTTTTTTGTTTTTTGAGGGGATGAACTCCAAAAAATACTGTAGCCTGAATGCAAGACAGCAGGTCAGCCCCCTATGTTCCTGTTACTTGCTCTGTTCTGTAACTGTCTGTAGTCATTTTATATTTTGTCATCTTTTTGTAAGTTTTACATGTTGTGGCTTTAAGGGTGTTAGGTCACCACCGTACCAGCCCTCTGTACCTGTTTGTTAAATGTCTCACTATGCAGCCCTGTTATAAGGTATGTATGAGACACCTTGGAGTGTGGGGGACATGTACTACCTCCTTTAATTTTGAGCAGAGCTTTATTGACGACGGTAGTTCAATCCCATTTTCTACCAGTTAACATCCGTCTCCTAAATTGAAGCCTGGACACGGTCAGTCCCAGTGAAAGGTTTGAAATCAGTGTGTGTGAAGGTTGCTACAGCCAGACGCTTCACCTGGAATTAAAAGAAAAGGCTGTTGGTGAGGTTGCTGTTTTACCCATCTCAGGACAGAATTTTTGTAGGAGGTCAGTAGATAAGTAGAAAGAGGCTAACTTTGTACTCTGGAGTGAATTTTGCCTGACGTCAGGGATTTTCTATCCTTCCCCACTCTTTTTACTGTGAAACCTTGGGGTGATTCCATTGATTTTTCTCATTCATTTGCTCTTGTTCTTTAGGTGAAAAGCTCATGAGATTTGGCTATCCAGATATTCCCTTTGATATGAACCTAACCTATGAGAAGGAGGCTGAGCTGATGCAGTCTCACATGATGGACCAAGCCATCAACAATGCAATCACCTACCTTGGAGCTGAGGCACTTCACCCCCTGATGCAGCACACACCAAGCACAATTGCAGAGGTGGCCCCGGTCATCAGCTCAGCTTATGCTCAGGTCTATCATCCTAACAGGATAGAAAGGCCCATTAGCAGGGAAACAGCAGACAGTCATGAGAACAACATGGATGGCCCGATCTCCCTCATCAGACCAAAGAGTCGAACCCAGGATAGAGAGGGCTCCCCCAGCAATAGCTGCCTGGATTCTACTGACTCAGAGAGCAGCCATGAAGACCGCCAGTCCTACCAAGGAAACTCTGCCTTAAATCCTAAGAGAAAGCCAAGCCCGGCTTATATGAAGGAGGACGCCAAGGCTTTAGACGCCACAAAAGCTTCTAAGGGCTCTTTAAAGGATATCTACAAGGTCATCAATGGAGAAGGGGAGCAAATTAGGGCTTTCAAGTGCGAGCACTGTCGCGTCCTTTTCCTGGACCATGTCATGTACACCATCCACATGGGCTGCCACGGCTACCGGGACCCGCTAGAGTGCAACATCTGTGGCTACCGAAGCCAGGACCGCTATGAGTTCTCGTCGCACATAGTCCGAGGGGAGCACACATTCCACTAGGCCTTCTCATCCAAAGGGGACTCGTATGAAGTAGAACTGCACATGAAGAAATACTGCACTTACAATCCCACTTTTCCTCAGAATTGAGACGCCTATTTTGTTGTTGTTGCTGTTGTTGTTGTTGCTGTTGTTTATTATTATTAACCTTATTTTTTGTGGACCCAACTTCATTTGCTCTGCCCAGCTTAAGAATGGAAAGAAGGAAGGGAAGGGATAAAAGAGGAGTTTGTTGTTGCTGTCACTTTTTGGTGAGTGACCTGCCTCGCTTTCTGTGGGAATTGAAAGGCAGTCAATTTCTGTCTCAATCAGCTGTACATCGTGTCCTTTTTTTGGATATCGCTCAACCCTGCTAGGTGCTTTAAAGTCCCGACAAGATGCCACTTATTTACAATTTCAGACGACTAGGTAGAAACATTTCAGAGGAGAGCCTTTTTCAAATATGTAGATACGGTATGGGGTTTCAGTGGCTGGAGAAGAGAGGGGGGAGCTTTATTCTGCAGAATGAACAATTACTTTTAAAGCAAAACTGTTAGGGATTTAGGAGCATGAATCAAAGTCAATATTCCTTTCAAAATTACTTGCTAGGGTGAGCTGTTTTCCTGGGTTCAGTGTGTAAGAATGTAAAAAGCAAAAAAAAAGTATGTCTTAACACTGTACCACATCACGGCAGTTTAGTTTCATAAGTCTGAGGGCCTTCTGTGGTAAGTCTGAGGCTTTGTATTTTTATTTTCCTTAACTTATGAAGCACCTTTTTTAGAACTTTTGATTTGCTGTTACTCCATGCGTATGTGTTGACTCACTGGCTTCTTAGAGACCCTTGGGAGCCTTACTTATTTAGTTGCAGCCTATGTTTTAAGAAATACCTTTTAGAAATAACATTTAAACTTACTTCTGGGACAGTAAGTGGCCTAGGAGTGGGTAAGAGAGTCTAGAGTTTACTCAAGAGGTTCTGCTGCTTTTCTGAAATAATTTTGATTTAAAATTATGGATTTTAAAATTATAGAAGTACTAGTAACAAAGTGTTCTTTCAATATAGGTATATAGAGATATATAATTATATCAATAGTTTCTCGTTCTATTATCACAGTGTTACCCTCTTGGCAACAGCCTAACCTAAGACTTGCAGCTGGGAAAGTGCTAGGAGTCAGATCCTTGGCCAGTGCTAACAGTTTTAGCTCCATTGAATTTAATGGAACTACCCCAACTACTTAGCTTTGAGCATTGACCGTTTTTCCTCTTGTTGACATTTTATTTGCTAATTTGTTGAACCAGTGACTTCCTTTTGGTTTTAGGTCATCAATTCTGCTTTAATTTAGGAGTGGAAGTGTTTGCAGGTTTTCCTGGATAGCCTTTGCACTTGGAGAGCACAGAAGCCCTTCAAACAAGCAGGTTGCATATGACCTTCTGTCCTTTGATTTGGATTTAGAGATTTCATTTTTATTCCTAATTTGTTAATTTCATTGCAGGGAAAACAAATGGGGAAACAAACTCCAGAGCAAGTCCTTGAACTACAAATTGGATAAGAAAAAAAAAAGAACACCAATCTGTTTTGTTTCTCTTCTTTCTCTCCCAATAAAATAACAAGGCCGGCAGCCACCCAGCAAATTGCAGGTTGCATCAGTAAAAACTGGGCTTAAACCTAAGTGACAGATTGCCATTGAAACCCAAGTGTTTGTACCAATTGCAATTGAAATGTTTTTGTTTGGCAACAAGAGCATAGCTTGAGAATGGCAAGATCTGCATGGGTTTAACCCACTATGTGCATGCGGTCTCCATGCACTTGGTGAGACCTTTCCAAAGTACGAAGTTACAAAACTATAAAAAAGAGAGAGCAAGATCAGGCCATAATGAATTCCCATCTGCTCACTTCAATCTGCATACTCAACGCATATGCCAGTTTGCTGTTCTCATTGAGGGTATTGGGTTTTTTTCTTCTTCTCTTCCTAGACCTGGAGCATTTGAAAGTAGGAGCTGAGTGGTATTGATTGAAATCTTTTTATGGTGACATTCTTGGCAGCTAGAACCTGTGTTTAGAAAGGATACAGTAGATCATGGCCAGATTACCTGATGACTGCTTCCCAGCACTGAAATGCTATTAAGTAGGAGCTGGTAGTAAGTAAGTAAGTAAGCTGGTAGTAAGTCTTGCAGTAGCCTATTAATTATAATACAATATGGAGAGAAATGTCATCTTATGTAATATGAGAGCTATCAAGGCTGGGAATATACAGGCTTTGGAGAGACAGATTTAAATACCTCTTCCCAACATTGTTCATAATGCCGTTGGGTTCCTCCCCCTCCTCCTTTCTTTGTCCTAACATAGAGGAAACTCAGGCAAATGAACTGCTGCCATCCTCCAGGCCATTCTCATTTTCTTGTGCTTGGTGCAATCAAAAGAGTTTGTGCAGGAGAAAAAGGGGGAGATGCTGAAGGGCGTGACTTTTATCCCTTATGGCTGATTCTCTGCAGCTATGAAGGTTGGCTTAGAAGGTGGCCAGCCATGTTCTGCATCAGGATGTGCTTGGAAATTGAGACAAAGAGGGTTGCTCTTACAGTATACCACCAAAAATAAAAAAAAAAAGAATCACAAAAAAGCAATTATGATTTCTGCTGAGGGTAGGGAAGGCGTTTTAAGAACAATGTACAAAGGGAAGGGTGATGAGCCTGAAGGTCACAAGGCTTGCATGGGCCTCCAGAAAAGACACATGCCTGAGCCAGAGTTGCCAGCGATTCCTTCCAGTCTCTGAGAGACTCCATTCTCCCCTCTGTGGTGGGTGGAAGAACATGGCCTATGGTTTCTTGGAGTAGTTAGCATTAAGGAAGAAGTGTTAAAAAATTCTGCCTGTGTTTGGGAAAGCACTGAAATATGAGAAAGGCAGAGACTCTCTTGTGTATCCACAAATAAATTGGCTGCAGTTATATCTACGGTTCATTAGCTTGCACTTTCATTCATTGATGATTCATCAATATCTCCTATCATGTATATTCTGTAGATGTTTAACAAGATCTGATGGGGAAGCTCAGTGGGTTTTTATCTCTCTTCAGTTAAGCCCAACTTCTTGTTCCAATGGTAGCATACAAGATCTGTATGTGAGCACTGCCATGTCCTGCTATCACAGGCATAGAGAACTGGGAAGGCAATGGGGAGACATGATGGTTTAGTTATCTTTCAATGCTGCATTATTGGGAGAGCAAGAAGCTGGGTTGCATTAACAGTTTTTTTTAGTCAATGTCCTTTTCTGAACACTTACTGAAGTTTTTCATCCTAGAGCTAGGGAAAGGAGAAAGATTAAATTCTCGTTTGAATTTTCAACAAAGTTCTCTCCTGAAAATTATTGGAGGGTTTTATGTAAAGCAGTTTGCCCCTACATAGATGTGTGCAAAATGAGGCACACACTTTTTTTTGCTTGCTTGCTTGCTCTCTGCAGATTTCTAAGAAAAGCTCTTGAGTTTTGTCAAGTTCATTCACAATGTACTAGGAATTTCAATAGATAATCCTTGGCCTGCAGATCCATTTGTTCTAGGTATTTGGTGCTGGAAGTTGAACCTGGTTGATTTTTATTGGACTCTTATTGAAATTCTTGGAATCAGGTTTCCAGTTAAAAACACGCATTTGCAAATTCACAATTGGCTTACTGTGAGCATTCCCCATTTTCATTAAAAAAAAAAAAAAAGGCAGTTTCTGCACGCATCCCTGCCAGTAAATCCTTGCGTTTCTTTTTAGATCAAAAATGGCAATTTAGAGTATTTCAAACCTATTAATTGAAATAGAAGTATGACTGCTTATTCTGCTTTTGGTATGATCCACATTCTTGGAGCAAAGGGCATTATCTATATATCTGCTGTTACAGCAAATGAATTTTACAGCCACCTCTCTTTGCAGTCAGTTAGGAGTACACATCAAAATATATAGCATTTTTCAGTAAAGCCAGCTCTGTAATTGGTAACTTCTGGGATTAAAACAATCTTATTCTCCTCAAAAAGTGTTTCCATCTATGATGTGATGTAAAAGGTTTCTAGGCATTAACATCTACTGGACTGTATTAGAGAGAAAGAATCTGGATTTGTTAATTGGCCTGACTTTGTGTGGGTTTAATTGATGGTAGTTTCTGTGAGTGAGGACCTAGCTCACAAAATAGCCACATGGAGCTAAAGTGTGTTTAGTAAAAGGTGAAGAAATTCTCAGTTTTAAGAGTTTCCAAAGTTTTCTGTTTACAAGGGGAGTCCTAAATTGAGGTGGTCAGACAAAAGAGGAAGCCAGGAATTAATCCAAACCCTTCAAAACTGGCCTTTAATAAGACATTATTACTGCTGTCTAGGTCTTGAGGTGGCTTTTTCATATTCATAAGAAGACAGACAGCAGATGCTCCTTCCTCTAGAAAGATTCTTTGGAGATAATACTCCTTACCTCAACTCTCGCTGTATGTTATAAGGTAATGAGGAAGGAGAAGGGAGCCTACCCTAATACCTGAGTCACCTAAACTCAGTGTGGGATTTTAGGAAAAGTGCAGTCAGATTAATTTTGATGCTAGAAATTTGCATCTTAGCTTGGCTTAGAATCATTTAAAAACAAAAATGGATGGTAGTAATGGCCTGCAGCCCAAGGAAGCTGGAGGTTTTGAGAAAGTATGTTTATAATGCATGGTATTGTATAATTAGATACATGCTTTATTGCATATGTGCCTTTTTCAAATGCATTTTGGAAGTTCATTATGTCGTTCATGATATCCTACCATGCTTTTTCAGAATGCACAACAAAAACCAACCCAAAGTCAACATCCCTTCTCCTATGGCGCGGTGAGGCAGATCCTTCTCCCCTTCTGCACCGTCCTTGGCAGCTTGACCCAGAGAGAGAACCATTTTAGTACTTTGTGGGATTTCCTGGAGTCAGCTGTCTTTTAGGAGTGGGAAGGGCTGAAAATTACCTGAGCAAAGTGCATTCCAGCTATCCAGCCAGAGCTGGTCTCAGAGCTGGTCCCAACCAACACAACAGCCCCAGAGCAGCCTTGAGACTCACCACAAGAGCTGCACAGTGCCCCACAGAGTGCCAGGGCAGCCATCTCCAGTTTTCCTCCATTCCACGGCTTTAAGTAAAGCATGCTTGAAAATGGACTTTGCTCTGCTTTTAAATTCCCATTGAGGAACAGGAACAGACTTTAAAGCATCTGCCACTTGCTTCAACCTGGAAAAAGAAATCCGGCAGAGCAAAAGTCCTTTGGAAGTGGTTTGTAAGTTTGACTGTCATGCTGCTGCCACCATAATAGCTGATGTAGAGGTGAGAGAAGGCCATCTGTAGAAAATGATATGGGGGTTTATTAACATGAACACTTTGGTGAACAGTGCAGTGTTGTTTTGGTACTTTCCTGGCAGGTTGATGACCTAGTTTCAGATTTACTTATTACACTGCACGGATGCAGCTTTTAAGCCTGCAGGTACGGGCATGACATGAAGCCTGCCAGCAGGGGAAAGGGCCAAGCCAGCATGCCTCCTGTTAGACCCTGAGCCCAGCAGCAGCCTGGTGCTAGCTCCTCCGCAGCTCTCTGCTAGAGTCAGGGCCACGGCAGTCACAGAGAGTATGTGGGAGAAGGAATTAGGAATTAGGTGGAAAAGAGGCAAAATTTGCTGCATAATAAATATATTCCTTTTTATCCTGTTAAGAATTGTCCTGAAGTGTAGGCCACATCCCTGGTTTTTAATTCAGGCTTCTACAGGTGTGCCTGGAAGTGTGGGATTACTGTCCTTCTCCACTGAGGCTCTGAAGTGAATGTGGGACAGTCAGGAGGAGGTGGTATGCTGGCATCTTGCCATGCTGCACGCTTGGTAGGTCAATCATCTGGCTTTTCAGTTGATCAAAAGTTGAGAAAGATGGTTCTCGGTATGTTCATGTGGATCCTTGTTTGGGAGGATAATTCCCCATGCTCTCTCCTTCTATAAAATCTTTACATATGAATCATGGGACCTAATGAATCTGTGGACAGAAATGTCCATTTCAACAGACTTACATTGCTGTACAGTCACAAAAAAAAACCCCAAAACAACTGTGATATATTTACTAGCAGTACAAGATGTATTTTAACAGAGTGAATGACGATGAAGTTAATTGGATCGTGTCTTGAGAGGGGCCCATATGATGCATACTTTGTTGGGAGAAAGGGAAGAGCTTCACCCAAAGCTTTGGGCTGATGCTGCCTCCTTCCTGCAGCAGGTATTGATTTAGGCCCACAGCACTGCAGCCCAATAAAACATTTGAGCACACGATGGCTCCTGCCATCCCTTTGATTTGATCTGGAAGTGCACAGGAGCTTTGCAGTTAACCATGTACTTAATAGTTACCATTGTTTGTGACATCGGGGACTTAATTGCTAATTCGTGTAGGACAGCAGCTCTGGTTTGGTCTCAGTCGTCAGCACTCAGTGGCAGGGCTCTGCGGAGAAGTTGTGTTTGCCTACAGTTGTGTAGTAGCCTTAATCCCTCGCACTTGGTGGTACGTGATTACTAGTAGCCTCCAGTCTGTATTATCAATCATGAATAAAATACGGACACCTCCTGCAAGGTGTAGTGGAGTGCATGACTCTGTTATTGGCACAATGAGGCCAGTTTGCAGTAAATTGGGCCATTTAGTTTTACCTCAAGTGACATCAAATAAGAAAAGCTTCTTGAAGGGGTAGAGGTCACTGAATCCCCTACTATGCACTTACTAGGATTTGACATTGCTTACTGGAAATGGATGTTAATTTCTGAACACACTGTAACAAGGGAAGGACTTTTTGGTTATTTTTATAGTCGTTCAGATTCTGAAACTGTGATCAATTTTTTGACAAATTGTCAAGTGTCCTCAGAGCTTGAACATGTTCACTTCCTCTGCCATGTAGCAATCTCCTCTGGCTTTCAGTGGTTCTCTCTTTCTCTCTCCCCCTTTTCCTTCTCTGAGCTTTAAGTCTGGGCCTGCTCTTATCTCTGTAGCTTTGGGCTGTCTAGGGGTTTTGGGGGTTTTTTTGTTCATTGGCTGTACAGTCTGTTTACATATTTTTGTACTCAAGTGTAGTTTTATATTAAAAACAGGAAAAAGAAAAAAGATAGTTGATTTGAGGAAAAAAAAAATAATAAAGGTACGTACTCTTTGTAACACTTTAAAGATCTAGGGTACCTTTCCAAAATGACTCCACAGTGATATAATTATAATACTGTATATTTGCCTTCCTTTTTAGTTGGTTTTATTTTCTGGTTGTATTTTTTTTTCCTAAAATGTATATCTTTTTATGATAAACTGGAAACTTTTAAAGCAAATGTGTAGAAAGATTTAAAAATGTAAAGTAAAAAAAAAAAAAAGTCATGTAATTTTTTTTTTCCTGTTGGAAGAAAATGCTTTAAAAAGTTTTACTACTGTTGTATTCCAGGGTGGGGGTTACCACCCCCAGATTTGCTTCTTGTGCTTCATTCTTGCATCTGCTTTCTAAACATGCTCATTGCAGACATGGTTGATTTGTTTATGTTAGTTTAAAAAAGATCACCAACAAAACCACCTTTTTTGGGTTATTTTTCTGTTCAAGTGCAATACTTTCCCTGATGTCTTATTAATGTACAGTGATTTATTTTTTTCTTTCCTCAGTCCACACAAATCAGTGAAAAAAAAAATCTTAAATACATTCAAAGTTAAGGTTCAAGTAACTATGTAAATTAAGATTGTGACTGACAAAAGGTGACAAACTGTAAATTAAGGCTAAAGCCCTTACCTTAACTCCTGCTTTTATTTGACATTTAAACACATCCAGCATATGAGTTAAGGTCATACCTGTTCTTGCCTCTTTCTTCCTTTTTTTTTTTAATTGCAGCTTTCTTTTTAAGAAAAGCACTTAATATTGATGTTTATTAAAAATAACACAAAAAAAACCTTTTTGTTGTTGTTGTTGGTCTGATCCAAAACCCACTCAGTGGAGACTTTTGTTGACTTTGATAATGGATTTTGGATTAGGCCTAATCTCTTAGCTAGGGCAAAACTGCCATTTGCTCTAATGGGAGAGATTTGCCTGCGTAAGAATTACAGGACTCATGTCCTTTATCTACCTGAGAGACCAGAAAAGCTTCTTTAGTGTTGTTCTTGTCTTATATAAGTTTAGATGGGACTTGTTTTACATATCATACATATTTATATGTAGTGTATTTTTTACACCTTTTTTTTTTCCCCAGTAGACTGAAGCCGCTGTTCTGTAAATATGTATTTAGGTACATAACAAAATAAAAAAAAAATCCCATTGAGATTTCTTTGAAAGGCAGTTACTGCGCATGCACAGTAGCCACTTTTAAATTTGTATTTAAGAGATTTCTTTTTAACCACAACAAAGTTGAGGAGACTGTATCCCATTCTGATTGATTGCCAAAATTATTCCCCAAACTC
Source organism: Pedionomus torquatus (assembly GCA_013398155.1). Classification (NCBI taxonomy): domain Eukaryota; kingdom Metazoa; phylum Chordata; class Aves; order Charadriiformes; family Pedionomidae; genus Pedionomus; species Pedionomus torquatus. The sequence continues at coordinate 203,079 of VZRU01013357.1, forward strand.
TTGTGTTTGAGTTCAAGAAGAAAAATGCATTCAGTGGGTGCCTGTCAGGGTTGCCCATGGGTTCTCGTGCTCCTAGGGCCAAATTCTGGTAACCTCACGTAGGTTGTTCAGGTCCTCCCACAAACGGGGACTGCACTGAAGCAGTGGGATCATAGCAAAGTACACAGCATTTAGTGGGTGCAATTTCAAGCTATGGGGTCTGACCCATTTGTCATGGCATCTTCCCTGACTCATGGAGTTGCACTCTGCCCACTTCAGTGCTGTTTTCTTGATGCAAGCCGGATGAGTAATCTGGCAAATGACCACTTTTCTCCCAGGTTACGATTTTTTTTAGTTCTGTGACTGATGTTCTGAGCTCAAATTGAGGAATCCTTTAAATTTAAAGAAAAAAAATAATTTAAAAGATCGGAGTTTATTCCAAAAGCCAGTGAAGACAGTGGGAATTTTCCCATTGCTTTACTTGGTCATTGGGACAGGCTTTTATAAAAAGAGATCAGAAGTGATCACTATCACAGTGGTGTATATGAGCAACCCTAATGTAAACCTGTGTCCCCCTGCTAAAAAAAGTTTTGCCGCTGTAGACTGAACTATGGAACTTGTTTGGGTTTTTTTTTTTTTTTTTTGTTTTGTTTTGTTTTGTTTGTTTTTTTTTTCTCTTCTTAGTATACATGCATACACATGGTTCCCCATCTGTATGCGTGTACTCTGTACATGTGTGAGTGTTGTACAGCCATGTGAGAGTGTGAGTCTGTATGTGTGTATAAATAAAAGAAGCTGCAGAAACTTTGTAATACTTTGTGAAAAGAATTATATTATAAAGGTTTGTACTGTCTTGAGTGCACAGCTACTGGAATAAATGTAGGGAATCTCAGGAACAAGCATATAATTTGTCCAAGAATTATTTCTTCTCAGAAGTGTAAGTGCAGTTTTTAATTCTGTATATTATTTAATATTTTACCAATAAAAATAAACTTCTGACATGAAAGGGTTTTCCATTCAAGCTTTCTGGAGACATTGGTGTATGGATACTTTTTTCTTTCTTGCAGCAAGAGACGTGCGTGGCAATTTGGCACCTCAAAGGAATCGCATTTCTACCTGATAACAAATTCTATTAATTAACTAGAGAGATTGAATGTGTTACAAGTTGGCGTTATGAGTATGGCTTATGAGACTGGTGAATTGGGCGCAGATCCACTTCTAATATTCATTGAAGCTAATGACATTCTTTTCACCGGCTTCAGTGTGAAATTATAGAAGTATTCCCCCTAAGGTCCTACTATGTAAGATGGTGGCATCGGTCCCCTGCCACTTGGTCTGCCATGTTTTTGAAATGAGCTAATGGCCTGAGGTCCAACTTTTTCTGGAAAACATTTAGACCACGTAAACAATTCCTCTGAATGCCTCACTCAGCATGGGTTTTTTGGCTGAGTTCCCCTCTGTTGTATCCAGAGGTGATCTTCCCAGTAGGACTTTATGGGGTAGTTCACATCACCTAACTTGTTCTTTCTTTCATAACACAGCTATCGGTCTGGTGGCATTCATGGTACAATCTCTTCAGAATAAAAAGGAAGATCTCATGAAGCCTTCGAAGTTGTCTGTTGTTTGTTTTAAGAATCTCTTGTAAATTCTTGGTTAAAGATTAACTAGCCTCTCCCCATAATAAACGTGTTTATCGTTGACATGAGAACGAAAACTCCTCCAGATACCATCTGAATAAAACTTAGTCTTCCTTTAAGTCGTGTTTGATATATGTTGTCTCCAATGTATGCTTCTGGCTGAGGAGCAGAATTTCCCGTTTTCCTTTGCTCAGGATTGCCAAATTACTGGGTTTGCTTTAAAAAGACCCAAGTTTCAGCTGATGGGATAGTCCAAATATTTAATGTATGGAGGAGAAATCACATTGCACCATTGTCAGACAGAAACAACTGGCTCGACCAGCTCAAGGTCCTGTCCCAAAACACTAGAGGTGGTGATGCATTTTTCATTGACTTCAGATAGGGGTCTGAGAAGAGGAGGGGAGAGCTTACAGGCAGAAACTGAAGAACTGAGAATCATTAAGACTGCCGAGTCATTTGCAGGAGTGAGATTCTGTGCATGGCCTCATGCTATTAAGGAAGTGAGTCTTAGAAATATCCTGGCCGTGATTCAGAGACAGTGCATTGTTTGTGTTTGTTCAAGTGTCCGGGTGAGAGTCACACCATGGTATACCATCGCCTTTTTCTCTAGATAACCCTGTCAGCAGCTGCAAGCAAAGGGCAGGTTGACCTCACCCATTCAGCTTTATCCAGGCAACAGGGAATCACATCTAATCCTCCCCCTGCATCACTGCTGCTTTGCTGAGAAACGCTAACTCTATTGAAAATAGCCTTTTGCTGCTTTATAGGAAGAGAGGCTTAAAAATTACTCCAGTGACCAGTGTATGTGTGTGCTGTCATTGTCAAGTCTTAATTTGCTCTGTGGGAGGCAACTGGTTTCAAAATGTTTCATCATTTTCTCTAATATTGGATCAAATGATTTAATTGCAGTGGGTCATTTGAACTGGAGCATCACCCTTCATGTTGATTGACTGAATCAGTCTAGTAGCCAGGTAAGTGACGTTTATCTGACCTGCCTGTCCAGCACCTTGGGAATAAGCTGAAATTCCCCGTGTCACCAACAGGCAGTGACAGCACAATTGAATTTTGGGCAGTGTGTGCTCCAGTGCTTTACCAAACCAAATATAATTTTCCCAGCTAATAAAGATTAAGTGTTGGTTCTTGGCTTTCACCTGTACAGTGCTAATATTTCTATTTTTATGCAGTACTTTCAAGAAATTACTAAAGCTTCATCTGAGGGTGAATTTGTGTTTTTGAAACATGGTGAATCAAAGTATGTTTTTCTCTGTTTCTGTGCTCGAATGTCAAACCCCAGTCCTCCAGTGAATCATTTCCCACCAAGACACCGCAGAATATATAGCACAACTGTGTTAATGGGAGACAACGTTAGGCCCACAAAATCGCATTATGAAACTCACAATAATCGGAGAGTTATAAATAAATATTGCTTGGATTGCAGTTTTTGAACAGGCTTGATTTTTTATTTTTTTCTTCTTTTTAGTCAGTCCTAATGTAGTTGGTCCTCAATAAACCCAGCTTTACCCTTCTGCCCTTCAGTGTTTATTTTTGTCTCTTGGTTCATTGTATAAGCATGTCATAATTTCCAGTATGCAATTATCAGGGTTTATTTTTTTTCACAGCGGAGTACCTCAGGAGCCACAGTGACTTCTGGGTTCAATGAAAAATGAGTTGAAAGGATTACTGTGTAAGTACTCGGGTCACTTCAAATTTAAGATTAAGAATGAAAGCCCTTTTCAAAGGAATATTCTTGTGAAATAGACTCTGTGTATCCTATTAATTCTTGGTGCAGAGATTAGGGATGGAGTTCCAGCATACAACGTTTCCCAGGGATTTCTGTCAGTGGAGGAACGGAGCCTTTCTAATGAGACTATATAAATGCTCAATATTATCTCATTATTTTTCATTAATCCGCACACACCAGCCCGCCTCCACATGCTGTAATTCCGTGTTACCACCCATGTTCACATTAAAATAGGAACAGATTATTCAAGACTCCCACACAAATCGTGAACCTCTATCCCTTCTGATCTGTCACCTGCCGTCCCTGGGACAGAGGAACCTCTCCCCTAGGCAAGAAAGTCATCTTTAGCCCTGGCCGCCCAGCCCTTCAGAGCTAAATGCCTATTTTTATTCTTGGCAAATGCTCCTCTGGCATCCAGCATCTGAGCCCGGATGAAACCACCCTGTCAAAACCGATTTTGAACAAAAATTGCTTTTCAATGAACCCATTCTCTATGGAAAGTGTCTGCTTTTCATAGATTTGGGAGGATTTGGGGTTCTTTTTCTTCAGTAAGAAATCCTGACACTCTAAATCCTCCAAAGGTTTCTTGGTTATTTTGTTTGGTTTCAGAGGAAATACTTCCCTGCCCTCAACTCCTGTTTTCATATCAGTTCAAATAACGTCAAGACACTATTTTGCTGGTCTTTCCCATTATTTTTGTTACTTTTCCAGTTTTAGGCTGCCTGTTTGTAGTTTATAGGGTGTGGTGAGGAATGTAAATTATTATTTTCATGTAGGTGTGGTAGCTATTCAGTTGTAAATCCTGTTTTCGTTCCTTCTGACTATTTTATTTGTGATCTGTAATATTGATCTGTCTTGAGGGCAGAGAACGTTGCAATCTATCAGGAGCAGGGATGTGTATTCCTTGGTAAAATAAAGCATTCAAAGCACTCACAGAAATCTCAGAGATGAGGAAAAAAAAAGATCTTGCTTGAAGCCTTTCTGCTGTATTTTTGTTTTGTTTTGTTTTGTTTTGTTTTTCTCTTTGAAACGAGTAGAGGAATTTGTTTCTGTGGTTGATTTGTTTTTATCAGTTAGTTGCAAAATCTGACCAGCCTCCCTTTCCAAATTCATCTCCCGTGGTAGCATGCCACTGGCTCTCCCTTGATAACTGACTTTAAAAAAATAAGTTTAAAGGTTTGCCTGTGAATGCGATTCATGATGGTGAAGAAACAGGACTAATCTACAAAAGGGAGCTCTGCAATTGCTGTTGGACTTGAGTGAAATCGTCAAGCTGTTTTCAGTTCCACGTGAGTCATTGCAGACATGCCTGAAACACAGCTGTATTTTCACAAAAGCTGTGAAGAGGCATTTTGGCAGCCTGCTGTCAGCAGTACCACAGATGCTCTGGCTCTCCAAAACCCTTTTCTGAACTGGTCCTATCTTAGGAAGGACATGCCGCAGTAGAAGGCACAAGGGAGTACATCACCTGTAGACCAGATCCTCAGATGCTACAAGTCTACGTGGCCCAACCAGCCTTACTGGAGCTAAGCTGATTTACCCTGTTCCTCGGCAAGACGCGAGTGCTCCTCTGAACTTTCTGGGCTGTTGTGCCTGCTCTTTTGGATATGCTCTCATCTGTGCACATCCTCTCATACATACCTGTTCTGGTGATAGCCATTATAGACACCAAAATGGGTAATTTTTTTGTGCATTAGTGCAACCTGCCTTTTGATTATCAGTTCAGTCTTTATCACATTTGCGGATAAATCCAGACATCTAGAAATACAGTCATTGCAGATTTATTTATTTTTTTAAAGGTTAGCTTGAAATGTGTAAAGTCCTTGTCCTGGAGGTTGTGGGAAGTGTCAGTCATTGGTCTCCATGAAAAAAGAAGTTTACATGCCACATGCTGCATACTCAAAACCGATGGCCATGCTTGAGCATTTTGGCCAGTGTACTCTGAAAAGTGTGAAATAGAGTTGCCCTTGGATAACTGTGTATATTGTTGTCTATCAAAGAGATGTTTTGATAACTGTCCTGAAAACGACTCAAATCCTACCAGCTTGAAGAGCTTCTCCTTTTACGGAGGTGGTGGAAATGCATAGTGTTTGGGTGACAGTTGCATTTCCCGAGCAGTGAATGCACAGATCGGATGCCTGCAGTACATACCGAGTGTTATGCTGCTGCTGTGTGGCCATGATAAGGCATTTAAAGTGCTTTTTCTTGGGAGTTCTGTTTAAAAATTAATTTCTTGAGTCAAATGTTCTCTTTTCCTCCCTTTCTTCCAGTAAGAAAACAGTTGTCAGTAGACATTAGAACACACCAAGGTTTAAATCAATCCAGATTGATATTGATTATTTGCATTATGTTAGTTCTTAGAAGCTCTTCAGAGCTGGGTGGTGGTCTAGCACAGAGCAAAAAATAGGTCCCAGCTGGCACTAACGGTTCTACTGTCTAATTATAAAAAGAAACCAAGCTTCTCATTTTCAGAAATCCAAAGATATTTTTGTAATGCTATTCTGACTCCTTTATTTGTCAAATTGTAGACACCAGACTTGGAGACCATATTCCAGTAACTGTCCCTCTAACACCTTGCTGTGTCTTGAGACTATTCCCCATGTACTTATATATGGATATATATGGAGATAGATATCCTTGTGTTCCGATGATTGGCTTTTCAATGCTATTTGTGGAGCAATGAGCCGTGCTTACAACTGTGACCTTTTACCTTGTGTTTTGCCAACCTCTAAGCCTTGGTTGAATCACTGCTTTGCAGAATGCAACTCCTCTCCTTATAAATGTGGCTAGCATCACTGGTCCTCGGAGGTCCAATCTGAAGCCAAGTTATACTAGAACATGTATTAGTCAAAAAGTCCAGATACCTAACAGATCCCGATGGCTTTGTATAACTGACATCCTAATCTTTATCATGTTTTCACAGATCTGCCTCATCTGTGAATGTTACCAGCTCTATTTCTCTGGGTTTTTGGTTAGATCTTTTGATAAGATATTAAATGGTCTGCGTCAAAACCAAATCTACATGCGATGTTGCTAGAAACACTGCAGTTGGATGATGTCCTATTAGCAGTTCCTACTGAAAACTCTCTGATACATAGATTGGACTGAGGTCCATTTAATATGTGAGCATTGATTTTTGTTGTTGTTGTTTTCTCCAGGGAGGGCGGAATTGATAATGGTATCTACAGGATACCATTTCTATGCCAGTCATATCTGCTGAAAAGGAAGTAAAGATTAAGCCGGTGTGATCCACGAGTTCACGAGACACTTCAGCTGCTCTTAGGAGAAAACTTTATGTAACAGATGAAAGACTTTCTGAGTTTGATACAGACTTAGTTATAAAAGAAAACTTAAGCTCTTAATGAAGGAATGCCTTTAAAGAAAACATCACTAGCCAGTTCATTCAGCTTCATGTGAAATTGCTGATACTTTAGTGACCTCTGCCTCTCCTATCCTGCCAAATTCAGGTGACCCCAATACTGTCCACGTACTTCATTTCATCATATGTATTGCTGAGACTTCTTTGAGACCCAGGCTTTTAATAGAGAAACCTTTGCTCTTAATTCAGGCTGATCTGTGCCCATCTAAGCTAGGCTGAATAGGCCATGGATGATCTCTGATGCAATTTTATGTTTAGTCATTCACTCCATTCTACTACAAAGCTTATGCACTGCCCAAATGCTAACAAATATTCTTTTAAGTGGAATGGTGGTGGAATAAGCCAAATGGTGATTTTATAGCACAATAGTTTTCTCGCTGCTGCTCTCTCAGGGTACCCTCTAATTTGTCATTCTCAGAGCCTTTGCACCATTTGGCTTACTCTGTTCCGTACTGGACCAAAAAAAAGGTTTAGTGCAAAGCACTGTGTATCTGTCTCAGGAGGTGTTTAGGCAGTGGTATTCCACAACAGCTATTCTGGGCTATTTCCCCACATAGAGAAGCTCTAGCTCTTATCTCGATGGAACAAAAGTCAGGCCTGTTCTAGATAAAATGCTTTCCCCTCCAACTGCCTGATGGCTTATCTCTGGTCCTTGCAGCATCACTCATAACCCTTCTCCTGACCCACTTAACTTTCTGCTTTTAGCAGAGCTGGGCTGGGGGCAGGGAGACTTGATTAATGAATAAAATTCACTTTCTTTTAATGTGAAAAACTCAAGTGCTCCATGCTCACATAATTAGGAGAGAAATCTTTATTCTTAATCAGCTGATAAATTATCTATAGACAATGCTTTGAGAATGTATTTCTTGTGCATTTTGTTCATACAAATTATTTGGGTTTAAGCATTTTTAAGAATCTCCTAACAAAGAACAGAACTTTAATAATATCGTTTGACACTTTTCATCTTGTTTTCTTTGCCTGTTTAAAAACAAAACAAAACAAAATGGTGTTATATCTTTTTGATATCCAAAACAATTTCTATAAAATCAATATGTTAGCAAGCAAAGCGGTCACCTGGTGATAGTTCAGATAGTTTCTTGGACAGCCACCACGTGTGTAGTTAAGCAGAATTCAGTCTGGTTTCCTATTTGAATGTTAATTTTTGTGAATGTCTCCATTCTACACAGCATGGCAGGAACTGCTCAGAAAACGCTCTGCTCGTTGAATATGTGGAAACAAATGCAACAGGGTGATAGAGATGATCCTGTTCATACACTGGCAGGGGGTGGTCTGGTGAAACAAGGAAGGATAAAAATTCTGGCAGTTCTGCCAGATGTGCCAATGTCACAGTGGACCCTCCAGGATAGACTACTGAAGAGGAAGCTATGGACACTGCAGCTGAAGACATGGATATGGTGTGGGACTAACATGAGAGACCTCCTCTTCCTCCCAAAACTGGTTTAAACAACTGGTTGGAGGGCTGCCAAGGTGCAGGTGACAAGATACTTGGCTGGTTTTATAGTTTCAGCTCCAGGGATAGGGAGGATATAATAGCTTGCACATCCAATTTGACTGGGAAACGGCAAAACAAGCAAGCAAATCGGTTAACGAATATCTTCACATGGTACAGAACCTTTTTCTTTCTTGTGTTTACCTTCATTCTTTCTATTAATCATATACAGTGTAATCATTACACTCACTGCTTTCCAAAGACAATTTCACCATGTCACCTTTTATTTTATTTTTTTTTTCCATGCGTTCATTCATAGGTGAAAAGGAAGAATGAAGCCTGCTTTGCTTAGCCTGTGGGGAGCTATGATTTCACTATGCTTGCATATTGATTTGCAGCCATGTGTCACCCACAGATCTCTTGCTTGTCACCTCCCATGTTCTTACTATTGCCTGCCACTTTAGCATTAATTCATTGCTAATCACTTACTCCACCCAGATGATACCCATATTCTTCTACCCACAAGGGACCACCTGATGCTTCAATGGAGAGGACTGAGTGGGAAAAACAAAGCCTAACAATTGCGCTGTGAACTATATAATTAATATATTCCGTATGTGACATTTAATTTAAACAGTATTGATAATGAAGCTAGCTCTTTGATCAGAGCATTTCTTGTCCCGATATTGTGATGCAATTTTGTCTACACAAAGGCGCAGAAGAAGGAAAGGACTCAAATCTTCCTTTCTGAGTTTGTACAGGATCTAGCACTCCCAGGTCTCGGTGGATGACTGAGGCAACTTGGCATTAACACTGTGCAAAACCTAGTCATAAAGAGTAACCATCTTCTCTGTGCCATGGTCAAAATCACTTTCGGTCTCTGTGCAGTCAGGCTGGAATTTCCTGACAGGGAATGGTTGAGGTTGGCAGAGAACTTGAAAGATCACCTGATCCAATGCCCTCCACAAGCAGGGTCACCTAACGAAGGTTGCCCAGGGCTGTGCCCAGCTGGATTTTGAGTATCTCCAAGCATGGAGTCTTCACAATCACTCTGGGAAACTTGTGCCAGTGTTTGACATCCCTCACAGTAACAGTGTGGGGTTTTGTGCAAAGATCATGGTGGTGCTGGGGAACAGGATGCCCATGTGGAGCAAGGCGGAGTGTTGCACGCGCTGGTTGGATAAGATCAGGGCAGAGCTCCTTTTTCGGTTGGCGCCAGTCGCTGGGCTCCGCTCACTGCTTGCAGCACATGTAGCGACAGAGAGCCACCTTATCTACTGGCCCTGAGCAAGGAAGACTTAAACCTTGTCTGGGAACATTTTGAAACAGATTTTTGTCACCCCAGAAGAAACATCATGGGAGAATAACAGACCCTTGTAGCTATAAAACAATGATGACAAGATAAAGGCACCTATCTTGTCCTTTGTATATATCTAATAGTGCAACAGCAACTAATTATAATGCCTTTATTTCAGGATGAGGAGGAACTGGGACATTTCTGTTTCTCAACTCTTCTTAGTATTTTGTTTCCTAACGTAAAGCAATCTTTTTTATGTATGTATAGATATTGTGGGAGGAGTTGAGGTGCGGATACAGAGAATTAGGACATGCTAACATGGCGAACATTAGTATGGAGTTTGAGGAAACAACCATGAAAGTCAAAAGATGGATGCCTACTGTATTGCCTGGAGCACCTCGGGTACCACTCAGAGCCCAGAGACACAGTGTAGAATGCTTTGCTGGACTTGTTTGATGTGTAACATGAAGCCAAACTTACAGAATTAAATTTTGACCAAAGGCAGTACCTTTCTCTGCTCAAAGGATGCCTTATGCTAGCAGAGGGATTCTAGAAAAACGTGGACAGTGGAAAATGCCCAGAGAATGCAAAGCTTGCTTCAGGAAGGGCTCTTCAGAAGGTAAGTTGGGTTATCTGGCAATTGTCATCAACTAAATGATAGCTATCCCTGCTATCCTTGATAAAATAATGGATGAAATATTAAATCCCTGTGGAGAAGTGAGGGAAGGAAAGCCAGAAAATAAGCCACAAGTGGAATGGGATCATATAAAAAAATGCACTATTCTGAATAAAATTGATTCCCTTTTTTTACTCCCAAATAAGCACCTAAATCATTATGAATCAACACTAATGGAATCAATGAATGTATCTCGATTTAGTCTAGTTTAAAATCTATTTCAAAAGAGAACCAAAGATAGGCTCCTAGAAAGTATTTTAATACACAGATGCATGAAATACTGCAGTTGGATAAATTCAGATTATCATGCATAAGGGTATATTAACACAGAATAAGCACAGGCAGCAGAGATATAAAAGCAAAGAAACTTTTAGTGCAAATTCCTTCAGGAATGTCAAAAATGGTGATGTGAGAAGTGGTGGTGTTCAGGTCCTGGCACCAGCTAATATTTGTGTTGCTACTGTTTGCCCTGCACTTCTGCATGCTATGAGAGACAGCTCGGTCTCCAGCAATGCCAAATACCATTTTATTTAAGATTTTTTTGGTTTTACCAATAAATGAGAAATATGTCTTGTTTTTCTTCAAAACTTAGTCATCTCTGACACACCTGGCACCACTTCTGTTTTGAAGAAGGTGGTATCATTTCCCAAAATGTAATGACTCCTGAATGCTTTGAAACCTGATTTTGGAGTTCGTTAATCTGATTTTACAGTGTTTTCTATTATGAATTGGTGTCGGTGCACATTTCTGCCCAGTTTGCAATGTATGCCGCTCAGAAAAGATGAAGCTAACATGAAAGCCAATCAAAAGCTGGACTAACAAAAAGGTCAAAAATATTATTAAGCATTAAAATTCTGAGAAATCCCTGTCGTAAAGGAGATCATAACAAGAAGAGGAAACAGCACAGCATGAGTGATCTCTTATGATAAAGATCTGGTGAGCGAAGAAGAGGGGAGGAAGTGCTGATTCCTGCTACAGGACGTGGCCCTCTTTTTCCCCATTAGGTGGTGATCTCAGAGCTTTGGCTGAAATATGCTGGAATTTAGTTAAACTCAGAAATAATTCTACATTTTTGCTTATTTCATCAAGTGAATGGGACTCTGTGTTTTTATAGTTACAGAAAGGCATCTGAGGCTGAAGTTGTCTGATCCCAATGAATCGTCCTCTTCTCCTCTGGCCTCCAGTCCACCTTTGATCTAACCTGGAAGGAGCTGGTGCCGTTTGTCTCTAGGATCACCATCTCTGTACTGTGCCTTGTGCACAACTCAGCTATTTTCTGCGACCTGGGATGGGACTCCTAGCATTGTCCCAGTTTGGCACCAAACAGGTTGGCACCCAATTGCCAGGACTGGTGACAAGTAGGGCTACAAACAAACACTCCATTTAAGCTCTTCTTGTGGGAACATCTTTAAAGGTTTTAAAGCTCCTGTTGATATTGTAATGCTTGAGCAGGTCTACGATATTCAGATGCATTATCTAAGAGATCAGCAAAATTTGGTTAAATGACCTCAAATATAAAGAAATAAATTATTATTCCTGTCACTCAGTACAATCTGCTGAGTACCTCCACTGTGAAGGCTTGGTTTTGTGTCACTTAATGATTGGTCTCTGCTTTTACCCACAGGCAAACCTGATGTCCAGGGTGATAAACATCCATCTATGTCCATATGTACTGTAGCTGTAGTTCAATCCAAACGTACAATTGCTGAGCCTCAGAAGATGGAGTGAGATAATCCGACCACAGAGAGTACCATCCTCTTCAGACACCCTGCCTCAGACTGGACCAGGGGTTGGCTCTGTGGGCAAGTGGATAGCTGAATTTCCTTCTCCAAGGAGGACACCAACCAGATTACAAGCAGGATGGTCTTCTCCATACCAGCAAATGTTGTATTCGCTAGTGGGGTTTGGCAGCCCTGCTGACAGAAGTGGGCATGTCAGTGTTTCTTCTTTTTTTTTTTTTTTTAAGCCCTGATGTGGGCACAAGCAATTTGAGACAGGGAGAAAACAGTGAAATTTCCCAAAGCTCACCAAACAGCCATGGGTGATTAGTATCAGAATTGCTTAGGGCAGACTGGACAGGGTGTGCTAATTCACCTATGCATGAAATTTCACTGGGAGGGTGAGAAGAGGTGATGGCGTGGCAGTATGAAAGCAGTGGGGGAAGCAAGGAGCAAGGGGAAAGATCTGCTCTGTGCCCAGAGTGGAATCGCCTTATCTGTTGCATTTGGAAAATGCTGGCATCTGCAGAGAGATGCACTGCTCAATTTGGTCTAGGAAAGTTTTTGATATGAAGAAGGTGATTATAAAACTTGATTGACAAAATAATAAAGGTGAAAAAGGTGACTCCACCACTTTCCCTTCTCACACAAATTTTTACCTAGCTCCAATAATAAGTTAGAAGCACAAAAGCATAGATCTGAAATGGCCTAACAAGCAGTCTAACAACAGCACACGGGCAAGAACAAGTTTAACTCTCATGGTAAAAATAAATTAAATCAGAATAATATTTATTCAAGCCTTTGTGCAGTCCATCTGCAGAGGAGTTTTATTGTGGAAGGGGCATGTGGCCCAACGTCACCCTGTACCTGTTCAGGCCACCTTTGCAGGTAGAGACATTAAATCCCCGCAGTGTGTGGTATTCCTGGCAGCCATGTGTGTAAACAGCAAAGAAACAATCCTTTTCTGATCTTATAATGGAAAACCCTTACATTACTCTGCCCTATAAGCCATGCATCTGGTTTGAAGATCCGTGTGATTTGTCTTCTAAAAAAAACCCTAAATTACTAGATTATTAAATCTTTCCAAAAACAAAGATCTTCCTTTTACCCCCTTCAGATGCCTTTCTGGCAGGGCTGTTTTCAGGTCAAGAACCTGCTTCTGGTTTCAGGTGGCAGCTTGTCAGGCAGGATTTTATTTATTTTTTTTTCCCGTGGATGAATGACTGGCCTTATTCAGGAATTCTAAAATTATGATTATTCTCTCTGGGGCATGAGAAACACACCTGTAATTTCTCACGGAATATGCTCTGTGACAGAAAAATTGCGTTCCCTCCCGCGCCAATGTGTGAAATGTATCCTTACGTAAAACGCAGCTCAGCTCATCTGTTTATTGCTCCATCAGACGCAGCAGCCATGTGTAAATGCTTGGTGCGCTTGTTTGTGTACTGGTGGTTAATGCTCATTAAGCAGAGAGACTAATAGCACTGCCTGGAGCCAAGCAAAGTGGAAGGCAGTTGCTGTATGAATTTCCCCAGCTTGATTTGGCAAGCGCAGGCGGCATTTAACCTGCGGCACCCCTGCTGATCCTCTTCCCAGTGTCGGTTGCCCGAGCTTGTGCCAAAGCCCTGAACAGCTTTATGAATGGCATCTCCCTGCACAAAAGGCACTGATGGTTGGGGTGGGGGAGTGGAGGGCTGCTGCTGTATGCAGGCTAGTAATGGAGCCATCCTGGCAGTTCCACTCTGCCCGGGCTTCCAAGCTGTGGTTCCCTCCACTGTCCACTGCTCCTCCTGGGCATCATCCACTCTGTGTGATCTTGGCTGGCTGATTTCTCCCCCAGTTTCTTTTTTGGCACTCACAGCATTATCTATGTGTGACAGCAGAGGGGAAACCAAGGCACTTGGCTGTAGAGCGTGTTGTGTGAAATATGTCAGCGGTGGTGTAGTTCTAAATAACCAGAAAATATCACCAGGTTGGAAGATCAGGCTGCCGATGACCCTCTGCTTTCTCCAGGCAGGAGACACAGTCAGCGCTGAAAATCTGGCATAGCACAAGGGCAATATAGGTTTTCCCAACCTGTTTGCGTCTTGTGCAATTAGAGAAAAGGTTCAATTAGGGAGAAAGATGAGAAGCACTTTGGTTTTGTTCTGGAGTTTGATTCTCAAGGGTAAGTAAGGCTTAGGGACCCAGGGCAGGTGTTTTTTTTTTCCTAAAAACTGTACCTGTTTTTTTCCCTGTAAAACTGTACCTGTGAAGTTTGGGGTCCGCTGAGCTGGCCCATACCAGTCAGTAAGCATGGGAGTGGCTGCGATGAGAAGTGTCCACAGAGACAATGCCCAGGGGAAGTGCCTTATTGAAGGCATCAAATCCCAGCTCTGACAACTATGAAATCATCTTGTCAGCTGCACCGGGTGAATGAAACACAGAACAGACCCTGCAAGGGAGCTAATATGTTAGGTGGTTATCAAGGGTTCCAAATGGAGTCATTCATTTCTAATGTTAGTATTTTATTAGAGCCACCTTGTTTGGACTTGGCAAGGTCTGAAGAAGTCTCATCTTGTGACAGAAGGGATTGCAGGTGTGTGTGGCAAAGCCCAGGGTCTGACTTCAAGTAGGAGTTTGAAGGTAAAACATAGCATGGTGCTCCCAGCTGTGGCCAGAGGCTTTCCAAGGGATTTTGGGAGACACAACTGAAGAAGAGCCTGGGTGAAGGCTGGCCGCAGGATACCATGTTTGTGGAGAGTGGTGTTGAGGTGCTCTGCGTCACTTTGAACCAAAGAAGGGCTTTTTTCCAAAGTCCCTTGGGAGGAGAAGAGCTCAGAGGTTCCTCACTAGCATTTGGATTCTGAGGACTGGGCTGGGCACAGAGTAGGTGGATGTCACACGGAGGCTGGCAGTGATCGCTTCTGCCTGCACTGGGGCCCAGGCCATGGCCATGACCATGCCAAAAAGGCCAAGTTTTGGTCCAGGCATGTACAGAAAACCATCCCTGGGTAAATGTCATGCTGGTAAAAAAAAAACACAGAACAAATGAACAATTAAAGAAAAGCTAACCAGTCCTGCTGGGTGTGACAGGGGATTCTGCCATAGGTGGAGCATCTGGCTTTAAGTCTCTTGGGGTAAAATCCATTGTATTTTTCTCTTCTAGTAAGGGGGAAACCTCAAATCTGTCGAGAAAGACTCTACTGGATGGTCAAAGAGTACACAAATGAGATCTGAAGGAGGTTGTCCTCAATGCTTATGATTAAGCAGGTGGTTCAAATGCAGTGCTAATACTAGAAAAAACAGGCAGGATACTTATAGCATCCATAGGGTATTTCTCTGATAAGCAGTACAAAACTGTTTAAGGGACTTGGACACCGGAATCTCACTCATTTTGTCTGACAGCTTTGGGCTTTTAAGCCTTCTGCAAACATTAACGTAATTTGTGTGGATGATGAGTGTTTACATTCAAGTTACTGTCAGGTAACTTTGAGTCTCACAGAGTGATGGTGGCTCCATAGTAAAAGTTACATTTTCTCCTGAATGAGTTAGTCTTGAGTGACAATTTCAGTCTTTTGCTCTGCAGTAAAGGTGCATCTGGCTTCCAGACAGCCTTTGAAATTAGGTCTCGTGTTTGATGGAAATACTTTACTAACGAGATATTGAATGAAAGCTTTCACATTTGGTTTTTCCTTCTCTTTTTTCCTTTTTGGAAGGACAATTATTCTGCTCAGATTCTTAATCTGAAAGATTGAAGTGCCACATTGCAGAATGAATTTTGAGCATGATGAAATCACAGGAGCGCAGAGTTATGGGGAGGTGAGATGAAAGATAACTCTATCCTTATCATTCCCTCACTGAAGATTTCTGGTCCTTTTGTTGAGCTGGGACAACTTCCCCTTGCTATGATGCTTAAAACAATCTTGTCTTCAGATATGTGGCTCTTCCTAGCTGTTCACATCCCAAGGAACATCTCCATTCACCCCAGGCTCAGGTTGCTGCTATGGGGACTGGCTGCTTGGGAGCTCTGGTCAATTTTAAGGCCACAGCCTTTCAGCCCCTTTCTCAAGAGCCTGACCCAGTAAAGTCAATGAAAGTGTTTCCATGACTTCTGAGGGTGTTTGGACTCACATATACCAAGAAGCACATCCATAAAGATTGATGTACTGCATGTAAAATATAATAGCACTCATTCTGGAAGAGTTGATTTATTTTAACTTGACTTAATACATTTTCTTATTCTAGCTTAAGAGCATCCAGAAAAGCTTTTCTAGTCAATTTTCAAGTGTCAACAAGCTGTTTTTCTTGGTCTCATAAACTCGTCTTTGAAATAGGAATAACTTAGTCTCCCATATGGTGTTGAAAGCTACTTCATAGCAAAAATCTCCTGTATATTCATACAAAATTGTAGAGGAGCAGGTGGAAATTATCTGGCAATTAAAATTAGCGTTATGGAGCTAGGACTTGGAACGACAAAGTCAATCTATTCAAAGTTCACATCTCCTACTGTCAGCAGTTGGTTACGTGACTGTTCATTGTGCTGCTCCTCAGGGGTGAAAAAGGCCCTTGAAGAGATGGCAAAAGATTTCAGCTGATGTCTGATAACTGCATTTGAGCAGATGATTACATTTATCTGAAAGGAAATGGTTAAAAGTTGTTCTTTAGCAGTTCTGGCTCTGACATAGTTCTGTACTTATTGGGGTATTAACAAAGAAAAGTAGCTTTCTGTGAATGCAGGAAGTGGCGTCCAACAAAGTTTACAAAATTTCACAGAAAAACTGACATAAAAAGGTCAAGACTCTCCTCAGTCATTCATGTCCCATTTTATTTCAAGCAGCACATTTCTCTACTCACTTAAAAGGGAGATCATTCTCTCCCTCTACCCTGCTCTGGCGAGGCCACAACTGGAATACTGGATCCAGTTCTGGGCTCCCCAGTTCAAGAGAGACAGGGAACTACTGGAGAGAGTCCAGTGTAGGGCAACAAAGATGATTAAGGGATTGGAGCACCTCCCTTATGAGGAATGCCTGAGAGAGCTGGGACTCTTTAGCCTGGAGAAGAGAAGGCTGAGGTGAGACCTTATTAATGCTTACAAGTATCTGAAAGTTGGGTTGAAGGAAGATGGAGCCGGGCTCTTTTCAGTGGTTCCCAGTGACAGGATGATGGGCAATGGGCACAAGCTGGAACGCAGAAAGTTATATTAAAAGATGAGAAAAAAACTTTTTTATGATAAGGGTGACAGAGCACTGGAAGAGGCTGCTCAGGGAGGTTGTGGAGTCCCCTTCCCTGGAGATCTTTGAGACCCTCCCAGATGCAGTCTTGAGTAATGTGCTTTAGGCAATCCTGCCTTAGCAGGGGAGTTGGACTAGATGGTCTCTAGACATCCCTTCCTACTCTGACAGTTCCATCATTCCGTGATAATATTCAGATCTGAGCAGTAATATAGGATGGTTGCCATCATCGTGAAGAGGGTAGTGTTCATCATCCTCTTGCTGCAGAAGCTAAAATTGTATCTGCCACCATTTTTCAGAATTGCATGGTATTGTCGTGACTGTATGTAGCTGATGTTAGATCACCACTGAAACATTTTTCTCCATTGCAGAAATGGCAGGCTTCAGAATTGTTTTTCTTGTTTCTCTGGCTTTTTTCTATTTATGCAGAACCAATTATTTCTCATAACTCCCTGAAAGGGTTTGCTCAAACTTTCCAAACTAGCTTGGCTGGAAAACTCGTTATGGATTCTGGAGCTAAAATCATTATCTTGTACTGAGGAATAAGCATGTATAAATGGCTGGTTTGGCTGAAAATTGGTTTACAATATTGTTTCAAATACGTAAAAAACCAAAACACAACACTTCAGCAAGGTCCCATCAATGGACAGGAAGATTTGCTACCTGCATCTTGTAGGCACTGCTCCTGTTTAAATTTCTCTCTAATGTAATGGTGAGAAGTATCATGGTGTTGCCATGAAAAAGCTGACGTGCAATGAGAAGCCCAGAGAGAATCCTCAGCAGTGTGGATGCGCATCCACTCCTGACAAAACAGAAGCAAAGCTGCATGGTTGGCAGGAATGGAGGTGGCAACACGTGCAGGTGTAGACTGTACTGATCAAGAGAGGTGCTTCAGGGTCAGCCTTGGAGGCTTTTGAGAATCAGCTGAGGGACATTGTTCTAGATACATCAAACTGCATATTCCCTTCACCATGTGAGTGTTAAAAATGGGTATGAGCAATGAGCAGTTCCCTGGGAAGCAGATGCTTAGAGTGATCCTGGAGTTATTCAGGGCCTGATGCTCAAGCAGCTGAGGACTCTCTGGATCCTGCTGGGGCCACATAGTGATTAGGGAATTCAGTGTTTGGCAAAAGTGGTCTTGGAAGAAGTGAGTTTAGCTGGCTTAAAATTAAGGGGTGAAAAGTAAAAGGAAGCACAATCTATATCAGCTGGAAGTTGGTACATTCTAAATACAGAATGGTTCTTTATTGCAACCAGTGTAAGAGTTTGCTATTGCCTCTCATTTATGATAGGAGCTGAAAGAGCTTTGGATGGTGGGATTAGCATGCCTTTGACTTGGTTCTAGGCATGACAGTAGCTAGAAGAAAATAGTTGCCAACAGTCCTAACCTGGATGATCCTAACTTTTCACTTGTGCTGTTAAACCCTGCTCCCTCATACCTTTCTGATGGAGCTGAGGACAGAATTTCTCTTGAAAGCAGCTTTTGCCCCTGTCAGCATTAACCACGCTTTCTCTGTAGGATACGAAGAGCCTTGGAAAGACAAGTCTCTCCTCTGCTTCTCTGGCAAGAAATGCTGGGTACTGAGCAAGGAAGACACACATGGTGGAAAGAGGTTTGCCCTCTAAGGTCCAGACTATGCCAGCAGACAGCAGCAACACATCTAAGATGATATTCAGGAAAGCATTCCCTGCTCCTGACAACAACTGGAATTACTAGGTGAAGTCTCTTTTCCTCTCCTCTCTGAAAAGGACAGTGAGAGACCAGGTAAGCCTTAACCACCTCTTGGCAGGAAAATATTTGTGCTGGAGAAATCAGTATGTGTGGATGCTAGAATATGTACGCTATTAGGGTATGGGATTCTGAAACAAACCCAGAGCTTGAATGTTTGAGGTTTCCTGACACTGAAAATGAATATATTTTTGCAACTGTTTATGATGGGGGTTATGTGTGTGCTGTGCAACTACAATATTTTTGTTTCCATGCTTTTGTAGCACTGCACCTGGAATTTCATGGTGCTTTTCCTCTTGTTCTGGGAGGAACACCTTCCCAGACAGATAGAGAACAGAGTGTATTTGGATGGCCAAATAGATAATAACAAGAATGAAAACTAGAAAAATATGAACTTTATCCCTTTAACATAACTTGGAAACAAATTGTTAAAAGTTAGCTAAGAATACTTACCTCCAGCCACAGATTAAGCAAAATGGCTTTTTATTCCTTTTTTCCTCATCAGGCTGTTTAAACCTGCTAAGATATTAGTTTTGACTGTGAGTTTTCATGCATAATTTAAGCTGCACGGTTTTTTTTTTATCTAATGTGTAAAATGATTGGGTTTTGAACAATGTCATAGATTTGTTGAAGTTACATGTTAGGCATGTAACTAATGGTTATGAAGTATGGAGGGTGTTTCAGATCATTCTTTGAGAGTAAAGATGCTGAAGGAAGCCACAAGTTGGAGCAGTTCAGTTCAAATATTTTCTTGACTGCATCTTTTGCTCTGTCCTGTGAATTTTCATTCTTTGCCAGAATATTGGGGATAAAGGCTGAAGAAAAGTTTTTAAGTAGTAAACAATGCTGCAGTAAGAGTGTAGGGTGTGTGGCATGTGTAAGCTGAACACCACCTTTATGGGAAGGCTTATATTGAAACTTTGACCATGCAGTCCGTGGTTTTGAACATGAAGATGAGCAAGGGTTACCTTGCTTGAAGAATTTGATCTTGAACTGAATAATATAGCCTTTAAAATAGTGGTGATGTCTGTCTTTCAGAAATCTATGCAGGTGTGAAAACCTGTTACTTCTGTACCCAAGGGCATTTATCCACATTTCTTCACGGACTAAGAGTCCAAAATACCGCACTGAAGTGCAATAATATTGCTTAGGGAGACTGAAGATAGCCTTGCCTTCAAATCCTATCTCCTCATTGCTAGATGAATCTGAAGACATGTGTAATAATTGCCCTTATAGTCATAAGCTATGTAATTATAAGCTATATATAGTTATAAGATACAGTTAGAAGTAGTTAAAAGCTACTTGGATACCCTAAAAAACCATGGAGGTGACAAGGATGAAATGCTTAAGGAGGGCTTGGGCAGAAGAGCCTTTGGCAGAGGAGCTTATGCTTAGAAACATACACAGATATGCAGGAGGGGAAAAGTAAACTTGAAGAGAAAACTTCACTGGGCATAAGGCAGGGAGCCTCAGGATGCTACTGCTATGGCCCTGGTGGTAGTGTCCAGCTCTAGCAGCTGTCCACATGTTTGCTATTATTTGAAATTTTACGTCTGTGTTGGAGTGGATTTTTAACATCAGTGCAGAGTATAAGGGCTACTGGTTTGCATTTTTAAGGAGAAAAGTTCATCAGATGCTGTAAACTGGATTTCAGGGGAGAAAGGAAAGAGGAACAGTTGTGCAAGTTCAGATGGTTTGAATAACCCTTTCAAGGTTATTCTGCCTCAGCCAGCAGTTTCTGTAACTTTACAGTCAGTGTTTAGTGTGGGGATGATTTCTTCTCTGGGTGAGAAGAAATCTTCCTCCACACCTTTCTAAGGGGCTTCAGATTTGGGATGCAGGTCTCTCTTCCCCTCCCTTCCATTGATGGATTCATCCCAATCCAACTCTAGAGCCTGGAATGGTACTGAGTTTGGCAAAGAAAGGGTAAGCTCATGCCCCTATGGCGAGATGAGCCCTGATGGTATGGATCAAATTCAGCAGCCTGGCAAATCTGCAGTCGGGTGGCTGGAGAGGAGGGTCACTAAATACTCTTCTCAGTGCACAGTAGGTGCCACAAGGCTCTGGAGTACATCTGAAAACTCCCTAGTACGTGCAAGTTGTCTCTCCTAAGGCTAGGAGTAGCTCCCTTGCTCTCTGACGGTCTGAAAGCAAACAGGGAAGCCAGCATATTAACAGTCATTATTTTGTGACACGTCAGAGGAAGGCCTGTGGGAGGAGACACATGGAGTTCCCAGTGCTCTGTTCCAGCTTTTTGCACATCTACATCCCTAGAAACACAATCCAGACAGGCACAGCATCCTCTTCTGAGCCCACAGCAACAGGTTTGCAAGCTCAGGTTCTTCACGGATTGTCTCAGGCACTTGTAATTGGTCTTGAAGACACAAATTTGTGGTAACCAAGATTATTTTGTTTTTCCTGAGGTTAAAATTCACATTTTGTCAGTAGTGGCTTCAACTCTAAATTATGATAAGTTTCATCTGGGCAGTATCTGACACACAGCTTGCCACTTGCTAAATTTGAAATTAAGATACCACTATGTATCTAAGCAAAATCCTCTGGTATTAAGATAGTATAGCTACATTTTTTCCTGTAGGATACCGAAGCTGCTATTTAAAGGTGCATTAGTGGGAAGCATCCACTGATGCTGATGGCAGGTCTCTCTGCTATCTGCCTATAGGACTCATGACACTCTTGTTCAGTTTCTAGACACTATGTCTATATGTTAAACTTAAAGATTGAGGTTTTCTCAGAAGCTTTGTAGGTTTGTTACTCACATTAGTCAGGGATCATGGTGCAAATTCATTTTTCAAGATCAGCACAACCACGACATACAATCTCTGAGGCCACAGTGTCCCTGAGTACCACTGTCTCACAGCAGAAATGAAATAGGTACATTTGGGTTTCGTAGATGACAGTCCCTGTTACCCGAAGACTGCAAGGTATATGCAGGAGTGTGTGCTTGATATAGATCTGACCACACAGAATTCCCCTGATGGTTGCAGTACACACTTGACATTACTTACTAGTATTTATTTTCAAATGTAACGAGTCAGAATGAAGAGGAGACTCTTAATATGGAAAAAGTCAAATGCAACACTGGATCTGACCCAGATTTCTAGCCAGAAACTCTGATCAGTGTGAAGTAGCTACCCTGAAGTTCTTGCTCTCCAATTAGAGAGATGTCAGCAAGCACAGGGCTAAGCAGCAGTCTGGTAAACATAGGAATGTTTTTATTAAACAGCTTTGGGATACAAAATTATTTATACTGACCTTGTTTTCCAGCTCCTCAGAGGCCCAAGGAGAAAGCTTGAGACTCTCTAAGAAGCAAGGCCCCTTCATTATACTGCTTCCCATCTGTTGGGTTAGTTTTTAGGATCTATATGTATTCATCTCTTGGGGAGTACTAGGGATTTCACAGGCAAGAAAACTCATGAATGAAACTTTGCTTATCAATGAAGGGTATAAGAAAGCTTTAATATATCATGTGGACATGAACTTAATAAGATGAGTGGGTTGCTGGGATGCAAGCAAGATCGGGTTAGTTCCGTGCAGTATTGCAGAGCACATAACCTGCAACTGTGGTATCCAGAGGCACGGGTAGATGGGAGTGTGTGAAGTGGGACCTCAGGTTCCTGTGCAAAGAAGTGAAAATCTTTCAGTTGCAAGAGAGAAGGAAGGTGAGGTAACCTCTCCCCTTGGTGTCTGTGATGTCTTCCTAAAGACATCATATAAGGTTGCAGTTTTCTTGAATGACTGAGGGCATGACAAGGTCTAAGTACTCAGATGGTATAATGACTGAGAGCAAGTCCTAAGCCTGGATAAAAGGTATGATTTTCCAAGTGCTTATTTCCAAGACTCATCATTTCCACTTCAAGTCCTATGATAATTTAAGGGGATATGTTTTCCTTTTTGGTGCCTGGTGAGATTTTCAATGGGAGCAGCTACAATGTCTGCAATGTGGAACACCACATGGTGGTGTGCGTCAGGTCCCAATGAGCATCAGCTGGGCAGGAGGCTGTGAGAAGCAACCTGACCTCCCCAGATCTGGAGCAGCAGTATGTAGGGCTTCTTGTGAGGGGTGACATGACACCAAGCTGGACAAGCAAGCATCTGGTGGTTCATGTTTGCTTTAATGGAACTACTTCTTACCTTTTGAAAAATTGTAATTAAAAGTGAATTCACCCATTTGACATATGTTTTATTGGCCCCAACTGATTAAAATCTGCCAGGGAGAGAAGTGCTGCAGTGAGTACAGGTGGGATCTCAGTGAAATCCTACACTTGAAATGCCTTTCCAGGGTACGTGCAGACCAGGGGAAAGAAAGATGGACTAAAAATAAATAATGCTGGCTGAGGGAAACAGGTGAAATGATTTCCTATTACACCTATCATGCTTCTCCTCGTTGCCATCCCCAGTGAACAGAGTCAGGTGTGGGGCAGTGCTGCACACAGGAATAAATTCTCAAGCTCTGCTCAGAACTGGTAAACTCATAGTGATTTTTTTACTGTCCTTCTGCAGCACAGGGGCCCCACGTAGCTGTTTGCCTTTCGTCCTGCTGTTGATAGTCTTTCAGGCCTATTCTTGTGATTTCAGAAAGCTCAGTCAATCCTTTGTCAACTGGATTCAGTCTCTCTGGTTCTTTTGCTCAGCATTGGTGTTTGGCAAGTTAAAACATGCCCAGAAGTCAGATGTGTTGACACTGATTTTACCCTGTGGAGAGATGGGAGGTGCATTCCTCTATGCATGGCTGGGGCATGTGTGGAAATTGCTAAACCAGGAGCTTTCCTTAAGTGGAGGAGGAAGTTCTGGCAGAAGTTTAGGACCAGCTCTAAGCCTTGCAGCTGTTATAGTGTCTTACAGGAGGAAGGTCACTGGGAGTATATGAGCAGCACTGTCTTTGCAACCCAGGTAAGTCAATGGGCACTGAGTAGCACCAGGTCATGTTCACTGAAATCTGGTTGCTGGAGGTTATGCTTCCATCACTGCCGGTGCTACAGTCTAGTCAAGATGCAATGACCTCTATGTGCTGCAGCATTGATGTTCTTGACCTCTTTTATCAAATGACCTTGAAACAGAGGTAACTCCTGAGTCCTTTAGAAATAGACCTGTATAAGTCAGGAAGTGGCATCTAAAAGAAGAGTCAGTATAAGTCCCATTCTGTAGCTTATCTTACCCAACCTGGAACACATTATACGAGTTTAAATGGGCACATGGTGTACAGCCATGTTCAGGGACATGGAGCCCATCTCCATCAGCCTTTACCTCAGCACCTGTCTGGACCCAAATGGTTTGATGTTGCTCTGGCAATAGAGGGGCTGTTTGTAACATGTATCACCAGAACTAATTTTCATTTCAGTGTTACTCTCATGGTGATTTTTTTTACTGCTCTGTCGGTGCTTGGTGTTTCACCTAGCACCTGTCTTCAGATAACAGATGGAGCATGGAGGACTCCTACTCCTATTGGAAAGCATGGGCCTTACTCAGGTGGCTGCAGCTCCCAGCCCAGTGCTCTGCATCATCCGTGGCTCTTCTTCTCTCTAGCTCCTTACCCAGGCCCTCCCAATGCTTCCTGAGATGCACCTGGATCTCTTCTGAGCACTTAGGTACAATCAGAGCATATCCCTAAATCACTGTGCGTGAGTTAAAACCTTGAGAAAGCAGTAGACAGGTAAACTTTTATTCCCTGGTTTAATAGTTTTAAGGCAGTGTTGGGATTCACTGAGAAGCAAGTTTGTCAGCTCTTAAAGGCTAGGTAAGTTACTGTGTTTGTGTGATGGTGTGGCCACATTCTTAGAGGCAAAGCAATCATGGTGTCTCATCCTCCAGTACCAAGCCACATTTAGCCCTTCCCACAGCTCCATCCAGTTCTCCACAGCCAGGTTGCTCTAGACTGGAGTAAATCTTGGAAGGTGGTGTCTTCCCTGAGCCAGTGAAAGAGGGAGAGCTCTGCAAAGCTGCTGTAGCAAAGCCCAGAGAGCTTTCCTTCTGCTTGCTGCAGAGCTGGGCTCTTTGGCACCCCCTTTTTATTAACCCTTGCTCTCACACCTGTTCTCACTCTCGCACCTCCAGAGCTTCGGAGCCACTTCTTGCACCTCCTACAAGTGCACATGCTTTTGCTCCACGAACCTCCCTGGATTTCGGACCTGTGTGTGATCGGAATGAATTAGACTTGGCTGAGGCATGGGATTATTGCAGACCTGTCACTTCACAGTATGTTCCTGTTACAGCCCACACTTGTGTCTGCTAGTATTTTAAAGTAAACTTTAATTAGCATCTTCCAAATAGTGTGAATAAATTGTTTTGTTGTTGTTTTAGGTTTGGTTTTGTTTTAAGGAAAAGAGTGTTTACTCACCAAGGACATGTTTCCAAACTCTTCATCCACTCTAGTCCTTGTTTTTCGATATCTAACCATGCATATTACTGTGAAGCTCTGCATGCTATTGGTGGGATCAAGGCAATGGGGTGGAGTGTGCTGTGGAGGCATGTGCAAGTGCTGGAGTATTCTTAAGCTGTGTTGGAGCAATGCTGTCAGACTCCTGATGACTATGTGCCACCCATTTACTAGCAAACTACCCCAAGAGAGTCACTTCAGGCTAAGTAGACCTGTGTCTGCCTAGGTCAGTGTAGCAGCCCCTTTACCTGTAGTCCAAAGGGCACAGCTTGGACTCAGGGCCCTCAAAGGTCTTAAATAGCTTAGAATCCTCTAACAGTCCTTCAATCCAGCAACACTGAACAGTCTCCCCCACATGGTAAATAACATGTCTGAGATGCTCTTTGCAAGGGGTGTTGAGCATGTTTTACAGCCTTCACTCCAGAAGGGGTGAATTAGGTATCTGGTGTGGTGCAGAGGTCTGCTCATATACAGCAGAAGGATGCAGAAGAGCTTTAGTACGTGGCTGGGTTCCTGCAGAATTACTTTACTGCTGAAAGTAATTGCATTAATACAGTGTAAAGGTTTCTACCCACCCAACCTACTTACTAGACTGAGTTTATGAAAGTGGTGGAATAATGAATTGGAAGGGGATGAGCTACAGACCTGTTTGCCCTCTTTATGGGGAGAGCATTAAGGGAGGGCTGAGAAATAAGGCTGGGGCGTTACCTGCTAGTGCTGGCATGAAGTAGTCATCTCCACCCCATACCCTCTGTTTTCAAAGCTGGTCTATGACGTGAGGAAGATAAACGCACTGCCTGGAGTAGTGAAGGCAGGAAACTAGTAAACTGGCAATGAGGAAAAAAAGTGGCCTGCATGATAAACAAAATTTTTCAGAGGGAAGAAGGTGTTGACTTGGGTGAGCTGTGAAGACTCTGTTGGCTTTTGCTTTGCAAAGAAATGTACTTGAGCAAATGTGCTGGTATGAAGTGTTCAGGTGCATAGATTGACTTCTTTTAGTTTCACCCATGCATGGCTTAGGTTCCACCCATCTTGTTTAAACAAACATACTTGGTGGGGATAAGGCAAGGAAAATCCTGTTCTCTGCTTGTGTTTGTTCTTCCCTCTGCTCCCTCAGCAGGGACGCTCAAAACACAGACAGAGTTCCAGGTGTTAGGTTTTAACAGATTCAAATCAATTTGATGTGCCCTTAAAAAAATTCCACAGACATTTCCAGGGGCATTCACAGAGCTGCTGACAGCCATGTGTTCAATCATTAGCTGATGTATGTATTGGTTTTCTCATACTGAAAACCATTTTTTTCCTGTGATGTGAAGGCTTCAAGTGTAGCTTTTTGGTGGTGTCAACACAAGAGCACCTTTAGAAGTTACAAAGTGGCATTACCTAGAGTACCAGCATGGGAGCAGTAGGGCTGTGGAGACCAGGTTGTCATCTTGAGCTTCTAACCTAGTTGATCCCAGTTTCCTGGTGAGATCTCTGTCAGCGAGTGACACAAAAAGGCTCCCTGTTGATTGTCAAGAAAGGATAACATCTGGGAACTGAAACACCCAGTTCTCTGTTCCACCTGTAGTAAAAGTGGGTTACTGCATGCCTCAGCCTTCAGTCCCTTCCAACAGTTCCCTGGAAGACGCAGTCCACTGCTCAAAGGAAGATACTCTGTGTACTAGGAAAGATTGGAGAAGAGTGGCCCCTGTTGCTTCTCAATAGGAGATGGAGAGGATGCAAAGACAACTGGCAGCCCATGCTGTGCTTACCCCCTGTTGTATGCATTGTCCTCATTTGCATGAAAATACATGATGACTTGCAAAAGTAACAAGAGGCTTCAAAATAAGAATTCTATGTATGCTGCTTCTGCTTTAGGCCAGCTATAGCTTTGACTACCCAAAGTTTGATCACTACTGCAGATGGAGATGTTGCCACCTCTCTGGGTGGCCTATTCCAGGTCTATGCTACCCTCCTAGTGCCTTTTTTTCCCCCTAATGTGCAATCCGAACCTCATAAGCCACAATATATGGCCATTGCCCCTAACTGATTACGAAGAAGAATTTGGCCCTGTCGTTATCGTAACTCTCCTTCAAATTCTGTGGGCAGGAGCTTGACTTTAGAAGGTGACACCAATTTCCCTTGTTTATTTGTTTTATGTTTGGAAATGATTCTTTGTGCTTCTCAGCATTGCTACTGGAGGAGAAAGCGGTTTTCATCATCCTGACCTCCTCAGATAGGGAAGACCTGTGCCAGACTCAAGCCCTATGGGAAGGGTGGGAAACTATATTCCATGCAAGTCCACAGGGCAAACTGTTTCTCTGAAGAAGTTTACTTTATTCCATGGCTTATTCTACAGAGATGGAGAATTCAGTAGCTATTAACACTGATTGTCAATGTAAAGGATTATATGGGTCTGAGCTCTGATTGGGAAGCTCTGGTGTAAGTTGAAGGCAAAAACAGGGGCTACAAGAATGAAGAACTGCCCACTAGAGGAGATCAGGTTCAAGACCATCTAAGGAATCTGAAATTGCATAAGTCCATGGGACCTGATTAAATCCATCTGCAGGTCCTGAGGGAGCTGGCAGATGGAGTTGCTAAGCCACCTTCCATTATATTTGAAAAGTCATGGTAGTCTGGTGAAGTTCCCCCTGACTGGAAAAGGGGAAACATAACCACCATTTTCAAAACGGGATAAAAAGGAAGGCCTGGGGAACTACAGTCTCACCTCTGTGCCTGGCAAGATCACGGAGCAGATCCTCCTGGAATCTCTGCTAAGGCACATGGGAAAAAAGGAGGTGATTGATAACAGCCAACATGGCTTCACCAAGGAGAAATCATGCCTGACAAATTTGGTAGCCTTTATAATGTTGCTACAGCATTGGTGGATAAGGGGACAGCAACAGACATCATCTACCTGGACTTATGCAAAGCATTTAATTCTGTCTCACGAGTCAACCTGATCTCTAAATTGGAAAGGCGTGGATTTGATGGAATAAATTCTTTACTGCGAGGTTGGTGAGGCACTGGAACAGGTTGCCCAGAGAAGCTGTGGATGCCCTTTCCTTCCCTGGAGGTGTTCAAGGCCAGGCTGGATGGGGCTTTGAGGAATCTGGTCTAGTGGGAGGTGTCCCTGCCTATGGCAGGGAGGTTGGAACTCGGTGATCTTTAAGGTCCCTTCCAACCCAAACCATTCTATGATTCTAAGTTCTCAGTCTTCCCTATTATTTTCCCCTTCTTCTGACTCACGTGGTCTGGTTGCCTCCTGTTGCTCCATCTCGGGGGAAGCAAGGTGCTCAACACATTGCTCACCTCTCCTGTGACCTTTCTCGTGCCACACCTTTGTTGGATGACAGCAACAAAAACAGTACAGAGAATTCCCAAAAGGGTGAGGACTCCTTAATCCCTTCAGAAAACCAACGCAGTACTTTGAGGGTGGGTCCCTGCTAGTCTCAGAGTAAATTAACATCTCCTTCCTCATCCACAGCTCTCTGCCTTTCTGGTCACACTAAATGCAAGTGCCAATCCCATGCTCCTCTGGCCAGTTTGACTCCCTGTTTGCAAAGCTATGCTTCATGGGGACAAGGGTCTTACCCTCTTAATATCCCAACTGTTTTCCCTTTTCCTAGTTCCACACATGGCTATCTTATCATGGGTCAAGTTGTCTGTGTGGTAGGCAGTGAGACTGTCCCCTCATAATGACTGGTTTACATCTGTTGACAGTTTTGCTGCTTCTTCAGTGACTTCCCTCAATGTTTTCCATAAATGTTTCTCTTTGGACTGAATCCTTCATCTATTTATTTAGCAACTTTCTTCTGTCCTGCATTTTGTACAGTCACATCGCCATGGTACGGAGACTCCCTGTGGCCAGTATAAAATGCTAACCATTGAGATGTTGGAGCATTTGCCTCCATTTTCAGACAAAAAGGCTAAAAGAGGTCAATTGCCCAGGTTATATGATAAATTGCAGATAAGATTTGACTCGTGGACCCTATTTCTGTCCAGTCAGACCATCCTTTCCATCTGGTACTCCAAGAAAAACATGTTCCCTAGGAAAGATCCCCAGCTTACAATCCCTCTGTTAAGAGACCTTGAAGTTTTCCTGCCTTTCCCTGGATTTGTAAGGTTGTGATTTCTCAAGCAAGAACATAGCAAACCAACATGTTGGTCTACAGCTTCACCGCAGGGGAGATTCATATGGACTGCTGATGGTATCTGGCACCAGGTTTTGGCTGCTCTTCTGGAAATAGTGAGCCATTTGTGGATATCTGGTCATTATATGATGAATTTTTATTTGCTCTCACCTGAAATTATTTCAGACTTAGGTGCCACACATCTTCAATAATCCTCTTAGCTGTGATTTGGTTGCACCCTCTTACCTGAAAGAAAGGAATTTGATAATGCACCGATGAAATGAGCTGCTGTGATCTGACATTCAAACCCAGACAAACAAAACTCTCTTAACTCGCTTAGAGAAAAACCACATCAATTACACTGTCAGTTGTATTTACCTTGTACAGTCCCAAACCATCCCAAGGCTGAAATATGTGCTGTCAACGTCTGGGGCAATGCCTCTGTGGTTAAAGGATGTACCCAAGCTGCCGGGATGGACTGGGGGCACAGCACATAGAGGTGCATCCATGGGCTGAAAGAAGCTGCAGGAATGGTAAGGGGTGTAGTCTCTGACACACAAGTGCCATATCGAGTTCAGCAAAGTACATTCTGTAAGCTTGGGCTTACAAAAAAAAAAAAAAAAAAAAAACAAAACACAAACAAAAAAAGGTAGAAAAGAAAGGAAAGAGTCTGCTGGAAAGAGGGGGGTTCCCAGGTTCCTGCAACATTAGACACTGCCTGCATTCCTGTGCTATGAGGATAGTGTAGTCCAGAAATGTTCACTTTGCTTTTTCCTCCAGCCTTTGCTTCTTGCTTAAGTCCAGCACTTTACATTGTACAGTAATGCTCTCCTCTCCAGTTCTTGGGGTTAGAATGGAAAGTGCTCCTTACAGTAAGATGGGAATAGCTGGCTGTCTGCCCACGCAGGAGAGCAGAGGACAAGCACCCTGATCAAACCCCAGGCTTGCAACACCCGTCGATTTTGTCTCTTCTCCCAGCGCTGCTGGTGCATCACTTCTCTGAGCTCGGAAACCTGCCATCATAGCTCTCGAGAGCAGCTCTCCTCCTGAGGCTGATGAGCAGAGAATAAGGAGTGTATTGTTTTGCTGTCATCTACCTCTGCACGTTCAATGGGGAAAATTAAAACAGACACATGAGCGGATTAGGTGTCAGAAAACGTCTAATTATGGCTTATAAAATTACCGGCTCAGTGGCTTATGAATGGAAATGTGTAGGGAACCCTGTATCACTGTAGTCTCCGGCTTATCCCTGAAAGCCTCGTCTCCAAAGAAAAGGGAAAGGAGGAAACCCACCAGAGCTTTCGTCTATAGCCATGGGAGATGCAGCCAGTCAAAATTCCATTGTGTCCGGTTCCTTGGGAGCAGTGTGTGCCTTATGTTTCAAAACAGCCTGACTCCTAGAGGACAGCAGAAGATACACTGCTAGTCATTACATAGATCTTTGCACACTCTCAGCTCCTTAGAGTGCTGATATAGTTTCTGTTGTGATTTTTGCTGAATGGTGGAGCTTGCAGCTGTACTGGGGGTCTTTGCCTACACGTGCAATGCTTCAAGACATTCAGACAGGGACCTTTACCACCCCAAGTTACAATTTGATAGCTTAACGGTTATGGTTTGGTTATGGTTTAATAGTACAAAATGATTTCATACTTCTCACTTTTGACAATTTTCCATGAAATGCAGGAATGACAGCAAATACATTTTGCTCTCAGTTTTGAGCACAGTATGTTTTACAGTATAACATCTGTATCTTTGTAACCTATGTGATGACTGTCCTCAGAGCTGTCTGCCAAGGCATGGCAAGGCAGAGGTGTGACTCCCCAGTAGGTAATTACTTGCTTATTTGTTTGATGGACTTCACATGCATGCAAAATGCATTCGCACAAACAAGAATTAGCAGAGGTTTTTTGCAGCAATTTCCATAAGCCTTCAGAATAAGTGTTTCAGTGAAACTTCGGTGCAACAACAGGAAAAGTATAACTTTTTAAAATTTTCTGCAAGGTAGACAAAAATCTGTTCTTTCATAACATACCAGCTGCATCCTTAACTTTGGAGAGCCTGTATCCCTCCCTCTCAGTAACCAATATCCTATCCCTGGTATGTCATATCCATCTTACTGGCTATTTAGAAGCCAATGCTTGCTGCAGAGTCCAAGGGCCAAACCTTGGATTAGCTCAGTTTGGTATCATATAGGCTGTACACACAATGGCTTTCCTCCTAGTGACTCATGAAAATAGATCAACTTCTTTTGGAGCCTTTAATTGGAATAAATCAAATGGAAAGGGAATGACTTACACCTTGCTTTGTGTGCTTGCACTGGTCTTGTCACAGCAGTGGAAGATCCAGAGTTTTAGACCTTAGTCTTAAAGAGATCCTGGGCACAAGGTTTCATGGGTAGTTGGTCAAACTAGCTTATGTTTTAAGGGAAATTATTTTTGGTCACTTTATATTTAAGATGGATTGCAACATATGTATATCCCTGGGCTTCAAACCTGATGAGTGTTTTACTCAGCTTTTGTGTGCGATTTCCTATAATGCCTTAATTTTGTAATCAAGATGAAGTTCTCCTTTAGGAAATCCCTGAGCTACTACACTATACAACCCAGACTACTACCAACGTTGGCAGTAACATTTGCTGCCATGGGTTCGAAAACCACAGTAATTTCGAGAGCAAAATTTTGTAGGAGTGGATGAATAAGGACACAAAGCCCTCCCAACAGAGCTGGTTGCCCTAAACAGGTTACTGCCATAACTGAGATGGCTGGGGATGCATGTACACAAAAAACTCATAGACTTGGACTTGTCTGTCTTCTACTTCATCTCCATATTCATAGAAATTTGTGGGTTTTCAGAAAGTTAACATGAGAGCTTTAACTGAATCTGCTGGAATCAGGGTCTTTCCCTCAAGGAAAGGAAAGGTGCTCCTCCAAGGTAGGTGGGCAGGTATTATATGCCATCAAAGTGAAAGGCTGTACTGTACCTGCACAGGCTTCTACAGGTAGCACTGCACTGACCTGGCCATCCAGCCTTCCAGCTGACTGCATCAGAGCACGTTTGAAACCAAGGCTTGGAGTGGCTTTGGCAGGTGATGCTCTCAGCACTGCTTAGTGTATTTGCTCAAACACAGCAGCTTCAGGTTGCACTTACCGCTTAGGCACAAGCTTGCAAATGGCTGCAGTTAACATACCCACAAGTAGAAATGTGGTCTGAATATTGGGGGCTGGTTTGGGGCCACTGGGGCCATTTTTTTGGACCTGTGACCTTAGTCTGAGCAAATGTACTGATCCTAGTTGTGGCTATAGTCATGAGATGGTTTTGATGAGATGTTGCTCCACATGCAGAGCATGACCTGGAGAGCCAATTTGCAAATGTGAAGGTTAGTGCCTCTTTCAGTCAACACTATGCAGTGTTTAACATCATAAAGGAGGAGTCCTGACTCCAACGTGGTTAATAGCAAAGTTCCCATGGGGCCAAGATTTCATAGGATTCTCCCAGAAATATGGTTTGCCAGATTTATGACGCAGCTTCCTCTTTTCCTCTGGTACAAAGTTGGGTTTTTTTGACTGAAAATTATTTTTTCATGTGCACATCTGCTTTCCACCCCAAATCTTTGTGTTTATATATCATGCTACTGACAACCAAGCTGTTCTGGCTGAAAACCCAGGAATTTTTGTGCAAAATGGCATTAGCATGTCTCATGGGAATTGTGGTTTTCACTACCTTCTGCTTCCATACTCCTTTCTGGGACAAGTGTTGTTTCAACCAACAGCTCCCACCTTTCACATGGACATAGAGAGTATGTGTGCTAAGCTAGAAAAGTCTTTTGCTTTCAAGGTCATGTGAATTTTGGTGAAAAAAACTTAGGCTACAAAAAAAAATGGGGGAGGAAGTCTAAGGGACAAAAACTGAAGCACAGTCACACATTTTTGAGTCATGATATTTCACTGAAAAATATTTTTCTCATGTGGAAAATTCTGATAAAACCAAAATTGCATATCAGCACTTCCTAAAGGAAAATACCTTTTCCTCCAATTTTCATTCTACTCTACTCCTGTAACAAGAAAAAAGATTTGACTGTATTTGGCTTATGTGGGATCTTAACGCCTCAGCTGAATGCATCAAAAGCCTTCAAGATATTCCATAGAAAAGTTCTCTTGAGTTTTATAATGTTTGTCCAGCACCCTGCAATTCAGGAAAGTATTTTGATACCTGAAAAGTTTATTTGCAGGATTACTGAGTCGGATGTGTAGCTGGCTGAAATCAATCTAACTCCATTGACTTTAGTGCTACAGTGATTTACAGCTCTGGCAAATGTTGCTCAGTGATTTGAGCTTGCAGTTTGCTGTGCATACAGCCATCAAAATCTGGGGTGCTTGATATGCCCAGTTTGTGCTGCTTTCCATTATTGATAGGAGAAAAGTGGTATAATGTGGCTGCAACTGTTTATATATATATATGCTTCTTTCTATGAAGGGATAGAGTTTCTCACATTTTTTGTGTTTGTTTTTTTTTTTTTTTATTTGTGGGTTGTTTATTCTTTAAATTTAATTGTGTCTGCATTAGTGGTTTGATGGTGTTAATGGTGGTTTATAAATTTTAGCACCTCTGCTGATATACTGAGTTTTGAGTGTATGCTACTCCCATCTGAGAAAAAAAAAATGAGCTTTTTTCAGTTATAAAGTTCCTCTTGGAGTCCCAAAACAATGTGTTCAGCTATACCAATCCATGAAAATCACAGGTTGTGTTTATACAGCAATTAAAGCGGGATTACAGCTGCCACGGAGCTCAGCACCCTGCTCCCATCCCCTCCCCTGCACACACTGGGAGTCCTCAAAGCCACATTGTTCCCCGTAGCTGTCAATGCCAGCCTGGGGACAAGGCGGGTTGTGAAAATGGGAGAAGGTAGTTTCTGCCAGGGAGTGAGATTTAAAAAAAATAATAAGAGAAACAAAGGAAAAAGGGTGGGGGAAGGACTGATAGTTATGTTTTCTTCTTCCAAAGGTGTTTTCCATGGCCATCCTTGATGCAGGGCAGCAGGGAAGGGAAACGACCTTCCCAAGTGCAAGCTAGAAATCATCTTTTGGGAATGTGTTGAGCAAGATGCTGTAAACAGCACATGAGCAGAGGTTGTTCTTTTTCTGAAAGCACTGGTTTAGTGTGAACAACTCTGTTTGGAGGTGGCAACCTGAGGGTCTGTGCTCCTGTTCTGCCCATAGATCTTGCCAAACCCTTGTGCCAGGGATGGGATGAATCTTAGAGGCAAACGTGTGTCTCTGTGTCGGCAGGATCCCTCAGGCTAAGTGCAGCAGAACGGCCACCAGAAGAACTGGATTCCTGCTCCCCATGGAAACAGCCTCCCATAGAGCCCATCCCTGCCCAGACAGCCCTAATCTCCCCTCCGAGGTCACCCTCAGAAGCCTCCCGTCTCATCAGTGAGGATCTCCCTTTGACAAATATTTAGGAGAGGCAACTTTGTGGGGGTGGAGGTGAGTCAAGGTGGGTGGCAGGGCCCAATGCTGCAGAGGTGCTGGTGGGGACAGTCCAAGAGGTATGGCATGGCTATGGGGTCCCTGTAGTGTGTGGGGCCACCACAACCCCTGTCATCCTCCCGTGTAGGGGAAACTTGGCCATGCTTACCCAGCTTGCAGCATCTTGACCTCTGATGCTAGCAGGAAACTTTGAAAACAAGTGTCTTAACACAAGTGACTCCACCAAGAGGAGATGATCCCCTGGTGATGGAGAATGTTGTTGAAGGTGGAAAGATGTGGCTTTTGCTCAGAACAAAGAGCAAACAGCTTTTCTTGTGGAGAGGGGACATTTGGAGGGGATGGGGAGCCCTGCTCTATGCCAGGTACAAGTCCAAGTGCTGAGGGCCACAGGCTATGGCTGAGAGGTAACACTTTTCAGTAGCTCCATTCTCAGTTCTCAGATACTTTTTAAAGACCCATCAGAAAACAAAATCCAGCATTTATGCTGTCTGCCTCACGGGCGATGTGTAGAGATTGGGTAGAGAATCCTCCAGACACAGCAAGAAGCAGGAGAGACATCAGTCCCTCCTCCATGTAAGATACAGATTCAAATCTATGCATGGCTTACCCTGACATTCACATGGGCATTTATTTCCAGAAGTATGTACTTTCACTTGGTGGTGGGGCAGGAGCTGTTTTGGTGGTGCTTCTGCAGGGGTTGTGAGGTGAAGTCCCCTGAGAGAGCCAGCATGTGGACTTAGTGAGCAGTGCCAGACAGGGGTTCAGAGCCCTGGTGGGAAAAGAAACCAGGCTAGTACCACAGAGAGAAAGGGAGGGCTATCACAGAAACAGGGGAGGTGGCCTGGGTGCTTGGGATGAGGAGACAATGCACACATAGTGCCACTGAGTTTTGACATGGACTCAAAGTGTGGGACTGTGAGAAAAGCTCAAGCAACTGATGAGAGATGATCCTGGGCACAGCATTGTGGACAGACCAGCAAGAGTCAAAATGAGTCACAAGGCACTTCCTGCCCAGCCCCTCCATCCGCTGGAGGTGCGTGTTGGTGCAGATCAGGCTGCAGGTCCAACCCCCAGGTCTCAATTTCTCTGAGTGCTCAGAACTGCATAGCCAGGTCTGTAGCTGAAATTCATAGTAAAACTGGTGCTCGCCCCACCCATGGGGGAATGCAAGGCTTGGGAAATCTCTGCAAAGAACACAGAGATCTCCAAAGGAATTGAAAAACAAAACACTACCACCACCAAAAAAAAAAAACCAACCTAAAACCCAAAAAATCCCAAACCAAACAAAACCTACAAACACCACCAAACCCCAGGCTTTGGGAAAGTAATGAGTCTTGTCCTAGCTTTTGGTCTGACCTTGGTTGTGGCTGCAGGGGCATCAGACCTGAGCACCTCACTCCAAAAAATGACAGCACCTCAATCCATAAATACCCGTGCATATACGTCTAACTCAATTTTTCTTTCTTTCCCCTCTACAGCGAACAATCATGCCTTATGAAGGAAAGGTGAATATGAAAGCTGGAGTGGCTTTGTTACCCTGCCTATGGTATGTAAAATAAATGTGGGCCTGGGAACCATTGAACTGAAAGTACTAATCAGCCTGTGTGATAACATCCTTCTCCCGGGACAGGCAGCATCTAGAGCATCTGTGGAAACGAGCTGACACCACCTAGTGCATCAAAGTAAATGATAGCTGGAGGCTTTTGCAGCATTTATTGCATTTTTACATCTCTCCATATTGCTCTTTTGAACCATGCAAACTGGCCAGTGAAAAAGGACTTGTTCAACAGCCCAGATATCAGTGCAGGGGATGAATGGCCATGACAATTAAGGTTTCAGGTTGGTTCTGAAGACCCTTCTCACACACATCCCATGCCTCTTGTTATAACAAAGTGATGCTGGTTAGAGAGGTCAAAAACCTTGTCAAAGAAAGAAACACAACTTCTACTTGGGTTGAGCCTCAGCATTGTCTCTTCTGCCTGCCGAAACCCAGGCAGTGCCCAGCAGACTGCATGGCTTGCAGGGGCATCTAGTGGCTGAACACTGTAGAAGTGATCGGGTATTGCAATGTGTTTTATACCCTCCTCTAATGTCAGCTCCAGTCAGCCTTCTCATCCTAAACAGGTTAGTGTCCCTTATTACACAAATACAATCAGGACCTTGAGGTCAGAAATGTTGCCAACAATCTGATTTAAAAGATGCCCTTCTCACCATTTGCCCACCCTCCTTCCCAAAATACCCATTTCAGATAAGAAGCAAAACTTTGCAGGTGGCTTCAATCCTCCTTCTGTTGAACATGTGGAAATAACACTTAGTGGCAGTGGCATCCCTTCATACATGGCTGTGGCTTCCCCAAGTACAAGGAAGAGCTGCTACAAGGGAGCCTGGGTGCAAGCATCAGCCTGCAGGAAGCCTGCTACTACTCCAACATTTTTGCTTGCATGATTTACTTAGCTTAGGCTTGTCTCATCTTCAAAAGATCAGAGACATCACAGAATTGGATGGGAGGAAGAAATATCAAATCTTCAGGTGTTGTTGTTTTACAAAGCCAAAATTTCTTATCTTACCACAGGTGTTCAGGACCAAATATGCTGCTGCTAGCAGCAAGGTGACCAGAGAGAGTGTGGCATGGTGGTGCCTGTGGCAGTCCCCAGCTCCAGGGAAGAGGATGGGGAGGAGCAGGGGACACCACAGTGACACTGGGCGCTGTGTTTGCTTCTTTAAATCTTCGGAGGATGAGAGGACAATACCTGTGGGAAACGCCCTGAAAGTAAAAGTGCGATATAGTGTATTCGAGGCTAATAAACAAGGCTCTTCTGTAAGGACCAGTGACTCATGTCTCCTGGATTTTATAAGAAAATGCACATAAAACCAATTACTGGGGTGTGAATTATTTTGTTTCTTAATGGTCTGACAGTTTTGACAGCTCCTAGCTTGTTATCTATCAGAAACTCTCTTGATCTCCCAACTTTAATGTGACTTTTAATTATACTTTTATATGAGTAAGAGGACAGACAACCTATAGTCTGGTTTCCATTCAGTCTAACATATTTGAACATAAGGGAAACTTTTCCTCCTAACAGGGCAAAAAGGGTGATTTGGTTGTCTAATATGATAGATATATTCTAAAATAAATCACAAATGGTTAAGAGTTTGTATGAATGGAGGGTGGAGCAGCGCTTTCTTCCTCTCCTTTTTGGAGCTGCTGGGAAAGGCTTTGCCTCCTGGCCGTGAACCTGCCTGGCCTTTGCTATGCAGCATTTACTGGTAGGGGTTTGAGGGATGCGAGTGTCCCTGAGGGGCTCAGCTCCACACCAGGCATGGCAGAGGTATGGGGTTTCCCATGTGCTCCAGGCTATAGGGAAGCATCAGAGCTCTCTGTGGAGACTCCAGTTTAGGGCAACTTGTTTTTTCCTGGTTGAAGAAAAATGTCTTTTTATGAGCCTCATAGAGCTTTTGGTTTCTCACCCAGTCCCAAACATGCACAAGGTTCCTCAGTGTAACAGCAGTTGCTTCCTAAAATTTTCACAAATCTAGCTAATTTTTCCCCATGCTTAAAAAAAAAAAAAAAACCCAAACCACAAACAAACGCCTTTTAATTCAGAATTTAAAAAATAAGAAATCGTTTGATCACCATAGGCTTGAGTTATCAATGCCTTTGCCATGTACCTTACTGTAAGGGCAGCAAGATGCACTACCTCACCTAGAAGACCCCTTTCCTTTTCAAAAACAGGGGCTTGTCTTCCCTGTCCTGGTGATGCTTGGCAGCATCCTGCATTTGGCCCCCTTGGCCCATATTGTTCCTGCTCAGGCCCTAGTCCAAGAGCAATGCCATTACGAACCAGCACTAAAAGGCTAGATATATTAAGGATTACAAAGAATTTGGGAGCTATAGTGATGGACATCACATACACTGAAAGAGGTAAGATGTGAGCTGGAAATAAAATGTAAATCAAAGTCAGAGAGGTTAGGCTAAAATTACAGTAAAAGCTACAGTGAACAAAGTCACAAAAAAAGTTTATTGTGTTCTTCCAGATCAGTCATTTAAAAGTTAGGAGGCACTATGGTTAGGGATGATTTTTGCTGTTGTTGTTGTTTAGTTGATTTTCTTTACTTCCTTGTGTTTGTGCATAGAACACATTCTTTAATGCCATCATCATATATTAATTTTTCTATATGACCTGTACTAAGCATCTCTTACAATATTGGAAAAGAACAGCATGTATGACCAGCAGGCCTCTGGAGTTGCAGAGATACTAAATAGATCCCATACATCAGTTGTTTGTTGGTCTGTCTAGTGACAGGCCACTGTTCATCTTATGATAAAATAGCGTG
This sequence comes from Pedionomus torquatus, assembly GCA_013398155.1. Classification (NCBI taxonomy): domain Eukaryota; kingdom Metazoa; phylum Chordata; class Aves; order Charadriiformes; family Pedionomidae; genus Pedionomus; species Pedionomus torquatus. Next base: position 242,231 of record VZRU01013357.1, read on the forward strand.
TTAGGGAAATGCCTCTCTCAACTGCATTTCTATAGAAAATGTTTTTGTAGAGAGAAAATATAAGGAAAAGGTAAGATGAGAAAAGTGGGGGGAAAAAAAAGAAAGTAACTTGAGAAATTCAGGGGCAATAAATCACCAGACCAGATGGTATTCATCTGTGAATGCCGTGCAGAGCTATCAATTTAAAAAATTGCACAGGACTGTGCTATTAAAATGCAGACATAGTATCAGCCCATTTTCACTGCCCATCTTTTCAGTGCCTGTGCAGGTAAGAGGTGACTTGGTTCCACCTGCCAACATCTCTAGATGCCTTCAGAGCCTACCCAACATCCCAACTGTAGCCTTGGAAAATTTGGCTCAGTGTGTATTTACTTACTAACTCTTTTAATTATAGTGAGGAAGTGAAACTAAGTAGGTGTATTTATGAATATTATTTTAAAACTATATGAGATACAATGATCTTTCTCCCAACTTATATTCCTGCAGACAAAAATGCTTTGTATTGAGCTCACATGCCTTTCACCCTAGGTTTTAGAGGACTTTGGAATCTGTTGGCCCCATGTGTGGATGAGGAGGCAGGCTGCAATACATCTACATGTGGTTCTGAAGATCAGGAACGAAGTCTCATGTTACCATCAATGTGCAATCCAGTGGAGGCTGCTCTCAAAACTGTCTCCTCAGACCCATCTTGGTCACCCTGAGTGGGGCTTTTCAGGTAATTCCCATGGTTGGGGTATGATGGATGGGAAATAATATGCCTTAATCCAGTCCTGGGTCTGCAACATTACAGTATCATCAATGAGAAAGCATTCTCAGCTAATCAGTGGGACCTACCTGCTCTCCCAGAAAACAGTATTATGTAGGGACTAAGCTATAAAATACTTGGAGGGTGAAATCAGCAAGTCAGCTATAAGGAAAAATGCCAGTTTTACCTAATTTGGGATTTGTAGAAATTCTTTGAAAGTGTCAACAAAATAATGGACATAAGGGAATCCAGAAAAAGGTGCAAGGAGAAGGTAGTGCATGCATTTTGAAGCTTGTGTTGGGAGCTTGGGAAATTGCAGTCTGTACCAGCTGGGACTTCAGTATCATGAAGTAAACCCCTTCATCGTTTGAATCCTACTTTCTCTCTTCCTCACCTTGTGGATCGCAGCATGAGGATAAATTCAGTAAAAGACTGTGAAGTTACAGCAGGCGCACAGCTGAATAAAATAAGGGAGTCTTTGCACTCGGTAACCTGTCATGCGGTTCTGCTGTCGTTTAACATTTGGTAAAGAAAGGGAAAATACAGGCTGGCTAGGAAACCGTAGCTGTGGCAGCACACAAATGCTTCCATTTGTTGCAATTGGAGCTCCCTGCTGTGCTGGTGACACAGCTTAACGGGTGGACGGAGAAACGGGGCCTTGGGGATCAGTCCCCTGGCCTTGGGGATCAGTTTTTGCCTGGTGGAGAGGACAAAAGGAAGGGTGTGTGCACATGGGGATGCAAGCCAAAATGGGTAAACTCTCTGTATTGGCTTCTGGTTGGGGAATTATTTCCCCTGTTTTAGCTTAAAGTAGGAAATGTTGACTTCATGCCCTGTGAGTCCTGTTTAAAATATATTCAGAGTATTGGTATTTTTATTTAAACTTGATTAAGAAAAAAAAAAAGTGTTTCATTCGCCAGTCCTAAAATGATGATTTATAAAGAAAAGAAAATTGATTTAAGGGCAACAGGAACAAATTGAGGGGTCAATTTTGACTTTAATTCAAACAATTAATTAAGGAACTCTTCTGGAGAGGTTTGTAAAATGAATATTGATCTCAGATCTCAGGCACTCTGCAGTCATGTCTCCATCCTGGTTTATATCCTCCCATTTTGATTTATGGATTGGGTTTAACAATACTGGAGGTACATGACAGGGCTGCTCAGCAGTACTGTGCAAGTGTCCATCCCGAGACTACCAAGCTCACTGCAGTCATCTGTAGAGTGATGGATGTGTCACATTTGGTGTGTGTTTTGATAGCCAGGAGTCACCTACTGCTTACCTGCCCCACCTCACCCTCCTAGCTCCCTGTAAATGCTCACCTGAGCAGTATTTTTGTCCCTACGGCAGTATAAAATGAACTAGAATCTGCATTGTTTGGATGGCAAAACCACATTTGATACTGGAAGAATTGGAAATAGTTAATAGCCTTTATTTGAAGGGAAACTTGTCTGTAGAAGGACTGCCAAGGTGAGATTAGGTTTTTTGAGTTGTTTTCATCAGTTGGGTTAGGATTTCTTCATAGCAGGGCTGGTATCTGTTGCTACCAGTATCTCTGATTGCTGAAGAAGTGGTGCTTGGGGTGGGTGTGGGCACGGGTAGGCAGAAATAATACTCCCCAGTACCTGCTGAGGATGGGCTTCCTCCATCAGGATGTTCTGCTTCGCAGCAGGGGCACTGCAGGGCTGGGCAGAAATTCAACACTGAATCCCTGAGGAGTGAATGAGAGAAAAGTGCCTTTTGTCTTCTTGGCAATACCTCATCCCATCCTGTGGAAACAAAAAGAAAAATCCTGATATAGGGGAAAAAATTACAAAATTAAATCTATCTCATAGGCAATTTTTTCTTTTATTATCTTGTCTTCCCTATCTTCTTCCTCCTCACTGTGAACACTTGTTTAAGGACAAGATTTCAGAGTCATGGATTGGGAGAGAAGGACATAGCTCTGTTTTCTGTCAACCTCTGCTGTGCCATAAACAGACAATTTTAGGAAGGGTTAATCTGAACAGCTCCCTGTAGCACTTCACCAGTTTCCATTCTTGCAGATGCCCTTTATACTGATGAGAATGCATAGCTTTCTCCGGCTGAGTTTTGCCAGGAAAACCGCCTCTGCTTAGGAAAAGTTTGGTGATACAAAAAGTGCCCCAACATTTGCAGTCCTACAGTTAAGTGATGACATCAAATGAATTTATAGTCTCACCTGAATCTAAACCTAGCAGCATCAGATTAGATGCTACTGATGCATGAAGAAGCCTGGGAAAGAAATTTACAGCTGCAGAAAATGTTTGTACATGCTCAGTGTAAATCATGTCCAATTTTTGTTAGGGGGTAATCAGATTAAACAGGTGAGAGATATTTAGCATAAATATCTCTCAGGTGTGAATTCTAATCACAAGGTAGCTTATAAAGTAAAAAAAAAAATCATGGGTTTTTAACATTGGGAATTGCCACATGGCTGAAAAAGTACCCCCTGACTATGAAATATAGCTGATATTTAGAGTCTTATTGTTTTATTTACTACTGGATTTACAGCACACCCAGCTAGTTAGCCAACTACTTATAAAACATATTTAATGTTTGGAGGCACTCAGTACAGCTATAAAATTATTTTTAAGGGCATGCAAACATAGTGTGTTAACAGCATTACACACACTCAAGTTCCCTCTGGAAAAAATCCCAACCCAACGCCCATTTTCTGAGTAGACTCAGTCGCCTCATCCTGAGTTTGTAGCTCAGCTACACATCTCAAACTGGTTGACTTCCTGGCACTTGATGGGATCCGCTTAAAAGGATAAACTTAAAGAGATCAATACCCCTTACATACTATAAGTGATGTAACACCAAGTACTCTGGGGCTGTTAAAAATTCTGCGATAAAGGACTGCTCAGAAAGTAAACAAGAGGGGAAACCGACCCCCCCCACACAATGCTTGTGGGGATGCTTGTACACGATGCTTGTAGTTCCATTTTGTTGCATGGGAGATTTATCTGCAGATCTGGGAGCTGATGATAATCTTTTGTGCAGGTTTTCCTCTCGTTTTATTCCTGATTTATACCAGTAGCAATGAAAACAATATCAGAAAAAAGTCTGTTTGCAGGCAGAGATGAGGAGAGGCGCCGAAGAGAGAGGCACCCGCTTGTGTGTTTATCCATTTATGAAAATGGGAAATCCAGAGGCAAACATGCTCAGCAGTCCCTCGGTGCAGATAATTGAAAGTGAGCACTGAAAGCATGCGCTCCTGTTTCATGCTCCAAGGGTTAATAGTCTTCTGGGGCACTTAGGATGAAGCTCCTTTGAGAGTCCACATGATATCTCCTGCCTATCCCTCAACCATTACGTTGTTTCTCATTTCAGTAAATTCTTATTATTTAGGACAGAGTGGCGTTTTTTTTCCCTGGCAAAACCCATGCTGGCTCACCCTTCGCATATTATATTCATCAAGAGGCTCTACAGCTTTCCCAAAGGATCTTTGCTGCTGTTTTTCCTGGTAGTGTGGGGAGGGACTGGAAGTCCTGGGAGAACCATTAGTTCCTTTTGAAAGGACTGATATGGACCTGGCCTTCTTCCAGTCCCTCCGCTGTAGAAATTGTAATTTATCATTAAAAAGCATACATTATTGTTGTTAGCAGTTCAGCTACTTCATTCTCAGTTCCTTCAACTTTTCTGGATGGGTGCCATGGAAACCCAAATGATTTATTATAATTTAGTGGTTGCGATTGAATGGGCACCTCTTTATCACTATCTGTACATCTCCATCCACTCTGCACATGGCACAAAGCCACCCAGACCCAACACCCAGGGCAGGAGGAGGATCCAGCACGCCTGCCTTAGGTGTGTTGGGTTTCTGAAATCGAAACAGTAAAGGCAAGAGCCAAGTCTCCTTCTGTGTGCTGCACTATGAACATATATTTGGATGTGAATCGGGACTTTAGAAAATTCTTAATCTCTACATTAGTCACTTTGCGGTCACATCAAAGAGCATGCAGTGCCCCATGTCTAGCAGGCTCCCAGCCTTTTCTGTAAAGCTGATGTATAAGGCCAGGTCCTAAACTTCTTTCACGTTATCTAAACAACTCTCACTACTTCTTTGCTTTAAGTCACTACCTGCTGTCCTATTGGCATGGGAATAGAAATAAGAACAGGGAGACTGAAGACTCAGCAGCTTGTTCTCAGTGAACACTCCCTCTTCACTGATGTTTATAGGGTTTTTTTCCAGTTGCTTCAGACATTTTCTTCAACCCAGTAGAAGAATCTCAGCAGAAAAAAAAAAATGCAGTAAAAGAAGTAATGACTCTTTACTGTCCTATTGCATGTAGGAATGCGACACGTGCCACACTAACAAATTTCTAAGCCAGAATAATGCAACAAGCCTGCTGCCACCTCACATCTTCATGCACCTATAGATAGGTAATATATAGCACACATAATGCTGCTTTATACTAACAGCAGGCTAGCCAAATAATACAGGACAGCAAACTTCCTCTCCTGAGATTATTTTGCTGGTCCAGACACCAAGACTGAGACATTTAAAGGAGAAGATGCAGATCCCTGAGGCTGAACATAAAATATTTATATGAAGAGACCATGGACCAATAAATTTCAGTTATAAATGTTTACAGCTGAAGGTAGTAATAAATAACCTTCCAAAAGTAATATTTCAATTTGCACTTATTGTACTTGTACTACATTTTATATTTTCAGGAAACAATAATAATTATAGCAGCACATGGAATTAGCTCATGTTTAATGAATGATTACCCAGTTTAGTTGTGATCATTATAACATCAGGATACAATTAAAACCTGAAATGTTGTTTATTCTGGAGAGAGATGGGACTGTTTCTCCATGGCTACCATTTATATGTCCAACCAAGGTATAATCTGTTCATTAAATTGTGATAGATGTGGTTGCACTTTAATAAATTTGTCAGATGATTCCTAGTTCTTGAATTTCCAGTTATCTAACTTCAGCTGTGCAGGCTTCACATGGTGTTTGGCAACAGAGAGTTAAAGCCAGAAGAAAATTTGGTCTTTGGGGAGCTTAATGGCAATCTACAGATCTGCAAGAACCAAGGTTCAGATCATTGTAGGATGTTCTCCTTCCCCTCCTGTGCATTGACTGTACCCAGTGTGGCTGCTTTCTCCTCACTACTTAGGGAAATAGTGTTGTCGTCTTCTTTAATCTGTGTATCTCTTGTAGGGCAAGGAACAGGTTTCTTTCAGGTTGCCATCTCACTATTTAATGCTTATGATGGGTTTTAAAGAGAAATATCTTATCTGGTGATATAGATCATTTATGTAAATGACATTCCAGTTGGGTTGATCCAGCCTTGTTTGGTGCAAGTGGAGTAGTTTATGCTACATAAAGCTGAGTCATCTTGGTGTGAGGCAAGCATCTGCTAATAAATCTGGTTGTCTACCTAACCTTCTAGTAAGTGCAGCTGTTCCTGTGGTAAGGACCAGTAAGTTCTTTTCAGAAGGGGAGAGCTCTTGGGTTGTCCATCTGGCCCATCAGCCTCAGATAGGGAGGGAGATAACAGAGCTACAAATAACTCTCTATACACAAGTTGGAGAACTCTTATCTAAACTGACCCTCTAGCAGATGGGCTTCACCTTTCATTAGGAATGGCAGCTGTACAAAATTGTTAAGCACAGTCCATGGGCAATGCAGAGGGAGGAAGAGGTACCTGCTAAGGATTATCTACCCTATACCCTATTGTCATAGGGTGCCATGAGTCTTCTCCTAGGGAAGCTTATTGCTTGTTATAGACTGTAGACAGTGCTGTACAATGGTCTCTGACTGATCAGCTTTCACTAGACAGACAGATCTTGGGTGGCCAAATATAATGAGATGACATCTGTCCTCTGTAATATTTTTTTATATCCTCTGAGTGTCTCCTGCTGATTTGCACACTGGGATAATCTTTCCCTTCTTTTTTTTTCTGTCTTTGTCTTTTCCCAGTGTACTGTGCCTGGGTGCCTTTATCTAGCTCACACATCTCCCTGGAGAAAAGACTGATTGTGGCAGGAAATATCTTAGCCTTTCCAGGAGAGGACATGACTTGATGCAAGGATAGGTGGGAGCTGTAGACAAGCTGATACACTGTGCATGGTGCCTCCAAAGCCCTCTGAATACAGGTCTCAGACATGTCTTGGTCAATCTGGTATTCAGGGTACCCCTGGGTCCATGAAGATGTCTGAGAGGTGATGCTTTAGAAGAGAGGCGCCTCTATATCTTCTAGGCACAAGTCTTTATAATAGTGCAGTGACTGTATCAGTTTAAAGATAAAGGTCTACAAACACCAAGCAATATATTGAACTGACTATTGTAGCTAGCAGGAGAAAACAGGGAAACCTCAAGTCACACAAGCCTGGAGTTAGAAACAGCTTGTTAAAAACGGCAAAAATTTCAATGCTAAATGCAAGCTGAGCACAGTTCGTCTGAGTCTAGTTAGATAAGCAGCAGGTTAGCTGCAGCAGGCTGGCCCATGGGATGGGCACAACTGGATGAGAGATATTGGTAGCATGGGAGAGGTGATTAGTTGGCTTTCTCCAGAACAGGAGGTACTGGCAATTTATAATCAGCACAACTTTCTGCTGGTTTTGCAGTTAATAAATGTTACATAGATTTCCCAGGCAACGTCTAGACTCACTTGGTGGCTGTTGGACTGCTGTGCTTGCTCCTCTTGAAGTCTGGCATCAATGGAAAGGCTGTTTGGAGACCGGGAAGGGGCAGTGCCAGAAAAATGGTCAGGCAGATGTTACTTTCCTTACATTCTTCTCATGCATTTGATGAGCTGCCTTCTCTTCCTCTTCCCCTTCCCCTTTCCTTTTTCCCTTTCCCTTCCCCTTTTCTTTCTTCACAGAGTATGACAAGGCTGCCAGATTTCCCCCTCATACTTTGCATCTCTCCGGGTAACTACCTGAGATAAATTTAGCCAAGAAACCAAACTGATTGGGTTGCCTTCTGGGGGAAAGTAACCAATTACAGGTGTTGATCTTTGCTACAATGTTTGGAATGCGTAAGGAGACAGAAAAAAAAGGAGATACAGGCAAATATTTGAATGCAGCCCTCCCAGCTCCCCTTAGCAAGTGCTGCACGCGAAAGCCTGTGGGGAGAGCTTTCAGCTGCATCATCTCAGGATTGACCCTTAAATGGGTAGACAAAGACAGCAAAGGCAAGAGTAAAAGTAATGAAATGCCTACTAAGGCTGCACTATGTTTCCATGCTCTCCTCCATGCTTCTGAACAAGCTCTTTTACAAGGTTGTGACCCTCATACCCGAAAAGAGTATTTCAGGCAAATTTTTCCCATTAACGAAAGCAGAAGGAATATTTCCAAAAGTTCTGTTGGGAACTGGACTGAATTTTACCATGAGCTCTAACAATGCATGAAGGGTAGCTCTGCTGTCATTGGTGAACTGCTCTTGCTCTTAAAGCCAAGAGTGTGTTTGAATATTTTGGTGTATTCGAACCTTGGAGTAGATAGATGGTGGGATCTCCACCTGCCCTTGCAAAATGATCACTTCAGGCTCTCATTCAGCAGCTTTATGGTAGCTCTGCACAGAACAGCTAGACAGATGGAATAATGGGCAAACTTAGACAAAATGATGAAAATATTAATACATATTAAGATTCTCATTAATAATTGAATTATTAATTCAATTATTAGAGAATAATTATTAATATTCATAGTATCCAGACTGGTGATGATAGATTAACTGTGATGGCATAATTTAACAAATATTTTTAAAATAAAACATTTAACAAATAACATTTCCACCATTTTTCCAGCTTAAAAAAAGTGTGAAGGGGTCATGAATAAATTATATCTTTACGGATTTTAAAACATGGTTTTGTATATTTTATTTTCATTATAGACTCCTTTGTTGTAGGTTTTATCCTCAGGTTGTTTCCCAACAAACTACTCTTCTAGTCTCTTAGACAAAAAGAAATCTATGGCAAAATAAGCTCATAGTAGCAGCACTATAAATCTACGATGTAGGTAAGTGGCTCCAATATGGCTCCATTTCTTTCTACTGATTTCTCTTTCTGAAGTCTCTATAACACCAAGATTGATGTATTTAAAAGTCATTTAGCACATACTAAACTGGAGATTCTGAATATTATTTTAAAGTTTTCCAAGATATGGTGATCCAAAATTATGTCAGAATCTCCTGAAAAGTTACATTGTCCCATGTTTTGCAATATTCATTTTTCATTGCAAACGTTCCTACATGCCATCTTCCAGGACAGTGGTATCGCAGTAAAAGCTAACATACATATGCATACCAAAATGTAAAATTCCATTAAGAAAATTTCTGAAACAAAATAATAAGTGAAATTTGAAGTTTCTGCAAAATATCAGATTTGTAAAGGCTTGATTGTACTTCATTGTCAAAAATTATTTGCAAATATTTTTATCCCCAAAAGGTTTATTCCATGGGAAAAAAATGAGGTTTGGGGAAATCACTCCACCTGATAAGCCCCTGCCTGCCAAATTTTTAAGGTTCCTCTGCCGGGACCCTTTCAACAGATGTTTGTTGTGTGTGATATTATAATGTTTTCCCTAAAGTACTTAACTGTGCTTCATAGAAAAAATGATTCTTCTACTTCCTTCACAATAACATCATGTCAAAAATAGACTTGAGATCTCGTTATTTATATTACTGAAGTACTGAATGACCTTGCCTGAGAACAGAGTGTTCTAGCGTCAAATAGAGGACCAAATTATAGTGGGAGATGGTCTTTGCTCTGAAGAACTAACACTCGAGGTAAACAGGACAGACAAGGAGAAGACGACAAATGGAGCATCCTAAAACTGCTGCATAGAAGTGGCAGTGTACAAGTAGCAAACTTAAGCCATTTTCCAAAATATCCCACCGTTTTCTGTTTATTCCTCTTTCCTCCCCATGCTTCCACTCTGGCAGCCAGGGTGTGCCTGGGATGTATTCCTGGTGACAAGAGGTAGAAAATTCTTATTTTGCTTCAGTGTTTATACAGAGAAATGATCTTATTAAAGAAGCAGCTCTAGAAATGCCCCAGGTTGTACCTTGTAACTCAGCTGAAGGTGAACTGATCGGGAATGAGGATGACTAAATTTATTCATTCAGTGGGTGGACATTCCTGTCTTGCAAACCACGATGACTGATCCATTATAAAAAGTTTGGCTATTAAATTGCTATTTATCAAATTCAAACTGAAACGCTTTCTGTACATCTGAAATGATGCAGCTTTGCAAGGTGTGGGGGTCAAGCTTACCTACCTGCCTATGCAATTGCTTTAGTTACCTCCTCATGAGCACGGCTAGTGGGGCCAGTCCTTTAGGAGGTCATCTTACCTGAAGCTTAGAAAAGGGGGCTAGCTTAAAGGTTCATTCTATTTAAATGTGCCTGTTATAATTTATTTGGGGGTGGGGGTGGTGGAATATTAACTGAAAATGTGCTATTTTTCCAAAGCATCACAGTAAGTTTCTAATGTCTTCGTTAGTGCCTTTTTCAGGATGCATGTGCCACTCCATGGGAGTGCTCTGGACTTCAGTTTCTTCTGCCCTGAGGGATATCATAGCTGTAATCTCTCTGCCATGAATTTTCTGCAGAGTATGTAGAGTTTGCAAATAATACTTCCTTGCCTAAAAGGCAAGGTGATGCTTCTTTAGCAGCTGCTGTTCTTTGAACTTATCTGAGGGGTTTGTCAGCAAGTGAGCTCTCCTCAGGATTCTGCTTCTTCTGATATATCAGAGGCTATTTCTTGGCATGAAGTAATTAGAGGCAAGGCAATTTTACAGCGGAAGGCATGGGGATGCTTGCTAATCACAGCCTTCTCCCTGCTCAAGTGCTGCGCTTGCTGACGAACCCCTCCTTGCTGGAGGCAATTGTGTTTTCTGGGGCAAATCAGGTCACTGAGATCTGCAGGCTTCCTTGTGGCTAATGCAATAAGCTGGAGCTAGAGGAGACATCTCTTCAGGACAGCACTTGTTATGGGAGAATGTGAGTGCACTGCAAGGTGGAAGCCATCGTTAACTGTCCACCTGGCAGATTTTGGGGATGGAAGCTGGTCTGGCAGGGTGTTCATTTGAAAAATAGGTACTTGTGCTCATCCAAGCACAAAGAGGGAATGGGTGATATCTTCAGAATGGGAGGCTTTGCCAGCAGAGTTCATGCTCCACTTGAAGGGAAGCGATCTTTCACAACATCCCAAACACCCCCAGAAGGAAAGCAGAACCACACAAAGCTGTTGCACATCCCACAGACAATGCTGATTTTCCTCAAACCACTGATCGTTTTAGAAATGCCTCTGAATGAGCAGGATGGTGGCCTGAAGTCTTTTTACTGATGACTGCAAATGTAAATGGAGAATTTCATTGTATGGGATATAAAGGAAGCCCATATGTGACTTACTAGGTGTCTGAAAAGCCTGACTTAATTAGCCTACTCCAAAATTCAGGTCATGATGGTCTTCCAAAACAGAAGCTTTTCTCACCTTGACATGCAGAGCTTGAAACTCTTCCTCATATTTGTCACCACAGCTGGAAACCAAAATGGATTCTTTCTTTTTTATTCCTATTTTTCTCCCCCCGCCCCCCTCAAGTATTAGATTTATGCAAAGAAGATTCATGTGGAGCCTCACTTGGTAGAATTCCTTCAAATGGTCTCATTTTGGGCTTTCTATGCAGAAGCCACTGCTTACTTGACAGAAGCCATCTGTCTTCACATCTGTCTTCAAGATGTGCAGCTCCTCAAGCGTTGGTGCTCAAGGGTAGATGCACAGCTAAACAGCTGTTTTCTCTGCCAGGAGGTAGGGGGACAGAGGAAAATGGTAGCAGTGACGTGGCAGGTCATAGGAGGTGACATAGCAGGTTTTCCTGCTTGTACCTGCTCTTATTCTGAAAGGTAAAAGCTAGCATCCTTGCAGGAGGAGCAATGCAGGACTGGAGTGGTGTCTTATCCTCTACTGGTGAAGTCACACCTGGTGGGGAGAAGCAGCAGAGAGAAAACGGTTTTCCTGGAGAAAAAATGTCTTCCTGGCAGGTGGCTCGTCCTGCCAGTGAGGATTACAAACCTCTCTGGGAATCCTTTCTTTATGGCTACTGAGAAGGTGATATTGCTAGTGACAGCACAGAAAGATTGGCTGAAATAAAATAAAGAGGTTTCCATGGTGATCCCTTCATATTGCAGTAAATTTCATCTTGCAGTCAACTGGGTTGTGTTTCTTCCCCTGGAGGGAGAGTCCTCAGCTCCCCCCATGTTATTAGTTACTACTGGTGCTAAGGAAATGCCAGCAGACCCCGAGCAAAGCCGGTGACATGGATGTTTCTACAATGGCCTTGTTAATTATCCCAAAGAGGTTGGACAGTCCAGGCAGCCTGCAGGTGATTTAGAAATAATCCTGCTTTCTGTTTTAAACTGTAAATAGATAAAGTGTAGATATAAAGATACAGCTGTGGTTAAAGATAAGAAAGAAGTCGGTTTCTTCCCATTTTACAGCTGGGGAAAGAATCATAGTCAAATAATGTAACTGCCCCCAAACTGGAGCCTAGCTGCTGTTAAAGGAGGGAATTGAATGTGTAATTCCCAAACTCCAACACAGAAGGCGCCTTTACTCCTGAGGTTAATGCCAGGGAAGGCACTGACCTGCAGAGGGACTGCTAACAGGTGAGGGAAACTTTTTGCACTTGAGTGACCAATGAGTACAACCTATGGGAGCAAAGGGAAGAGATGAGGAGTCCTCCCCAGCTATATGCTGTGACAGGGGTGAAAACTGTCCAATGAAAGAGTGACCTTGCTTTTCAGGAGACTAGGAAACCCCTCCAGCTGTTGTAGCTGATTACTCACTGATTCCACGTCAGTGTGATCTCTCCTGCATCGCTGAAGAAATGAGCAGCTGCCAGACGTGTCTTGCTGTGGGCAGGCTCAGTGATGAGCTTCCCGGCTTGTTCCTGGGATCTCTCCATCTGCATCTGAATTCAAGAGTCACGAACACGGTGCTAGTCAAGCTTTAGCACCCAAAGCATGCTTAATAAGAAAAGTATTTCCCCAAGAAGGTGTGTCATTGAATGAAAATGAATACTGCCTTAGCATTATGTTAATTTATGCCACAGAGCAAATATTTTCTGTCTGCTTAATGCACTATGCCATCAAAAAAACCCGTTGCTTTACCCATGGTCGCACTCACACCTCTGTTAATGGAGTGTCTTTGGGACCACTTTTTTGTATCATATACAATTCAAATAATATTCTGGAGACCTGAGAAGCAAAGAGGGATGTGCAAGACGGATACCCTTATTACCACTCTCTGTAACAGCCCAAGTTGTGCAGGGCCTCTTGGGAGAGCAGGCAGAAAGTGCAAGGGGAATAGCTGCTCCCTAAACATCAAAATTGCTGGGGATGGCTACCAGCTCCATCTGGAAACTCACCATGGAGAAGGTGAAGCTTCTGGAGGCCTTTTTCTTTTTTCCTCTGAAGTTAGTCTTTCTCCCAGAGTTTGCGAAAGCTGAGTTTTGTGTCATTTGAAGTCATTGGGCTCAGCTTTAGCTTTCCCATTTTTAAGTCTGCTACTACTGCACTCAGTTTCCTGCGGTCACAAAACTGCTTGCTGTGATTGCAGCCCTGGGCTTGGAAAGCACCAGGCCACCCAGCCTGGCAAACAGCCCCATCCTCATGCTGTCTGCTACCATGGCTCTGCATGGCACCTGTGGTGGCCAAGGGCGTGATGGTGAGGGTCTGCTGGCCACCAAACAAGCTGGGTGGACAGGCTGATAATTGACAGAGATAATTGCATGGTCTGTGCTGGGACACATTATACCAGGGCCTTGGGATTAATGAGCTCAGCTTTGTTTAGCCCCAGACACTTTTCAAGATAACCTTTCATCAGCTGAGGCATGTTTTGAGACAACTTTCCATCAGATGCAGCTCAGAGAGAGGGAGGATACACCAGAAGCTGCTTGAACAACGGGAGATTTTTGCTGGATTTTTTTCTTATTTTGCTGTTTGGAGGAAAACTGTTGCATCCACCTGCTGGAGGACTGGATTGCTGCTCCACAAAGATGTCTTTTTGGGAGGACCCAGGAAAAGGGCAAAGAAACTGGCATGAAGTTGCCACTTTGAGCAAGAAAATCACCCCAACTGCTAATTTCATGCTGTTGTCGGTATGAATTGGGGCTTAATCCTCTAGTTTGCAATACGGCAGCTACAAAACCATCTTCGGCAGCCAAGTTTTAATGTGCAACCAGTGATGTTCATGTTACTATGTTAAGGAAAAGCTCTTTCTGCAAAGAAAAGAGCTATTAAAATGAAAACAAACCACAGAAAGCCATGAGAGGTAAGACACATGCTGACTGACTCTGCAAGGAGAACTTGCGAAAGAATTATAAGGCAAAATAAAAAGACATAGGCTGGAGGCTGTGACTGTTATCCCAGTTCAATGCTGTTTAGCTGCTGCACCTTGTCATCAGCCAGGCCGTCTGCTTGGGCTGTTGCTCACATCTCCCTTGCTTCTCCCCAGGAGTGGCACATGTATATTAACAGGGTAAATTTGCTTTTAGAATCTACCCTTGTGTCTTCAGATTAACTTCATTTGCTCAAGGATTTTGGAGGCAATGTGGGGGAATATACATGCTTCTATAAGTTAAAATTTCTCCTTGTTTAACATCATGCCAGCATGTCATTCAAGGCAAGCACCAAAAGTGGGTATTTTGGGGATTAGAAATGCATATTTTTTTTCCCTGCTTTTAAGTAGTTTCTCTTGGAGTTACTGATTCCACTGTGGGTAAGTCTCCACTGTGCTTACTGTTGTAAGTACAGCTCAGGTTGGCCACTGGCTCTTGCTTTTGTTGGTAGAAGTGCTGCTTAGCACCACAGCTGAAAAACTGCTGAGCCTGGTTCATACAGTAAAGTTGTTCAAAGACATGTGTACACATTAACTCTCATCACTACCTGTGTAGGGGTGCTTTTGCTGCCCGTTGCTCTCTGCTCTGCTAGCACTGCTGACAGTGCACCCTTCCATCTTTGTGCAAGCTCAGATGTGCATTCTTCTGCTTCAGAACGCAACAGCGAGATAGGAGTGCAGTACATGGTCTTCTGGCCATAAGGGATAAACAGTCGTGCCTTGCTGCTTGCCATTCTGAGTGACCCAGCATTAATTTTTGGGGTGTTGTGAGAAACAGAACCTGATCACCTATGCTGTCAGAGCTGGAGAGGGTCCCAGGTCATGTTGTTTAGTTGCCTGCCAGTGCCAGAAGAGCCTTGTGATGCTTTCCCACCAGCCAATTTTATTCCTAGCAGAATGGTTTTTTATAGGCTTCTTTATTTAAAGCAGAGAAAAACACCTTTCAGTAGGGATTTTTAACTCGGACCAGCGCTGCCCCACATCTGCTGTATGTCCAAACTACCCAGGACAGCCTAATGACCTCAGCATGATCCACCTTGTAAACAGGGGATTTTTAATCAAAGACCACCAGCAGATCCAGGAAAGAGTCAAAAGGTCCTCAAAGTGTAGGAGGAAGAGAAGAGAACCATTGATAACATAGTAAAATACACTGAAATTGTACAAAATTATGAGTTCTGATCTCAAAACATTTTTCAGCTACCTGGCAAAAAAAGCTTCAGCTTTTTCACCAGCACCAGTTGCTGGATATAGGCTAGGGATAGTAGAGCAGAAGAACCCACAATGAAAAGGAGTGGGATATTGTCATAGAGGAGATACTGGACACCACACAAATCTTGGTATGCTTAGGTGAGGCCAAGAGGGTGTCTCCTTGCCCCTCCTTGAGCTGCAAAGCAGCAGAGTTCTGCTTGGTCTAGCACCAGGCTGGCTGCCTGCCATTCCAGCAGATGTGGTGGCAGGAAAGTGGGAGAGCTGCAAGAGCAGACCACCAGCCTGGATCGCCCAGATTGCAGGGATTACCTAGAATTTGGAAGCAACAGAAAACTAAACAAGATAAGCACAGTAGCTTTGCCTGGATCTCTGCTAATGTTTAAAAAAGTCTAGAAGTATTTTCTGATGTCTCAGTCTGCCCTCGCAGGCTCTGAAACTAGAGTGGGGCTGTGGTAGCTGCTCTGCTCTGCTGAAGGACTCCCTGCAGTTCACAGACACACAAGCACATGTGATCAGAGTCAGCATCCATCCACCAGAGAGCATTCACAGCACGCTCAGGAATTGCACTGAGGTAAGCAACAGCCAGCTCCAGCAATGTGGCATCTGCAGCAATTTGTTACTCTTTATTTAAAAAAAAAAGAAGAAAAAAAAAAAAAAAAAGAAAGTGGGGAAGTTTTATTACAATTCCCATTTGTTAAAAACGTGCAAGCACCTCATTAACTCTGATGGTACGATATTTTTGGCTAGCTACATCGCTAAGCATGTGTTAAGCTCTGATGAAGTGCAAGAAATTACCTTTGTAACAGCAGTGGTGTCTTCTGAATGCAGTTAGCGCCTCCCCAACACTGATAAGGTGCGAAAAATGATCGTCCCATCTACAGTTGTGTCAACTGAATGCAATTAGCACCTCTACATGTGTTTAAAATCATGACCCCAGGTTATATGTTTCAGCAGCCTGCAATACGTTAGCACTAATCCCATCTTTGTGAATCGAGGAAAAAATCGCTGCAAAACCAGTGCAATGAATACAATTAAGTGCCATTAACATTCCATTAGCTATTTTTAATTAAGTAAATCCAATCCCAGATTGGTGAACAATGGACTAGGGACTTTTTGAAGCTCCCGACAGTAGTTGCTTGCTATATAGACACGTGTCAGAGGAAGACCTCTTTACCCCTGCTAGCTGTTTAAACAGCTCTGTTAAACTGTGGTGGCAAAGCCAGGCTTTTCCCTTCGTTCTTAGGGTACAGGCATGTCGGGATGCTGTAGAGAGCACAGGATGCTCCTCCTAAAAATGTGGCCTTTTCTGTAAGGGAAGAAAAAAGAAGGAGCTGAAGAAAAAAAAGCACAGTAAGTATTTTTTCCTTTGGTGTAAGTAGCTAAGCTCCAGTGTATTGATCGTTTATTATATTCCTCTCAGGCTATTAATCTCTTCTCTAGGTGCACTAGAAGAGATCCTGTCTATATCTATATGTGGACATCTCTCCATGTCCAAAAAATTGTCAGCAGTCTCCAAACTCCCCATTTTCCTTCCAAATTTGACTGACCAAAGATTAGCCCGACTCACATGAGAGCTTCAGTACTTTTTTGTTCATTCAAATATGGTGGACATACAAAATTGACATCTTCAGGCATCAAATACTTACACTTTTCTTACGATTATTTGAGAACTGTAAGTTAGAAGGTAATGCAGATGTACACCTCCGTGGGACTGAAAAATTTCATCCCAAACACACCTTTTCAATATATATTGAAAAAATGATGAGCCCAAGCCATTTTCTGTGCTGATACTTGTGTGAAATGTGTTGCCCTGATTCGTGTCAATATGGAACAACGCTAGGGCTGCAGGGTAAAATGTGACCCTCTCTGTTTGTTCCTGTGTAACCGAGGGCTTAGAAGAAGCAGGATGGTGTGTGTATCACTCCTGCTTCTTGCAAAAACCTCCTGACAAACTTCGACTGGTTTTGTTGCGGACCGCATGGTGCCGGGCAGGGCAGGTCTGTGGGGTGCACGCCTGGGGTCTGGGGTCTGGAGTCTTCCTGAGGTCGAGTCGAGGAGCACTGCTGATTTCATCCACCGAGCACCAGGTGGGAGTCATGAAGACCCCAGGGGTGAGGAGGGCACGCGCCAAAGAAGATTCGAGAACTCATTAGCATAGACCAGCCTCTGTCGGGAATATGTATTAGCAAATGAATATAAACTGGAAACGGGAATTGTGCAGCGTGCGGCTGGGGTGAGCAGGGACTCCCGGCGCACTCAGTGCTGTTTGCTTGTCTGTATTCGTTTAATAAATTGTAAA
Organism: Pedionomus torquatus; assembly: GCA_013398155.1. Lineage (NCBI taxonomy): Eukaryota > Metazoa > Chordata > Aves > Charadriiformes > Pedionomidae > Pedionomus > Pedionomus torquatus. The sequence goes on from VZRU01013357.1 coordinate 259,868, forward strand.
CTTTAATTGCAATCCTATTTGGGGCTAAATCATGTATCACACTTGTATGGTGTTTTTTGCACAAAGCCATAATTTTCAAGAAGTTGCTGAAATCACTAGCAACACCCCACAAGAGGGAGCGTCCCCATCCTGGGGCTTGGGATGGAAGCTGCATGTGACAGTGGCAGTTTTTGTCTCACCTCTATTAATTTTCACAAAGCTAGGTATTGATTTTTCACTTTCAAGAGGGATCTGACTTTATTTTTTAT
>VZRU01013359.1:0-11966 GCA_013398155.1 Pedionomus torquatus
CTGACTATTGAGTCCTGATTTTGTCTTTCATAGCATCACTACTGTTAATGATAGTCCGTAATTCAGGTAAAGACCCTGGGCTAGAAGGCAATAGATCTACTTAGCTTTCCTCTACCTCCCCGCCTCCCCCCAATTTAGGGTACTTTATTTGTGCAAAAAGGAGCAACCAAAAGCAGGGTGGTGGCTATAAACTCCAATGGAGAAAACTGTTCTGAAGAAAGGTAGGTTCCATATTTTTCCTGGGAAAAATAAATAGTAAGAGGCCCCAAAGAAAAGCAAAATGGGAAGTAAGCAATCATCTGTTTATGGGAGGAGCACAAGCGTGACTTATCAAGTAACATTTATGGCAACAGCCAAAACAGGCAAAGCAGTTATGAAACTGCTAAATGACTGGCTTTCACCCACTGGGAAAAAAAGGCATTTTTGAAGTTGCTACAGGAAAACAGTAAAAAAACTGGTGTGCATTTAATAGATGTACTAGCTTGTCTTCCTCTTGGATCCTTTGTTCAACTGACAGAGTTGTTTTTCCAGTATAAAAACTCAATGCTTCTGATGGAGTAACTTCAAATGTTCTTTTCTTTTTCCAGCAGCTTGCTGTAATAGATAAATTGGAAAAGGCCTGTATAGATTCAGCAAAACTGAAAAAATATACAATACGTGGGTGCACATTTAGCATTTCTGCATTAAAAATTTCATATCCTGATGTTCCTCCCACAACTTGGAACATGCTGGACAAGAGTGAGGCTCACCCATCTCCCATTTGGTGGAGAAATGAGGCAAAAGTGAGGTAAAAGTAACATACATGGGAATCCAGTTAGGAAGGTTTTAATTTCCCACAGAAGGGAACTTGCTCTAAAGTTCTGGAGGTGACAATATGCTTTTAAATGCAAAGGGAATTTGCATTAAGGACCAAAGAAAATAAATGCACCCGTGGATGGGTGTAACAGCTTCTGGATCTGTGGCTTTCTAGAGGCAAGGACAAAATCAGCTCATCCAGAAGAGTTTTAGACCTCCTACCAATTAATAAAAGAAAAGGTAGCTTTCAGAGATTGGCTTTTACACAAAACACTATGATGGTGAAAGGACTGTAGGTTACTTAAATTGCCTCTGTGTCCTGGAGCTCCCTGGCTTGCTGGAGGATGGTAAGTTTTCATCCAGGTTAGCTAAAGAGAGGCCAAGACCTGGGGCTGTGCACAGGTTGGATTCATTTCCACCCCTTTTTTTTTCAGCTTTGAAGCTTCAGATTTCTGAGATATCTCACAACTTTCTCCACAGCTATAGCTCTTCACTCTAATTTTTTTCTTAGCTCCTATATGACAGATTGCTTTCCTTTAACTATGTGTCTTTTCTCACTTCCTAGAAGAACTTATGGTCTGAGAAGTGACTTGAATGCATAGGCATTTTAAAAATCCTGCTGTCTGCCTGGGATAAAAGTTTTCAAGCAGCACACAAGCAGGTGACCACCTTTCTGTGTAGGAAGAGCTCAGGAGTTTGGTTCAGGTAAGAATCGAATAATAGCTAGCAAATATAGCAAATAGCAAAAAATAGCTAGCAAATGATGTAATCTGCTTTATAATACTTCCAATTTCAGCATTGCCATGACTTAGCCCCAGAACGCTTAGAGAAGTCTACTCTTGAAAAAATAATTTATAGCAGATATCTGTAGGTCTAGACCAGTTCTTGGGGATTCGTCAATACTCTGCAGACAATACACACAGCTCATATGTGCATGACTATATTTGTGTACCAGTGAGTACCTGATTGTTATCTCAAATGCAGAGACAAATCTGAGTTTCTAGGGTCACTGTCAAGTCCTTGGAATAATATTTTGGGTTTGTTTTTTTTTTTACAAAACTTTCAGAATGTACTGAAGCTTTGAACAAATTTGTTAATTTCACTGAAGAAGGCAGAGAAGTTCTTTCAATCAGAACATGATGTAAAATTTGATTGAAAAATAACAGGAGGAAATGGCTCATCGGAAGATCTTGTCCCTTCTATTTTGAGAATAGACTTCATAGTAGAGAATAGTCTTCATATAGGCATGTTCCTTGCTTTAGAATGTCCAGGCTCACTTGTTTTTTGCTTTGCAAATTAGCTGGCTAAACAGAGTTGCCTCTGCAAAACTCATACAAAAGGACCAAATAGCGAGTTTTGGTCCAGGCCTTCAGTTCAGCAGTGGCAATGAATGACTAGGTTTATGTCATCATTGCTTGTCTCTTTAAAATGTATGTGTTCCCTGCACAAGCAACATCCCTTTCTTAATATCATAAAGTAAAAGATCTCTAATCTTCATCTCTTAAAATTGTAGAGGATTGAAAGTTTTTAATCAACAAGAAAAATTTAAGTGCAAGCAAGTGAATCCTGTCATCATCTTGAAGTTAATATGTTTTTTGTAAATTATGCCACAGTATTAAAAAATTATGCTTCTCAGATGCCAGCAATAGAGAACCTTGGAAAGATGTATTGCAGTCACAACAAATGCAGAAGTATGTACATGCTGAAATGCAGTCAGGGACTTTTATCTCTTTTTACAGGAGTCATTCAAACCCTACAAAATAGTATTACCTAAACATAGCAAAGAAAAAAATTGTAATTAATTACAATATCTTTCAATTTCATAACTCATACAATTAATGTTTTTCTTGCAGTTGCATAGAAGTGTGCTACATGCAGAAAGGCTATGGATAGCATTAGTTAGTAAAATTTTAACAACATGCGCTTGCCCTTCTTGGTGTTGCATACCCAGCTGAACAAGCAGGAGCATCTAGGCAATAGGTTGATTTAAAAAAAAATATTAAATCCAAGGAAATGTTTGCAGATATTGGCTGTTGAGTCAGCCCAGCCATTAAGGGTCTGCAGCATCTTTCCAGGAACTTCTATTCAGTCACTACACAGTAATATCCCGTTCTCAAAAACTACCTAGGCAGGCTCAAAAACTACCTAGGCAGGCACAATGAACTTCAAGAACTATCATAGTTACTAGGCATTTAAGGGAAAGATTTTCATTGGTTAGTGCAGTTGAAAGCTTTTTCTCCTCTATTTCAGATATAGAAGAAAAATTGCATCAATTCATTGTAAGAAATTCACAGAAACCTCTCACAGGAGAGGACAAAAGTGGGTTGCAAGTGAAGGAAAAGGGGTACAGCTGAAAAGAGGGGGAAAAAAAAAAAAAAAAAAAAAAAAAAAAAAAAAAAAAAAAAAAAACAACAACAACAAACTAGCCAGGTAGCCGAAGTTGTGTTCCTCCTGAAATAGTCAGGAGAATTTATCCTGTACTTTGGCAGAGCAGAAAACGGTCCCAGACAGGGCTACACACCCAGGGAGAGAAACCTTTTTCCCTTCAACAGACCTACACTGCTCCCACTTGGTCCCGCTAGCCAGGCTCTGCATGCACACTTTTCCCAACACTTCAGTCCCCAGCATGCACACTCAGGCACAAAACACTCAAGGACAAATCTTGAACTCATCAATCTGAGTAAAAAAGGCACTAAAGTTACTGAATGTATTTTTGATGTGTGCATCTTGCCAGTTCTCCCTCCCTAATGTCATACCCCTAACTACTCTTTGACTGACAAAAAACATCATTTCTCCCAAGGTCCACAGGGAGAAAGGGACCTACAGATAGATCCCCATACTTCAGTGACCCTTCAAGGTCAGTGACATTTTGTGGAGGTATCAGTGTTAGATGATAGCCAAGTGATCCTGTGGATTTTCACAGGCAGGATTTACTTCTTCCCTGTGGGCGTACAGTATGTACAGGAAAGCCCACAAACCAGACAACACTTTGTCAATTGGAAAGGGGAGTTTTGTCTTCATTCCAGAGGCAATTGAGTTGCTGTATCTAGATTTTCAGGAGTTGCTTGGTGCCAGAAAAAACAAAGATGAGCTGAGCTGCAAACATTGTTTGACTCTTGCATCTTGGAGCTTGTGATGTAGCAGGGGTTTAGCTTTCATTTTTAGTTAAACTGCAGATTTAGATTCTAAAATCTCTACTTTCATTAAAGGAACCATTCCCATTGAATTAAATGGCAAAATTCCAGAGCAAGTACCATCCTGCCCAAATCAATGTCCTGATGCCATCTTCTTTTTAAAGTATTAATAATGGAAAGTAATTGTATAGCCCGAATATAAAAGTAATATCCTCATTATCTAAGTTTAGTTTAATTTAAATTTGAAACTGTAAAAAAGAAAATACCATCTCTCTTCATGTTGGTTCCCTTTCAATGCTATCTACTGAAAATAAATCCAATTATCTCTCCTTCCTTCTAGTACAATGTGGTGTCACTATTTCAACCTACACAAAGAAGATTTTTAATGAGGGTCTAAGATACAACTTCAGTAATTGTTGAGGCAACTCCTAGATTCCCAAAATTGATATCTTGCTGTGATCTGCTTTTCATTTCTGTGAGCCACCAGGAGTACTGCAAGGGATTTAAGCTCTGGTTGCAGACTACCAGACCTCACCCCACCACCTGCCTGTGCAGCTGCAGCCAGCAACCCTGGGTGGGAGGAGCATCCGAGACACTGTGCTTTCAGAAGGGACATTTTACCCACTCGCATGTGCAGCATGGGCTCACCTGTGGGTTGGAAACTTGAACCTGCATTTCCAGAGCACAAAAGGCATCATCACCAAGGCAGATCTGCATGGGCTAAATACCTCCTCAGATTTTGCCACTTGTTCTTCTCCAGCAAAGCAGTCTTCTGATTCCTTTGTGCAATCTCTTTGTTAGCTTTCCAATGTTTTTTGGAAGGAGGAAATACAGACCAGGAGTACTGTTTCAATTTCTCCAGTTTATGGTTTCATTCAAGCTGATTAAGTTTGAATTTCGTGAATGTCAATCATGCTAGCTCCAAGGCTTTGACTCAGACCTGCCTGCAAATGAAGCGGTCACAATGAAGCACCAAGTGAAAATACCATGGTCATAACACAGAATACTTCTTGGGGATGTACACAGGAAAAAAACTTTGGTTTAGGTCTTCTAACCGATGTCCAGCATATTCTTATCCCCTTCCTCTCTTATAAGGTAGTAAAACTTTATAATTTCTGCAGACATTTTGTGGGCAATTATATTTGAACAACACTTTGGAAATAGTGTGGAGGTAAAGCATTGTAAAAGCTGTAAATCCCAACTCATATTTTATTAAGGAAAAATAAATATTGCCCACATCGAAGTGCTGAACTACCTGAACTACCACCAGGTACCTGAGGTCATGTTTTCCCTAACTGGGTCACAGCATGGTCATTAATACAGTTACTTGCAAAGCCTAGACATGCTGCAAATTATGACCTGCTTGTACTGCTCGACAGGCATCGATAATTCTCCTAAGCCTTTGCACAATAGACTACTTACAGCCTGAATAGAAATGACCCCTCTGAAAACCTTAATATTTTCAGTTTGCTCTTATTTCTTAGTCAGTGACCTATTTTGGGAGTAGAGTAGCACTTTCTCAAACTTGACTGAGTTTTTTGAATCAGGATTGTAAGTCCTTCTGAAGACAACATCAGAAACTGCAAAACAGCTTCTGAGAAGGTCTGTGCCTGTGCCAGAGCACAAGGCAGCATCCCACCTCATGTTCCCATGCCAGCCTACCTGGCAGCCTACCTGGCAGCTGCATCTCGCAGGCCACAGCAGCTGCCCCACAAGCTCACCTTGAAGAGGGCAGTTCTGATTTCCAAAGCACTTAGAGCTCACCCTTCAAACCCCCACAAAACAGGCAAGGGCACTGCTGGAAAGGGGTGCCAGACCCTACAACCATGACTGTTGCACTAGTAATGGCTTTGGGAAAGGCATGCTGGGGACACTACAATACCAGCTAAAGGAGAGCCGTACCCTTATTTTAAACAACCAGCACACATTGACAATCAAACCATGCTGAGAGCAAGAATAGCTCTTGACCATCTGGCAGACCTTCATTTTGTGGAATGCTGTGACACACTGCTGGTTTGAGAAATGGTTCACCAAAGTGAAGGTCTGGCCTTACAGCTTTTTTTTTTTTCTTTTTCCCTGATGCCGGTGGCAATAGGAGATTTTACATGTGCTATATGCACAAGATATTGAAATTGAAAACAAGAAGCAAGGGTTCCTCTGTGTCCTGATTCCAGGGGGAGATAGGGTTAATTCTCCCCTGGAACTAGCAGGGGCACAGGTATTCTGTCCCATGTGAACCATGCCCAGGAGCTGGACGGAAAGGGGAAGGGGATGAGAAGTCAGTGGTGGCGTGAAGTCAGGGGACAGTCCAGGGTGCAGTTGGTGAGCGGTCAGTATTGTAATTGTGTTTATATACTCCTCTGTCCTTGTTACTGTTAACTGTGTTCTTGTTCTCTTTGCTGTTCTGTTAAATGGCCTTTGTCCTACCCAGCCCACGAGTTTCTTCTTCCTATCCTCCCCTCACAGATGCTGAGGCGCTCCAGCGAGCGAGGCTGCACCGTGGTACTTTGTTGCCAAACAAAGCCAAACCATGACACCCTGGAAAAAAATTTCATGGTTGCCAGAACTGAGTGATTGTCTTCCAGTTTTCTGAGTAATTTCACCGGCCTCTGCACACTGTTCTTCATAAAAGGTATTTACTAATTTTTCACACGTTTTCAAATAGGTAACCCTATCCGTTACCCATATGCCAAGCAGCGAACTGCAGCAGCTGGTTGGAAAACAGTTTAATCTTTTTCAGGCAGCTTAAAACCCATGGCTTAAAAATGCATAAAGGTACAGCCAGGCAAGCTGTCATCAAAATGTTAACTTCAGGGCAAACAGGATGTCAGATGCCATCAGGAACTCCTCAAGTTTCCAGCCACACTCCAAGGAAATCTCTTGTTTTGTTTGATGTCATTCCATACGGTATATTGGCACCAGGGTACCTGAAGTGAAATGAGACCTCTCTAAAGTGCTTCCTGAAAAAAAACTATGCTTCTTCTCAAGCTGATGCAAATATCATACAGCATATGTGGTGATTAATGGACCGGTCACAAAACGTCTTTGCAATTGGGCAGCAGCCAGAGACCACCCAAGGACAGAAGGACTGCTGCACTTGTAGGAGGCCCATGCTACAGGGCTGTGTACCACCGTAAGACTTGTTCTTCATGATGAAAAGTAATGATTCTGTTTAAAAGGCAGTGTCCAGAGTGGGACTGGCTTTAGTTTATCTGCTTTCTCTATACTTTATATGCAACTCTTGCCCTGCTAGAGAAGAAGAGTCCATTCCAGCTTCTTCTTTTGGTGGCAGTTATTAGCAAGAGCTTCAGAAGGATGTGCAAGAATTCCCACAAATTGCAGTCTGACAGCAATTTGCTTATAGGAAAATTTACTCCTCAGTATCAAGCACATAGAATTCCACTTATGAGAGGATTATTGGTTTTTTGACAATCTCAAAAAATCTCAGCTAAAATCTTCATTTTTGTCCATCTTATTTATTACATCTCCTCTAGTTTGTACTCCTCACACTCAGGACAGAGCTATAAAATAGCAAAATATTGCTCTAATTGTTCTTATAATTAATAACAAAGATAACATATCTTAGATGACTCTTTGAACTTTATTGTTATATTCCACAGGTAGCTTCCAAAATAATTGCGGAGCTGTGATTTTCTTTCTATCTGAAGATTTCAGACTTCCTTTTTTCCCCTGTAAAAACCTTGTTAAGGACACGTTTGCTATTGCTCCTTTCAGCATGCACCCAGCCTACTCCTTTCACAGCTCGAAGTCCTTCAAGTTCTCAATTCTCACCCTGGACTTCTCCAAACTCCTACAAGAACTACAACGCAAATTTGTATTAACACAGGAGCTTAACCATGGCAGCCTCAAGATTCCACCATGCCATCTGCTCTTTAGAAGGCCCACAGATCTCAGGAAGGAATTAAATTTGGAGTAGACTGAGGACCAATGACTCATGAGACATTTTGGTTTTCCCAGCCCTGACAGCCTGGCTGCTGGGAAGCATATGTGTGAACTCAGTCATGTGTCGGGAGGATGACTCGGAGCCACAGGAGGGCCAGACCCGGGGATGACGCTCAACCCTGCCATTCCCATGCTGAAGATATTGCACAGCATGACTCAGTTCAGTCCTCTCCTTCAGTGTGTGTCACTGTTACATCTCCAGGCTCATGTGACCCTGATGTAATTCAAATTACATCACCCACATCATGTAACAGCTCAACAAAATGACCAAAGATAACAGTAAATAGAGTAAAACAGGACACTTACATTTTTAGTTACCCATAGGGAACTCTTAAGATCAACTTAAAATTTATGAGGGCAACTCTCTTGTATAGGCCAGGCTATGGGATTGCTTTGTGATAGTAAGGATACATGACTATGAACCTCCATGCCAATTTACATATTCTTCAGAGTGTATTCTTTGTTTTTCAGTTTAAACTTATCTGAGGGGAGGTTGGGGAGATAAGCATGGTTTAGAATTAACTTCACTGCTGCAGCATGGTGGCATTGTTTGCTCAGAACTGACCTACAACAGGTTGGAATGGGAAGCAGATCAGGTTAGAGCATTCCCTAGACCAAGAAAGCAAAGTACTTCATGAAAAGTCCTTGCAGTATAGATAAACTCCCTTTAATAACATGCCTACTCTTGCCTGCATACCCTTTTTTTCATTTTTGATTGTAAGCCACAAGCCAATACCATAAATGCCTTTCCATCACAGGGCTTTGAACCAGGCTTGATAACAAGTTAAAATCAGGAAGGCCAAACTTGCTGCATGATTTAAACTCATCCCAAGGGCACAAGATCTAGATATCCTTGACCAAATATTGTTCATTTTACAGCAAGGCCATGAATTTCAAAGCAATTAATCACAACAATAAAATTCACAGACTTTGACCAAAGAGGATATTCAGTGAATGGCAACTTAGACCAAATTCTCCCTTAGCTTGCTGCATCGCATTCTGCAACTGCACCTAAAATAAGTTATCTCGCTTAACTAATTAATCTCATTTCTATACCTGAGATGAAAACAGAGACTTGATGCAGGCACTAGGCCATACCTACCCCAAACACCCATATGACTGCATGGTATGCAATGGCTTGTAAGTAAAACCACAGCCATCTTGAAGGCATGAAACACATGTATCGAATTGACAGGAAATGCACCTTTAGAACAACTTTACCTGAGAATAGTCTTTGTGGGGCTAATTAGCTATTCTTTCCACTAGAAGTAACAATTCCCTTGCACATTTGCTAATTAAATCTGCAGCTGCTTGGAAGAGTATTAGCACAGCAAAGATTCCCTTTAAGCAAGCCTACTGGGAGCCTGCCAGTGACCTTACTGTAGCTGTCAGCTGAACAGAGGACTATGTAACACATTATGCAAGTCATGCAAAATCATCCTCTGGCTGTTCACGAGGAAGCACAAACCCTGCTGAGGGTAAAAGTCAGGGAGAAAGCATTTGCAGTTTCTTACTGGATGATAGAGCCTTTTCTGTCCTTCTCCTAGAGCAAGGGAGAGATGCAGGAAAAAATGTCAGACTTGGAACAGACAGGAACTTGGGTTTGCTCCCAGAAGCTAGCTGATATTTAAATAAATGTGGCGTACATAAATGAGGCCCTAGTCATTCTGATCTCCCAGCACCTTGGAAGCAGCCAGAAGTTGGAAGAGACATTGCACATCTTGGAAAACTGACTGAGTCAGTCTCAAGATTTTGTCCTTTAATAAAGAAAAAAAATTAATGTATCCAAGCTGTCTCAGCCTATTGCAAGTCTTCATGATTAACACAAGCCAAAGTTGTACAAATCAGAATGAGCAACTGGGCGAGTTTCAGACATAATGCTCTGTTATCCTGTGAAAGATTGACCCTTGATTTACCTAGTGCTTTTAATCACTAGAGCCACAAACCCATAGTGTTTTGATGACTTGGGGAAAAACACACCAACTTTTCAGAAGATGTTAGCCCAAATTTGGCATGCATTTTCTACATGCTTTTTTTCCTGGCATAAGAAGTATTAATAGCTGTATCTAAGAGGTATAATGAAATTTTTGTTTCATCTTAAAGATGAAATTAACTGAAAAAGATATTAATGAGGAAATTCACTATTCACAGCTCTGAGTGCACATTAAGGTATAAGCATTATCTTAATCAAGTGTTTCTGTATGTCTTTCTATAGAGCAGTACTGTTCTACTGCACCCTCAGTACAGCAGGGAACTTCAGGTCAGTGGGGAACCTCAAGCAAACCACTGGTGAGATTACAGACTGCAAATTCTCATACTCTCATGGCATCCATATAGTCCTCAAACAGGAAAAGAAGGGCAATTAAACAAATAAATAAAAGACCTCTGAACAAACCTGCATCTATTTTATTTTTCTTATGAGCCATAGGGTAGGAAAATTCTTAGCACAGGAAAAAAGACTGCAAGGGATGTAAAAAAAATTGCAAGCAGTGTATATATTGATCTGTGAATCCACAGCTGTCATCTCCAGTAAATATATTGATTTTACACCAAGGGATCCTGCAGATTATCCCCTCTCTTTCTTCCAGGGGTAAAGTTATTTGTAACATACTTAAATAGCCTGAGTGATGCTGAGCCCTCTAAAGATGTTAGTAAGCTCAGTTAATTGTCTCATACTGGTAGTAAGACTTTCCTGGCAGTAAGAATTCCCCAGTACTTGCTTTCAAGTACCTACTATAATTTTGGCTCATTTTCCACCAAACTAGGCCTAAAGAACAGATTAATTACTTCTTCTCTGAAGCTACTTTCTATGTGCTTGAGGATTTATATTAGATCTCCCTTCAGTCTTTTTTTTTCCTCTCAACCAAGCCACTCCAGGCCTTTAAACTTGTCCTCACAGGTGATATTTTCTAGACCTTTAATCTTTCCCATCACTTTACTTTGGATTTTATTTAGCTAGTTATCTATTAATGGAAGTCCAGTGTCCAATTTAGGACACAGCACCCCAGCTGCAGATTGAACACAGCTGTCATGCGCCTTGCAGATGACAGACCCAGCCAGATACCTCTGTATGATGTTTACCTTTTATGCGACAGGTTGACACTGCTGACTTGTCTTCAGCGTGTAAACTGCTGTAATTGCTAGGATGTTTCGCACAGAATTGCTTTTAAATTTGCTTTTGCCCATCCTAGGTTTATTTACTCCCTCTAAAAAATCCTCACTGACTGCAGTGTCTTTTCTGAATTTCAATCTATGTTCAGCTTGCCTTGATCATGTCAAGCCCTAAGCTTGTCCTTTGGTGCAGCTCTGGCTCTTCTCAGCAGAGTGCCGTGTGAATGCATCCAGCATACTCTCTACTCCAGACTAGTTCAGAGAAATATTGAATGGGGGAAGAAGCAGGGCAGGCTTTGGCAAAATCACACCCTTTTGGCTTGACACAAATCAGTACACTGTGAACCTGGCTTCCCACCAGCTGGCACTCACTTTGGAGCATTTTTGCCAGATTGTGTCCCATCGGTTTGTCTAATGGGATGTCAGGCAGTCCTACAGGATTGCGATTGATACAAGACTGACTGTTGTGCACAAGGCCTGTCACGTTGTCAGTGCAGGAAATTAGACAGATTTGGAATTGCTTGTGCTGAGCAAATTCATTTTGGCTAGTGCTTATCCCCGTATTTATCTTCTTGGTATTTTCAAAGTTTGAGTATTTGTTCCATTACTTTCTTGGGAATTGATATAGTCCAATCTGATAACGCTGATCTCCTCTTTCTCCTTTTTAAAGCTATGCACTATCATTACCAGTTACAGTCCCTTGCCTTCCCAGGAGGAGGACAGGTATTCATAGAATCATAGAATGTTTAGAGTTGGAAGGGGCCTCAGAGATCATTGAGTTCCAACCCCCTTGCCATGGGCAGGGACAGCTCCCACTAGACCAGGTTGCTCAAAGCTCCATCCAGCCTGGCCTCAAACACTTCCAGGGATGGGGCATCCACCACTTCCCTGGGCAACCTGTTCCTGTGCCTCACCACCCTCACAGGAAAGAATTTCTTCTTAATATCTAGTCTAAATCTCCCC
>VZRU01013359.1:16001-32966 GCA_013398155.1 Pedionomus torquatus
TAATGCTCCTGAAAGTGAAGGCCAGGACAGGTACAGCTAAGTGCTGCTCCAGCTGGCCTGGACAATCTGCCAGTGCACTACACTCTGAAGGGCATGCTGTCACCCTGTCCTGCTGTTACTCTGTCCCACTGTCACCCTGCTCCTTCACACCTCCTACTCACAGGGTCCCAGCAAAGCACATCCAAATATGGAGCATGAAGATATGTTAATTGAACACTAGCTGAAATTGCCGAGCTCCTTCAAACATTCACATGTAAGAAATAAAGCTATTTGCCTGCAGATCACAGTGCCTAATGTGATCTGAAATCAATCACAAAGTGAAGTCGGAGGCCTGTAAATGATGTGTTGTGATTCAGGGGGTTCTATGCCTGCAAACACCATATTTATATTTTAAGTGATTCAAAATGTATGCTTACTTGACATAGAAATTAATATTCCACATCAAATGAAAACAAATACTGTAATTCTGTAGTCATCTGTCTCACTGCAGAGAGCAAAAATCTACTTTTACAAAGCAACAGCATATGGCACAGCCAAAAAAAGCACTCAACAGCAGTCAGCTGCAGTTCATCACATGCCTGTGACCACCATGCACAGAGAGTGCATGAGCATATGTATGTGGAGATATAGGATCATATTGGATCATCATGCCAAAATCTCAGCTAATAACTGGGCGTCCCGGGAGCAATATTGTGAACTCAGCGCTCTCCACTCCAGGTCCTGGGCACCCCCAGGGACCAAGACAGACATTCCCAAGTTTGCAGCATAACAAGACAGAAGCCAGAATGGGTGGTGTTGGTTTAGAGGCAGGTATGTAGAGCGTTCACTCTGATCACTGACTTGTTAGTGTAAGTGAATCACTAGTGAAATCAATGTTGCAGAATATGGGTGATTTGCAGAAATGCAGAGCAAAATGCAAACACAGGTGTTTCTTACAAACACTGTAAACTACAAAAACATTCCTACTACTCAGAATTACACTTCACAGCAAAATACCCAAGCTGTTAACAGAAAATCCAGTACTAATCTTTTTCGCAAGTTGAGACTCCACAAGAAAGAAAGCTTTTGACAGCTGCAGATTTCACATGTGTCAAAGGCACAAGCTCTGTTCTTACAGATGGATTGCATAGAAATACGCCTGTAGTTAAAAGACAGAAAATTACAGGAACATTTAATCATGCAAAAACTCTGACAGACTTCTTAGCCCAAAGGTAATACCGGGGGTCTGTGTCCTGTAATAATTCCTGGACTCATACTTGGGCTTACAGCAGGTGACTGCAGAGATCTCAGGCAGAGGAAGGGCATTAGCTGAGTGAGCCCTATTATCTACTTTATCAATAGGAAACACATTAATAGTCCTCCTTGCCATAAAAGACTTATAGGAGCACTGCAAGGACACACTCAGAACACTTTCAATTACTGCATAAATAATAACTTTGAAGCACTATCTGAAATTATATTTCAAAAAATTTCATTTTAAATGGCAAACCATCAGCTATTTTTCATCTTGACAAAATTAATCAGCTCTAGAAATCTTAAGGGGAAAATTCATTGGCAGCAACTTCCAAATACAAATATCAGTTACCTAGAGATGATCAAAGAATTTTGCATAACTTCGTAAAAGCTGTCCTTTGCAAATTGGTAGATTGGTTAGATTTTCAAACACTTTAAAAAATGTGGATCCTAGTATGACTTCAGATGTCAGAATCAGGAGTAAATATATCTATGTCTCCTCCTTGCAAATTTGCCCTTTCCAACTCCTTAGATTAGTTTTTATTCTGAGGGGTTGTTTTTGAAATATAGTACATAATTGCAAGAACTAGGAAATCCCCATTCAAAGAAAGAAAGAAAAAAATTAAAAACCTGGAAAGTACTTATAAGCACTAAAAATAAAAAAAAAAAAAAAGGAAATAATTTGTTTTTCTCTAAAAACTAAAAATACCACTGCTTCCATTTCCAAAGAGTTATTTAGAAATATTCACGTGACCCTGAATTTTCTGCAGTTATTAATGTAAGTCAGGCAGCCACACATAATCTCATGCAAATGCCTGTTCTTACAAACATAATAGAAATGAATGCACATCTGCAGAATCAAAGCCTTCAGGTTTGGTTCATATACCTCTGCACAGTACTTCAGCAGTACTTTTAGGCATGGCATCAGGAAAAGAAACCCTCTACCCTAAATTTCATAACCTAGAGTCAAATCAATCACAAGTGTGTAGGATCCAAGCTGCCAAAGTTTTTATTTCAAATTGGTGAGTGCACACACTTTGATAGGACCCTTGTTTTCTGAAGCAGGTGTCAGCTAGTAGCTATGTCACTTTTACATTTTAGAGAGGATTTTTTATCAGCTGTTTGGCAGACATCCTGTAAGATATCAGGTTGACAGATAAGTTTGGGGTTTTTCTTTCCCTAAGTGCACATGCAGCCAGGAATTTTGTTTGCCAAGTCAGAGTTTTTCCCCCTTCAGCCTTAACCAGATTATTTTCAGCACCCCTTGGTCCTCTGAATCAGAATAAAACCCCTCTGACATTTCCCCCCACCCAAGCCATAAATTCCCAAGCAACCTTTTATGTGGAGGCTTTGGTGGCAATTTCTGACCAGATGGGAGGCTGGGATGGGACTCAGCAGGCAGCTTCTGATCACTGCACCTCCAGTCTGCAGGTGTCATGTTGCAGCCCCTGCCAGTCAGACCGTGTTTTTCCCCGCTTCCTGCCACTTCAAACAGTGGCTTTGTGTGTTTGACAAGCAACATCAAACGTGGCAGGTGTGTTTCTCCTCTGAATGTATTCTGGCTCTATATCCCCAATGAACACTCCTTTTCACTAGTGTGCAAAATCAATTTTACCTTCACCTTCGGAGTATAAATATTCCTACTGCTTTTACTACATTTTTTTTTAATTTTATTTTATTTTTAAGGCTCAAAGTGTCAAGGCCAAAAGGAAATTAAGATAAGAGTAACAACTATTTCCTGGTACTGCCTGGGGGTTGAGAACTAAGAGTGTTCCAACGAAAATCAGTGCAAGCACTTGGTCAGGGAACTTCATTGGGAACAACTCCAGGATCATCTCCAATGGCCTGGTCTGTAACCACTTGCTTTCCTCACTTAACATCACTGACCATTAGAGGAAAAGTTGTGTGTGAAGAGACTGAAGGAAGGTGCCAGGTGATTTCAAGGTAATTAGAACAGCATGCGTGCTTAATTCAGGTGCTTTCCTGGAGCTACACAAGCACTCGTGGCAATTTGACCCTCTGTGTCCTGCAAGAAGCCAGAAAGCTTTGCTGGGGAGGCCAAACAGGAATGGCAATGTGCCCAGATGGCCATGTTTATAGAAGCCCTGGAGAGCTGCTGACTTAGTGCACACATCTCCAAAAGCTGTCCTGCTGAACATCATGTGTCCTCCACAGAGGAAACGGCATGCAGCAGAACAGGCTCAGAGATGGTGCCTGCACTATATACACAGAGCATAACTGTGAAAATGACATTTTCCATGTCTATCTTGTCATTTGCTGGAAGAGCTATGCAGCTAACAAGGCAAGAAGCCAGTTTTCATCCAGGGCCAAAAGGAGAATGCCATGACACTCTGAGGTTTGTATTCCCCTGACTTGGCACAACTACAACAGATGAGCACTGTCACCACTGTAGAAGGAATTTTTGAAGTCAATCCTCACCTCAGAGCCAGACTAGTGATATACACAGACTGTTACTGAGTGGCAGCCATCAAACCATTGCTGCTCCAAGCATGCCATGGGCAGGGAAGCAGCCAGGCAGTGCCTGAGCTGGTACAGCAGTGCATAATACTGGCACAGAGGGTTGCCCTCACTGCTGTCCTTGTCATGCCTTGCCAAAGCTCTGTATCTGCCTCACCCATAGCCACATTTCTGGCCAACATGAACCGCTCCCTTCTTGTGAAGGTCTGAGATGAGCTATCACTCATCACGCAGGTGATACCCAGAGAAATCCTTTCAGAAATACCTGCAGCCACTTTGACAACAGGGTCCAAGCTGACTGGAAGGAAGAAAAGCATTTGCATCTTAAACAAGATTATTAAAATCAGGTCCTAATTCAGGTACCTTCATCGGCAAGTGTAATCTATCCCTAATAGTTCTTTACAGACAAATCTTACGAGTACCAAAAGACACCTTAAAATAGGGGCAGGGACTGAAAGTAGCGGGATGTTTCCATGCGATCCCTAGGACCTGTCATTTTTTTCTTTCCTAATGCTTCTTTAAAAGTCTCAGGAGTCTGGAGCTTATCCCACATTTCAATGAAAACATATGAGCAGCTAATTTCATACAGCAAAAAGGCACTAAGCAAGCATGAAATGGCAAGAAAAAACACATCTAACACATTTAAACATAAGCAGTTAATTATTTAATTAATTATATAACAGGTATCTCAATGAGGAATCTGTGTTTTGAAACATTCTCCAGTTTAATCTCATAAAGTCAAATACTTCTTAACTTGTTATGGGTAAAAATACACCACATCTTGCTTGATTTTGCTAATAAAAGCAGTAGTATAGTTCCCAAATCAAGTCCCCACAGAAGTCAGCAGCAGGACTTCTGTAAGCATAGCAGTGCTAGAAGTGTCCCTTCAGCCCCATGAGAAGGAATCTTGGTGGAGGAGAGCGTGGCAGAACCCTAGTGCATCTTGCAAGTCCCCAGACCAAAGGTCCATGGTGGCTCCTGGACCATCCCTGGGATTTGCAACAGGTATATGTCATGGCCACTGCAGCCTCCTGCTACAGATCCTTTCCTAGCAGCAGGCATCCCAGATGGCGGCTGCACAGCAGCAAGGCTGAGTAAGCAAAACTCCTTCTTGCTCGCACCATGTGGCTATGTCTTAGTGTTCTGGGTTCAGCAGCCATGCTTCACACTGTGACACACAATGAAGAGAACTACATCTATGGTAGGTAACTTTAGTGGTTGTGGCAACCATTGTAGACGTATCTTCCTGCCACCTGTTTCTCCGGACGTCTAAAATCTGGGAGGCAGGGTAAATGATAAGAAAAAACTGTGTGTTACTTTTCTGTGACATATTATATGTTATAATTTAGAACCAAAATGCAACTGTTTAGAGGACTCACAAGTTAATGAACATTCACATATGCACACGTTACTTGTTGGGTTCTGTCTCCCTACACTTGCTCCACCTCCCAGTAGCAATATACTCATAGACTGAGGACCTCCTTCCACAAAGCTTGTGCCCTTACCTTCTAATAAACTTGAAATGAGAAGTTCTGCAGGTTAAATCAACTGAACCAATCCACTAACTCAGCTATAAAGGGGGTGAAATACTTCATACACTATTTGTATATGAAGACATGAGAGATGATTTTGGCTAACTCTTGTAAATTGCATAATTGAATGCAACTAATTCATCCATTTTCCCGTTTGTTACACTGACAGTGTACTGCTTGTGTCCTTCTTCAAAAGTGTAATGAATGCCCTCTCTTCAGTGCTAATCACTCTTCTTTATAAAAAATAATGTACTTTCATACCAAAACATTTTCATATTCATAACCAGCACTGATTTCTATAGGGCAGGATGCCCATTTATTTCAAGAGACTCAAAATCATAAACTGACATCAACAATCCCACTTCTAGCCACTAGAAAATAAATCTAAACTAATGCAGGAGTCATTTTCAGCAATTTCTGTTTGTGCATTCCCACAGGAATGTGGGGAACAGAGATTTGCCTGTGACAGAGTGAGAGAAAGCTCTGGAGGAAGGTAAAGGTTGCTATAAGTATGCACACAAAACATGCTGCCTCAGCACTTCAGCTAGGTGAAGTGAATAAGTGAAGCATTATTTATTGTATTCACTGAGGAACAGAGGGTCTCCGAGGTATGGCAGCCAGGCTTACTTTTATTGAGATCACCCTGTTGATGTACGTTTAGCAGTTACCATCTTAAATGGATTCCCAATTAATTTTGTATTCTGTAGTACAAACACAGAAATAAGCCACTCTTGCATAACATCACATGGATAGCATGACTAATGCATTTTCATCCTGGCAATGGGCTTTGATAAGCTGCAGTCTAAAGGCAGGTGCAATTTACTACCCCAGTCAGATACATTGCATACCAGGAGGAAAATAACTGTGAGTATAACACTAAATGTGTGAAATTCTCATTCTCTCAGCATTTCTTTTGTCATAATTAAAATGTAAAGGGTGTTGGTGAGGAGTGATACAGACTGTAGAAGAAAAACCCACCTAAGATCTCATAGAGAAAGTTTCTCAGCTATGCCTCAAAGGAAACCATTCATTTGACATGTACTGTTCATGCACAGTACCTGGTAGTGATCGATCACTGGGCAAGGTACATTGCAGGCTTTTTAATTATAATCCATTATAAATTATTTATGTTTTGCCTCTTCTCACTAAGATTCTCAGAATTTTGTGTATTTGTAAACTTGCAGCAGGAAATACTGGTGCCAGCTTCTTTCATCAACCATTCTTCCCAAGATTGTTGGGAAGAAATTGGATTTTGAAATGTTCAGATTTGATGCAACTGGTCTGAGAAGAACGAAAGTAATTTGAGAGGTAACTGGGGGCTGTAAGGACCTCCACAACTCCATTCCTACCACCAAGATGTGGGCACTCTGCAAATAAGTTTCCTCATTCAGTTGGCCTCAAAAAGATACATCATTTTTTATACTGCTAAGATATACACATTGCAAATTAGTATTATCATAGAAGAAAGAAAATGGATTTTGAAGGTCAAAATCTTCTCAGTTGTGGAGGTAAAGTATTTGCATTTCAAAGGTTTTTATCCTTATGAAGTATTTGATTATGTGTATTTTACTGAAAGTATTCTGCTGGTTTTGAAAGTATTCTATTGTTACCCACAGTTTTTATCAAAATTAACTTCACCTGTGGTAAGTCCACACTCATTATGTGGTTGCCTTAACAGGGCCTGTGATCATATGAATGTGCAGCAAGTTTGCATTTATGTGTGAAAAGTTACAATAAAGACATGGTTTAATTTCAAGTGCATGCACAGTAAAATGTTCATTTCTCATGTCTCTGTACACAAGGACATGTGAACTCACTTCCAAACTTCAGAAAATACCCATACTGTAGTTGAAATACTGTTGCAGAAACATAGTCCCGTAACGTTTTTTTAGATTTTGGGGTGTATCATCTGAGACATGACTAGAGGTGACAGATGGGACAAGACATCTGTGTCCTTCCACAGAAGCAACTGGGAGGCCCCCAGGCTAGGCTTATTAGCACCTCGGAGACCACGGGATGGGAACTAAATCCCAACCCCACCTCTGCTCTCCTTCCCCCATGTCCACCCATCAAAATGCAGCTCACTTGCAACTGAGAATATTGAATGCGCTTTGAGATCTGCTCCAGAGTGAAAGCCACATCACAGTAGCTTGGCTGCTGTAGATACTTGCAACTGGGCTTCATTTTGGCCTCTGGTGTTCCAGGAGTTCTTCCAGAGGGGAAGAACAGAGTTTTGGCACTCCACGCTGTGGCCCAGAGGCTTGGAAAGTAGCCATTCCTGAGCTGGAAAGCCTTCTGATCACACAGATTTACACTGTATTTGCAGAAAAGTTAGTTTTGGATGCCTAAATTTATTTAAACAAGCTTTTCTAATGAACCGTCTCTCTCTTCCAGAGCAAAACCCATAATGTTATTTTACCTGTTACACAACTCAGAGTAAAATTTACACTCATTAAATTTGTCCAGTTATGAACATTTCCTGTTAAACTCTGAAGATTAACATGGTTTAAACCATGAGAGTGACCAAAAATTAGAGAGCCTGCTCCTTCAAAAGCCTCGAGACTGCCTGGCAGTAAGATAATACATCCCTCCTCTCTGTACAGTAACAGGCCAGCCAAGACTATAAGATGTAATTTATTGCATGCAGATATGAAGGAATAAAAGGAAAGAGAACACTCTATGTAAGCATAGCAAAGCCCCAAAACCTAGTTGCTTGAATTGATTAGGAAAGCTGATAGAAGATAGAGGAAAGCTTTCTCTTAAGAGCTGATTTTTTTTTTTCTTCTCCAAGTATGTATGGTGTGGCATGGAAGCACATTTAGCACTCTTAAAACCAGAAAGAGTGTCTGTGAGCGTTATGCTGTAGAGATGACTGAATGTCTTCCACTGAAAATTTTTTAACTGCCATCATATTACTAAGGGTTTATGAAGAAACCCAGTTACTACTGTTACAATTTTAGCATTTGGGAGTGAATTGTCTACAGCTGGACTAGTATAGTGCTCTGCTACAGACATAATGATAGACCTCTGTTCATTAAGGAGTGGAACACAATAAACACAGATGCTCAGATCCAGCCTGCTGGGGAGCAGACATATTCAAGAGCAAAGCCACAGTCCAACCTGATGCATCTTGAATTCTCAGCAGTCTTAAACAAAGGGTATAAAGCAAGTGACAGCAAGCACTGAGGTTCCCGTTTCATTGTTGCCAGCAGCTAGTCAGCTATGATTCCTATAAACACCTTCATAGGGATGAACTTGGCCATCATAAAGTATCGGTAATACCATGTACAGTAAGCTTACTGAAACAACCTCTGACCTAGAGGAACTATATACTGAATTAAGACCACCCTACTTGAATAAATGTGTTAAAGCCCCAGGAAAAGTTGAAGTAGACATTCCAAATTTACACACTTGGATGCCCCATCCCTGGAAGTGTCCAAGGCCAGGCTGGATGGGGCTTTGAGCAACCTGCTCTAGTGGTAAATATCCCTGCCCATGGCAGGGGGGTTGGGACTTGATGATCTTTGATTTTCTTTCTAGTTCCAACCTTTCTATAATTCTATGAAACCTTAGAGCAAAATTAAAAATGGCTCAACAGTGAAGTCTGCACTATGATGCCAGTTCCTGACTTCCTTCTCAGCAGGGGTTTTGATGAAATTGGACTGTTGATGGTATATAAAACCAAGAGCAGATGTAGCAGGCAAGTTGGAGGACAAAAGTAACAAGCATACATTCAGGGTTCAGCCCCACCATGCAACATTGTCTCTGTGTCGCAAGTAGAAGGTAATCCTCAATGATCTCTGCTGCTTGGAGCACTCTGGTTCCAAAAGAGTAACCTCCATTTTCCCCTTAGGTGTCTGAACAGGCAATGTCTAGCTTTGCCAGCTCTGGGCACACTGAAATCCTTAGAGTATATGTGAGCCAGATATGTGTTAGTCGTTTCGCTCAGGCTGGAAAGTCTTCTAGTAAGTCTGTAAGGTAACAAGATAGGCATGTGGTGTTCAGCACACTGGTCCATGAACTGCAAAACACGTTTTATCTTACTGTCACATGTCTCGTGTGCGTGCATATGCAGCAGGGCATGGTAGAAAAGAAAACAGAGAGCCATTAGGTAAGTTTACAATAACAAACCCATCACTGATATTCCTCTTTCCTGATTTTCAACTATCAAGTTTCTTATCAGCAGGTTCTGACAGCCGTAACAACTGCAATTCCATGCAAAGCTTGCATCAGTGTTTGGCAAGGTCTACTTTTCTGATGTACTCTGCTGCAGTTAATGCCTGCATCTGAAACTCTTTTCTTTCTCTTTTGCCTCCTGCAGGGAGGTGTTGCAGAAACCCACCTTTTATGCACACAGCCCTCATTAGAAATCTGATAAAACACTAGCAGAGAAAAGTTGCTCTACAACTGAGTAATTTGCATTGGGTGTAATAGTTACTTATTCACATATTTTATTAGAAGAAATAAGTCATTAAATCCATGCCAATACTGTAGGAGCTGAAAAAAAAAAAAAGATTACTAAAATGGCTGTTTAAATTCAGAACCTCATTGTGTGAGAGCACAATAGATTAAACTGTGCTAAATTATCAAGAGCTGGCAAAGGCACATGAAAATTTCACTTCCCTGCTATTCCCTGGTGCCACCACTACCTGATGGGGAACTCATACAGAGTATTTCCGGTGCTACCTTCACTCAAATTCACAGAGAAAAGATTAAGGGGTTTGAATGGGTCATATCTAGCTGATACACATACCTGGCCACATCTACTTCTAGAGCCATTCTGCTTTTCTCGTGCAGATGAAATGGCAGCAACACTGCTTCAGTGTAGCCCTACCTATAGCTGTGAAACTACAGCCTGGGGCTCTCTGGCAACAACCAAAATCCAATATCCTTTCCTGGAAGACCATTTGGGTTAGAAGGATAGAATCCAGACTATCCTTTCCAATACCTCAATCACATTTGGTCAGGAATGTACCTTTAAAAAACAAAAATATTTTTAATAGTACTTGTTTCACCAAAAAGTTTGTTTCAAATAGTAAATAAGTACAGCTCGGCTAGCTGTTTTGCAAGTACTTTAATATCATCACAAAGCAGCAATGTCCAGGGACCTGGCAAGAGCACAAATCTCTAAATTGCTTTGTTTTCTTAAATCTCAAAGAGCTTTTTAGTCATACAAAGTTTCTCAATTGATGAAAATCAACCCCAAAAAGGAAACATAAAGGACACGCTGTCATAAATAATTATTTTTTTTTCCCCGGCATCGTTTTACCTTTGTCACGGTCATGTTGCATGTACACTATCTCGTTTCTATGGTGCTTTCTGGAGGCAGAAGCCAGGCAGAAGACATACAGAACAGGAACGTATTAGTTGGCCAGTAAGGTTTCTCCTGTTATAATTTGTTGAACATTAAACTCATGTGTGCCATAAGCGCAGCAGTTCAGTAAAAGAGCAGCCATACTGGCAAATGTAAAGACTCCCACACTCAACATGACAAGTGAAGGATGCCTTCCCTCACCTCACTATCCCACAGAAGTTTGAAACTATTTTTTAAGTCCAAATACAAACAGAGGAATTGACAGCCCAGTCTGCCCCTGGTCTCATGCTAGTCCTTAGTCTCTGGGCAGGGAGAGAAGCAACGTTTCAGGCCATGCCACAAGCACAGGTATGTGCCTGACAAGCTGAGTGGCAGTCCTGGGGACACACTGGTCTGACACTGCAGGCTGAGAAGGTATCAGAGGCAGTATCAGAGGCTCCTGAGATCTCCCTAAGTGGCAGAATCCATATGCAGGCTGGCCTCTCCCACTAGCCACATCTCCTGGAGACAGTTCTGTTGCAGTTATCAGGGTAAACAGGGAACCAGCAGTGAATGCTCCACATTTAGTGAAACTCCCACCTCTTCCTTTTTACATTACTATTACTTGGGGGGATAGAGAAGAGCTCGTAGTAGGAGAGAGGTGTGCTAAATTATTTTCTGCACTTAGCTGTGCTGATAAAATACACTGAACTAAGGTGATATCACTACTATTCCCATTAGAAAAGTCAGGATTTTTATGTGTCTTTTAGCCACTCCAGTTTGCAGCACAGCATGATAGTTTAAGCTGTTGGTCTAAGGGCATTGTATAAAGCTTGAAACAGCCACACACCCTACCTGTCACCACTGTAGAGGAGGTTGTGAATGCTACTGGAACGGACACAGTGAGCAGCTAGGAGCAGTGAGTGATGCTTTAAATGATCTAGCTAGAACCACTCTTAGAGACGAACCCCTCTTAGAGATTGCTGAGACACCTGAAAACTAGTCCATTATTTAGACACCTAGTTTGAGGCCATCTGATTTGAAAACTTGCATCTAAAATAAAAGAAAATAATAAATAAATAGGCAGAATTTTTTAGTTTGACAGTCACAGAGCGACACAGAAGAAAGCATGTTTGTAAGTGTCTAATCATAACTGTTAAACTACAGTCAGTTACAGGCAGGCAAGATCAATCTGTGATGTAAATAGACTAAATATCCTATGATCTCACTAGTGAGACTCAAGAAACACGTGGCGTGAAATACATTGCATAATATTTTCCCAATATTATTCCCTGAGCTGTTTATCAGGATGTCAGTTAAGGTGATCTTATCCTCTCAATAACTCTGCTAACATGTTTGTCTGATTCCACACTGGAAACCACATTTGAAATCCCAGATGAAATAGGTAGCTCCTTTCTTCTTCTTCCTTGTCTTTCTTTTCATCGTTTTTTTCTGTCCTCCTTTCTTCAGGTTTGCACTGATACAAACAACTCTGTGCCAAGCAGAGAGACTATGCAACTACTAAATCATTCTGCCCCGTGAACTCCTGAGGCTGCTGTTTAGTGACTCACTGTAATGTCATGCCTCAAAGTAATTTAACTTCTTCCTATCAAACCTGCCAAGAATTTTTGAAAGGGTGAATCAGAAGACATCCTCTCCATTAATTAAGTTTCACAATATTTATTTCCCTCATAGGAAGAGTTTTATTGTCATTCTAACAGGTGAAATGAATTGAGTACCAAATATCAGTGCCAGTCATCTGTAGGGCGGCAAGTTCAACTGCTGACATGGAATCCAAAACCCTGCTTCTTGACTGTTTGTTGCCATTATTTTTAAAGACCTCTGCAACAATCTTGCAGTGCCACTGGAGAGCTTTGTGCCACAAAATACTACAAAGACTGCTCTCAGCCCTGCATGCTTCAGCTAGATCCACGAGGCTATTAGATACTCAACTTTGAACACTTTCAGTGGAAGCCACAAACTTCAAGAGGACTTCTAAAAATTTTTAAAATTTTAAGATTTTTAAATTTTTTTAAGATTTTTAAAAGTCTTTAAAGGTATGCGCCTCTTGAACTGAATAAGAGAGAGACTGAGAGATCAGCAGTACAAGAAAGTAAATATTGCAGTTATTTTTGACAGACAGACACCAAATGTGAGATGTTCAGAAATGGTTAGCACTGATTTAAACTTTCAAGACAGTGATGTCAGAACCACTATTTTGTTTCAATAGTCCTCAGATTAGCATGGGGAAATTTTTAAAAGTCAGTTATATACTTGTGTGTCTGTGGCAGAAATATGAACTGAACCTAGAGCTCAGGGAAGTGGAATGATCAATGAACTGGTAAAGACCTTTTACAAAGGCTTGTTGTGATTGTTTTTCTGTTGGTTGTTTCCAATTTATCCCTAAAGTTTTGCTTTTTCATTTCTGAATTTGAAGTTACTAACATCAGTAGTGAAAGGAAATATACCATTAAAGGGCTTGTGAAATAATTACAAAGTTGGTTGGCACACTCAACATTTCCTGGGACTCTTGAAAGGAAAGTTTGCAATCAGTTTTTCATTTTGCTTTTATCAGGTTTTTCTTATTTTATCAATATATACCCATTTTATTTAAAACAAATATTCATAGTGTTGAATGAGTTCACAAAACTGTACATTTTTAACCAGAATCTTCTTTGTGAGGGATGCACTTTGCAGATCTTTGCATGAAAAAGTCCAAAATGTGAATCATAAGTGATCAGTGAGTATCCTTATGCTGGAAACTTAGTAAAGCCCATTAATCATAATCCACTATTAATGCCTTTGAGTTTTATCAAGTTGGAGACCATTTTTAATATAAATAAAACTTCTGTAGGAAAATTTATAACTCATATTCAGTATCTCCAAGTCCTGCACTACTGACGGAAAATCAGATTGTATATATTGCAGTTGTTGGATGTAGCAACAATACCTTATCCAATGAGAATATTGCAATATTAATATTTGTGGCTCCGTGGGATAGGATTTTTTCATTATGTAATTTATTTCAAATGCAGTACCTGTTTTAAACATGGCTAGAATCTTGTAAATATCATTGCCGCTGTTGTGCGTGATTGAATTTGTATGCACAAGCACAACAGCGGAGATTGTGCTTTCAGTTCCACTAACACTTTTGCTGCATTATAGTAGCCTACAGTCTTCATTCAGCTCTTTCATGATTCACCTTAAAGTTACTAGTGGTTATTCACCCTCATGCTTTTCCATATTGACACTAGTATTATGTCAGAAAACAAACCTGTTACAGTGTCCTCCCTTGGACGTTTGGACCTGATTTTCCTCCAGTCAGATAAGACCTGAAATCTCTTAAAATCTATCCATAAAAGGTGTCTAGAAGTTAAGTGCTCCAGAAGCCAAAACCTCATAAAAGAATCACTGTGTATCTTCTGCATAGGTAGATTCATCTGAATTTGAAAATCTAGCATAATAATGATCTTTCTAATGCAGAGATTAGACCTAGTACTCACATGGCCAGACTGGTTGTTCCCTTTTTCACTGGCTTCACATCTCACTCAGTTGTCTGTTCAGAGCTGGAATATTTTGTTATCAACTAAGTATTCATATATATGTATGGCTTATACAGTAGCCCAAAATAGCTCCACCTGACTACTGAAGGAATGGTGTGATATGCATTGATATTGGAAACCTCTAGAGAAAGTGTCTTCATTCAAAAAGTTTTCTTCAAAAGCCTTTCAGAAGTCCAGGTCATCCTTATCAAATGGACTAACAGTATCAAAACATAGCTAATATGTTAATATGTTATAGGCCAGCCTTCCAGTACCTAAAGGAGACCTACAGGAAGGCTGGAGAGAGTCTATTTACAAAGGCATGCAGTGATAGGACAAGGGGCAATGGCTTTAAACTGGAGAAGAGCAGATTTAGATTGGATATTAGAAACAAGTTCTTTACTCTAAGGGTGGTGGAACACTGGAACAGGTTGCCCAGGGAGGTGGTTGAGGCCCCTTCCCTGGAGATATTCAAGGTGAGGCTTGATGAGGTCCTGGGCAACCTGTAGTTGGGGGTGTCCCTGCAACTGCAGGAAGGTCAGACTAGATGACCCTTGGAGGTCCCTTCCAGCCTGGATGATTCTATGATTAAGTTTATTCTATGAATAAGTTTTGTCAAACGACTTCAAAGAACAAATAGGGTAGTGTGGAAGGATTTCCCTTTTACACAAGGTTCTATTAACTCTTTCCAAACATATATTTATCTGTGTGTTCACTATTTACACTTTTTCTTACAATTTCTAGCAGCTTTCCTACTATGTACATTACTCTCACATGCCTCTAACTCCTCAGCTCCTCAATTAGAATGCATTTTAAAGTCTGAAGTCACATTTACCAGCTATCAAAGCACTGTAAAGCAAGGGACTGCACACCATTGTTAATCATTCAGACATTCCTCTAAATTAATTCCTCTAAAACTCTTAAATTAATACCATCTGCTTTTAGCCCTGCATTACTGTTCATTTACTGGTTTATAATTTTTTAAACCAGTTCAGTTTGGGGCCAGTCTTCTGATTAGCGCCTCACAAAGAAAAGCTCCAAGATGGGAGTCACCCTGGTTCCTTCTACTCTGAAGAGACCTTATTTACTTGTGCTGCAACAGCTTTATCTTACCTGAGTGATCCTTTTATACCTGTATTATCTAATGGCCCTACAAAATCTCTGCCAATCTGTTCTTGATGCATTTGAATAAAGATTTACTGCTTATGTTTACTACTACTTATGCTCTTCCTTTTGCTCTCAGTCCATTCTTGGTAGGTGGTAACCTTGGCCCTGTGCATTCAGTATGTGTCTGCAGGAAGCTTCCACACAGCCTGAAAATATTAAAAAGCTCAGGTGCTTTGGAAGCTTCACTACATCCAGATTTAACCTAACTTCTAACTTCCTATTCCTGAAGTTTGATAATGTCAACTTCCCCTTAAAGCATAAGGAAGAAGAACCAAGCAAATCCTTTAAGAGAAAAGTTATAACAAACCGTTACAGCATTTACAACTGAAAGACTGGAATGATCTTAACCACATATTTGCCAATACTGCACTAATTAATTAATGAATTAATATGTATTGCAGTGGTAGAATGTACCCATAAGAATAAACAATTGAGAATCAGCTCTCAGAAATGCTATGCACAATGCATGAATAAGGTTTCCTTGCTCCTACCATCTTTTTCTGAAGGCACAAAGCAGACCAAGTCCCTCTTCATCTGCTACAAATGTTCTTTGATGTGGACAAGCCAATGATCCAGCAACTTGAACACGCTTCTTGAAAGAATAGCATTTGACTCCCTGCAATTCAAGATAGTGAGTTACCCTCTGGAATGAAGTCTTACAATATGGTAGCTAGAATTGCAATATGCTTCAAACTTTCAACTGCAGATTCATTCAAGAACAGAGCCAATCATAATATTTTGTTTTCTTGTCTTTGAAGATTCTGATCAATGAAATTTTTTTCCTAACAAACAGCT
Source organism: Pedionomus torquatus (assembly GCA_013398155.1). Lineage (NCBI taxonomy): Eukaryota > Metazoa > Chordata > Aves > Charadriiformes > Pedionomidae > Pedionomus > Pedionomus torquatus. The sequence continues at coordinate 32,042 of VZRU01013359.1, forward strand.
TTGGCATTTTATTAATACATGTCATTGAAGAGTTTACTATCCTACTAACTACAGAGAAGGGAAATTCCTCCTAGCTATACATCTGCAATTATACAGCACCCCTGAGGCAGCTCCCAAAAGACCAGGTCTCCTTTTATTTTTCAGAGCAAAGTACCTTTTTTCTTCCAGTGACCTATGAAACCAAGAAATCCTGATTTCTTGTCCTTGACCACTGAATTCAGAAGGACAAGTCAAATTTTATGACCATGGCAAAATGCCAGCTAATATCTCATGGCCTTACAGAGTGTGAAGCACAGGGTTGCAATAAGAATCTTGCCAGAAAATACTATTTCAGCTAATTTGTAAAAAGGACAAGTGCTTCATCTCTTTCACATTCTTCTAATACTTGAAAGAGCAGTGTACACTTCTGCTCTGCTGCCACTGCAGCTGTTTTCTTTTATAAGCATCTCTTACATTTGCCTGGAGGCATGATAATCTGACACAGCAGAAAGCTGCTAATGGGCATCTGCCATCACTAAACACAGCTAATATAATCCTGGAGCAAGGTGCCAATACTCCAGTTCTTCTGAATGGCACTTGGGGAGGGGCGGAGAAGGGGGGCAGTAAGGGGCACAAGGGGACATGCTCCATTTTAGCATAGCTCAGCAGAAGAAACTACATGACTGAGCCCAGTGTTTGTGAAAAACGGAGAATTCTCTGCCCAGAGTCATCCAGGCTCTGCAGATGTCACTCATTCTTAATGCAACATGTCCTATTGATTCTGTTTGACCCTTGCAACACCTTCCACTGTTTCAGTTAACATTACTGGCTCACAGTCCAGCAAACAACCGTGGCATGAGGACATCTGCAACACGACCGGAGCAACCCTCATATTTCAATAGACAGAAGTCCCATAGGAGAATGAAAGGCTTGCCAGAGAACCTGG
>VZRU01013359.1:49200-63059 GCA_013398155.1 Pedionomus torquatus
GACCTTCAAGACCTGCCTGGATGCAGTACTGAGTAATGTGCTCTAGACAATCCTGCTTTAGCAGGGAAATTGGACTAGATAATCTCTAGAGGTCCCTTCCAACTCTGACAATTCTGTGATACTACAGAGATGAACATGGCATGAGAAACATCCCACCAAGATGCTGTTCCACTTAGTGCAATGGTAAAACCAGTGTATAACAGAATACACCTCTCTCAAGCTCTCTACTCTTCTGCTGTTATCTCTCATGAGGTTTCTAGCAACACCACTCCCTGCTCATCCCTAGCCATCAGATCAGAGGTTTCGTCATTTCATGCATTTCCTTTTGTGTGGGAAACTAGCACCTACACAAGAGCAAACAGGAAACACAGGTCCGTTTTTTTCTTAGAAGAGATCACCTAGGAAGAGCTGCTACCTCAGACACAGGCACTATGCTGCACTCCCTCAAGGTACAATTCAATGACAGCACCAGTTTTACCTTCCATCTCTTTATCTGTGGTACCTGCCCATTACTTGGCATGAGAAAGAAATATAGAGAGAGCAACTCATAACTCATCTAGAGAGAAAAATGCAAGCAACCTCTTTGGTTAGCATCAAATGACCAAAGTCCATTAGAACTAAGGGAACTATGCAGATTCACTCCTGCTGAAGGTCAGCCTCTCTCGCTGTGCTACAAGAAATCCCCAGATGCCTACAGATCTTTTTTTCAGGCAGATCTCAAAGTCTGGTTACAAAAGAAGTTGAAAGTTTGACAGCTGGTGAAAGAGCTGAGAAAAGCTTCAGCAGCGAGCTAATCAAGGAAAAGGGGGAAAAAAAAATAATTTGTAGGGTTAGGCAAGCCTAACCTTGGAAACAGCAGAAACAGAAATCACTTGGGCCTGTGTCCATGCTAGGAGGTACGTGCACTAGCTATTTAAGTGAATCTCACCTAGGCCTCCTATGGCAAGAGGCTGTCAACATCAGCAAAATACTATTGCTGTAGAAGCCACTGCTGTAAATCCTTTCCAGCAAGCAAGTCTCAAGAAGAGCACCCTTGTGCTGATCGCATTGATGCCTCCAGGAAAGAAAAGGCAGTCATCTGCAACCTTTCACTGCTGCCACTTGTCCTCACAGAGGGTTCATATCCCTTCATCTCCTACACTAGAAAAATCTCCCAGACTAACTTTTATGACCTCTTTAACAGCAAGGCAAAGGAGATGAGCAGATTATCAGCTTTCATCATAGGTTTTAATGCTGAGGTGGGTTACAATATTGTTTCATTGATGCTACTTCTTCTCCTCTCTTGCAACCTCAAGCTTGCCCTAGAGGAGGAGTTGAATATGTTTCCTTCTGCAAAACAGTTCACTTCTCCCAGTAAAATTTGATCACAGGCAAATAAACTATTCCCAGACAGACCTCTTGAGGAGAGGGAATAGGCATGACCAAGCTGTCTGTCGGCAGGAGTAATATGATGCACCTCTTATTTTCTCAGTAGTATTACTTATGATTTCTAATGAGTACATCTCAAGTTAAGAGCTGATTTTTTATTTTTTTTTTTGCCTACCATTGCAGGAGATACTGTTTTTAAATCGTTCCCTACCTTCTCTCTTTAATGACTGGAAACCTTTACCCTTCATGAATTAACAGGAACCCTCACCAGCCACAAGCAATCACAGGTACTTCTTCAGGACATGAAAGTAACAATTAATATATTAAGCAAGGGACTGGGTTCCAGGCCCTGCAAATCTTATCCAAGGTCAAAAACTTCCACCCCTAAACATGACAAGCTGGTTTTGCAAGCAGGCAGGCAGGGACTCTTTTGCAACCAGTACACAACAAAAAAATATCAGAAATGTGGGCAGACACTGCAGTGAATGTTCTTAACCCCTCTTTTGCAGGGACCCTGCCTCTCATCAGTTTTTCACATCAGCTTCTCCACTACCTATCCAGGAAACTGGGGGTCACTGCAAAACATTCCAGCACCTGAGCATCCCAAGGATGACAGCACTGCCACCAGAACACCTCCCAGGGAGTCCCTGTAACCTCCAACTGCAGGCAGGGGGGCTGCACCAGGGACACACACACGCTCTGCATGCATGCATGCTTCTGGTGTTCCGGGCAGCCAGGACCTAAAAAAACAACCCACAGATTTTGGGCTTAATATGCATACAAAATTGAGCTACACAGCAATATATTGCACACAATTTAAATTCTCTTAGGTGAGGAAAAAACACAAAGGATTTTTCTGATTGTGATTTTTGGTGATTATTGAGCACTGCTTCACTATTTCTTGAAATGCAAGTAGAAATAGGCTGCAAATAAATAAGGCAGGCCAACCTGTACACTTTCAGCTCCAAGAAAAATACTTAATGCAAAGGAAGTGGAAACTCCCAGAGAATCAGCAGGTGCTAGAACACAGCAGTACTTCTGCTGATTTTACTTGCTGTGAAGTACCACAGATGAATCAACAGAAACACTGAAAACTTGCTGAAAGATAAAATGACATATAAAGAAAATAAAGATTTTACTGGGATGCTGAGTGGCTAACACATTTTGTATCCATGCTTCTCTACAGCTGTCTGAAACACCAAGTGCAAGAAAAATGGTATTTATACAACTACATGTGAGAGATTCACATGTGAACAATTAAAGTGTGTTAGAATTTCAACTAGGCATTGAGAAGAGCAAGAGCGTGGGATTGAAATACTGATCCTGCTCACCTGGAGCTCTGACAGAAAAACATGTTACCTCTGACTTAACCCGCAACACTGGGGAGAAGAAACTATACCCTAGCCTGTGTCTAGAAGTGGGATCAAGAACACTGTTATTGATACAACAGCAGTTTAACTCCTGATCACAAAATCAATGAAGTCTTCACTTGTACTATTATGCAGGAAATCATATTTCAGCAGGTCTGTGGTCATTTAACCTGTCTGTATAACAGGCAAAATCTGAATTCAAAAGTGGAGAGCAAGTATAAAGTGAGGCAGATTTTCTTTATAAACTAATACCTCACTGATAATCCACTATTAAAAGATATTAATTGTATTAGAACCATAACTGTGCATTTACTTCAAATAATTTGTGTAATCATTTGGGGTATCTGTGACATACTTGTCAGTAAGTGTGGAGAAGAGCCATGGAGCAGCTTCCTAAGCAACCCTTACAATATCTTCATATTGTATTATTAAGGCATTTGAATGGAGTAGATAAAAGCCTAGTATGGCTTGGCTCACATCAGATGGAAAATAGTGCAAGCACCACTGTACAAAGTGTAGAAGACAACATGAAAGGGAGTTGCATGGAAAAACATGTGAGTGGAGAAGATCAGGAATTTCTGCAAGAATTTTAGTAATAATGTCACACTTGCAACACAGATCTATGCATTGCAAGAGTTAAAAAAGAAAAGGACCCTGGGTTAATACTACAGTGTTACAGATTTTAGAATGCTTTTGCAGAAGCCTTTATTGGTCAAAAAGAAGGCACATGTGAATTTTGCTTCCATGTATCTGCACAATCATAAGGCCTGCAGTAAGCTATTACTGGGAAAACACTGGTAATGATTTTCTGATAGACAACATATTCTAATATGAGAGCTAAGCTTTCACTTTAGCAAAGCTACTCACCCAATCTCTGGACTGTATTGACAGCTTTAAGAGAAGAAGAGGGTGCAAATAAATACTGCAGTTATGGTGAGGTCTACAAACAATCTGTAACAACAGCTTGAGAGATATGCACTCCTATGATTGATGTCAGTGAACTCTTACCTCAAACCATTAGCAGCTGTTCAAAGAAGGGAAATGGGAACCCTGTTACTGATATTTTTCATTTTTCTCTGAGACACAGAATTTAAAACCTCATGCAAGGATACACCTGGTAGCTTTTGCGATCCCTTAAAATATATATGTATCATATATCACAAATTCAGTCTCACTACTACGACACAACACCTTTCCTTTTTTTATGAGTGATGACCAGAGTTTCCACAGAAAAAGTAAGTCCATGATTCTAAACTGATAGTCTGCTACTCTACCACTGGGGGTGTGTGGTGTGGTGTTCTTCTCAAGAAATATTAATTGAACTCCTCACATCATCATTCAGCTGGCCTCCTAGGAATTTTTCCTGGTTTTGCTCTAAGTTACAGTTAAGCCTCCTGGCTAGGCATGCTTTAAGGTAAGCCCAAATCTTGAACAAAGCAGCTTGAAATGACCTTTAGCACATCTGGAGTATTTTGCATCACTGAACTGAGCACCCTTTAATACTGAAGACAATACTCCAGTGTTGTCTAGTGTGGATAAAAGCTTAGTCATCAGCTGGAATGCATAGTTTCCTCTTACTAAAGTAATTACATAACAAACTATGTCTTAAAATCAGTTCTTTGACCAACATTTCTTATCACTGAACATTCTGTTCACTCTTAAATGTTTCAGCAAGCTATCATTTGCATAACAGTAGTAGTTTATTTGTGTTAAAGTCTACAGTGACTTTGTAAAATATTGGCTGCATTTTTTTCCATCTACAACTAATGGTTCCACAGGGTAAACCTAGATGATGAGTGCCTGGCTGCTAGAAGTCTGACTCAATCTAGCATTTTGTTTAAAAAAAGTTCTTGATGATGACATTTTAGGGCACAAAGCAGAGAAGCCTGCCTGCTTTAGTGCCTCCTTAACTTGTTGCAGTGCTAGTGACTTGGTAAGATGAGGATGTGTCCAAACTGGGGCCATTCCTCACCAGACACACTCTCTTTCTTGAGGCTAATTTATGATTAATATACCAGTTAACACAGGGCTGTGCCTCATACTAAAGTCACTCTACTGCCTTGGAGCACATGACAGCTGGCAAAGCAATCTATACACTGGAGATCAGGCAAGTTTGCCCTCATCTTCTTTATAAAAAATATACTAGTGCATTAACTCATCAACAGTCATAAATTGTACATAAAACTTTACGAAGCTTCTGCTCCTGGTGAAGCTGGTTTCAACAACTCTGAACATAGCCTGTTACCTAACCCCACACGCAACCTTACCCTCATTTTCTTATTTTCACAGGAATTTGCAGAGCTCAAGGCTTGCCTGGAATTTATATTTGTGTTAATGAAACTGCCTTGCTGGTATAAAGCAGATCCCTCTCTGAAGGCTAAACCAGAGACTACTGTACCCCACCATCCAAATCAACAGTTCAATAGAATTATAACAAAAAACAAACAAACAAAAACCAAACCAAACAAAACAAAAAAGCAACCACCATGGAAAGAAAACACCCGTACTCCAATATATAGAGGTCAGAGCACAGACTGAGAGGGGTTAGGGGTCCCTGGCTGGCCATGTCCCCAGCTCCAGCCCCTCCCTCCCCAGTGCACTGCACCTATACTGCACATGCAACCTCACCATGCCATGGAAGCATGGGGTGTTTTAGAATGCACAAACTGATGGTCAAGGGTCTCCATCCTCCACTCAGCCCTGGGCTCACAGCCATCCTCCAGGAGGGTAAGTGCCCTGAGCACTGGCTCCCCACAGCAGTGGGACAACCCCAGCCAACAGGGGAGATGCCAAGGTCATGACAAATTCTGTCCGTGTAGGATTAGGAAAGCTTTGCTGTCATCTGTCATCACTGCAGTGATGACTCATTAACCTGCCTCACACTTCCTTTCCAAACCTTTCTCTTGGGTCTTTGCTGAGGGGTCTGGTTGCTGCTTAAGCCTATCATCCAGACCCTCCTTCTTCCTCACCTCCATCATGGCCTCTCTGGCCATTCTGATGTCTACATACATAATGCTTCCACCTGTGGAAGAAGACAGGTGCTGTGGCCATTGTCCTCACTCACTGCCTAACAGCATGACACACTTTTATCTTATGCAACTCCTTATATCCACCCATGGCCTCCACCATTCTGCTTTTAAAGCTCAAAGCTCATTTTTCACTGGAGCTTGTGGAGAGTTCTTTCCCGTCTCCATCTCCTGTTGTGATCCCCCTCCTGGGTACGACACTGGCCACCACCCTCACTCTGGTTGTGAGTTCACTGCAGAAATAGGAAGACTCAGGAGCAGTGAAAAGAGTGATATTTCTACATTGTCCAAATTAAACATGGAAAAGTCTCCTCATTTGTGCATGCTCAAAGCTGTTTCACTGGTATGTCAGGCATTTGCTTTTTGACCAGTGTCCCTGCCTTTGCCCTTGCCCTGTTAGAGTAAACACACCATCCCTCAGTAGTACTTCTTCTTGCAGTCTTTCTCAAGCCTCTTGTCAGTTTCCTAGTCAGTTCACCATGGGTAAACACAAAGTGTTTGGGATCACTATTGTTACACACAATACAAGCTGCTTTAAAATTCTGGTTGGGTTTGTAGTTCTCTGGCACACGTCTGAGCACCTTTACAGAAGCAAATGCAATCCAGACCAAACCACTGCCTTTTGTTGTCATGCTGCCCTCACTCACAGCACCTGCAAAAAAGAGACATAAACTGCCCATGCCCATCCTGCAGGGCAGATGCACTCCTCACCATGCTTTGCAGCCCCTGTCCCAGAACTCAGCCCTCAGACAGCAGAAGCTCCTTGGCATAAACATTTTCCCCTGCAACCTGTCCTTGTCTTCAAAGGACCAACAGAGTGGCTAAAAACTTCTCTCTTGTCCACCTGTGGCAGGATTCAGGTCCATTAGCACATCCAAGATCCCGCCCAATACCCTGATAGCAGGCGTTCTTTCACCACAGAGGTGATTCANTGAGAATTGGCACTCCTTCTGTTTAAAAAGGGCTACAACCGAGCTAAAAAACAGTAGACCTTCCAATCGTAGGAAGTAATTGGGAACGGAACATCAATATGCTGACCCTCAGCAATGGGGCAGGTGTGTACCCACTGCCAAGTGAGAGCCCAAACTGCAGATTCTGATGTGCACAAATTTATGTGATACTGTTTGTGTGCCAAGTAACACAGAAACTGCTGCAGTTTCAGAAGCTGCTGTATAAGCCCTCAAGCTTTGATGGCTCCCATGGACTAGACAGGGTGTGACACACTACAGAAGCAGATAATGCAACCCATGACAGAAAGCACACCCACAAACTGCAACCCTCTACCATTGCAAGGCCTGAGTCTCTGGAGACCTACCTTGCTCAACCAGAGTTATCACCAAACAAGACTTTCAAGTTCATGGAAAAGTACATGGAACAACTGAACAAAGGACACGCTGAGCTGCTGAAGTAATGTTACTACAGCTCTGGAGCAAAGAGGAAATCCCCAGATAGGTAGTCATTCACTCTTAAAACAAAGATTGTTAACACTGAAGTGAAGTTGGCTAATGGCAATTAATTAGTAATGGTAATTAATGATAAATCATTATTCATTTTGTTTTAAGGCATAATGGTTTTATGTGGTTGTATTCAAAAATGTTGCAGCTTCTGGACTTGACATTCTCTAAGCAGTGCATGCGTTCTCCCTTCACTACCACCACTGTTTTTCCAGAATTTCTGTCCTTCCAACTCCTCCTGGGTGCATACAAGAATCGTGGCAGCGCCTCATGGTATGCACCTCCCATCCTCCCAACAGCCTCTGTTACCCTTCCTAGGTTCTATCTGGTACTACAACCACAGCCCTAGAGCAGCAGGGCGGCTGTCCCAGCAGGTGCTCTGGCCTTATTAATGGTAATTTTCATTGGGCTAAACCCAGCAGCAGGCTGAATCATTTCTGCAGAGCAGAAATATAATCCAGCACATGCTATAGGGAAAAGGTATTTGTAAGAGCTCTGCTGAAGCAGAGCCAGGAAGGCAGTGCAGTACATAAGGTTTAGCAGTAGCAAAGCAGGGCTCTTCCAAATGTCAGTGGAGAGCCTTAACCAGAAGACCTACCTTCCTTCCTCTGCTCAGCTGCAAGCATCACCTTGCTAAATACATATATGCTTTGCCTGCATGCATACATATATCAACAACAATAGGAACAGAAAAGCTCACATTTAAAGTTCAACTGCGCTAGGGTTAGCATACAAGAATAGGGGAGGGACAAAATTGTTGCCAGCCCACAAAATGTGAAACGCAGCCCACATGCTCGGTCACTGGGGACCACGGCAAATGACAAGATGCCCAACTACCCAGGCTAGTGTTTGTGTCTTGTCTTCTTTACTTTATTCCCTTTTCCTCTCCTTCACTTACCTCTCAATTCACGCAGTAATGTACAGTTTTTCCCAGCTGTGCTTAACCTTTGGCAAGAGGAATAAACATCATTGCAGTGGGGCTGGGATAATGCAAACAAGAGTTCTTGCATCTCACAAAACCAGCAGAGAGAGGTATTTCATTCCANNNNTACAAAGGCAGTGAAAATATTTCCCTCTAAAAAGCATTGAAACTGGGGTGGTGGAGGGCAGTGTGGGATCAGGATCTGCACATATGCATGTTATTTATTAGGACATGAATGCACAGAAAATGAAGGCAGAATATCCTGGGCAAGCCCCCAGCTTGGCACCACCCACGCAGGGATTTGTCCCTTCCCATGAGAAGTCCCTTGAGCCCATGCCAAGTTAGATTTAGCTTCCAGTAGAAATCAGGATTTTCCAGCACCTATATGTGGAGCAAATTCAGTCCTCAGACACAGCACACAAGGTTCACATCAAACCCTAGCAGTGCAGCCCGGTGGAGCATCTCACATACAACTTTTTATGCATGTAAATGTTACAGTAAACTTTGGCCACACAAGTTCTAGTATACACACCTAAGGAGAATATTATTATTTGAGTCAGAATTAGACTCCTGTCACCAAAGACTATCAATTTTTCAAATGGGTTTCATTGAGCCACTGCATTAGCTTCCTGCAAGATAGTAGGCCTGAGATACAATGTAGGCACATGTTCAGGATGACACATACAGGTACAGGTACAATCAATAAATACAAAGGGACAGGAGGATTAGCATTACTGAAAAATGTAACTATTCTTACAAGAAACTAAAATATGGCTCAGTTTAGGATGAAATAAATACAGTCACAGCTTTAAGTGGATGCCTATGGACTGTCACATGTATTAGTCCCACTCTTGAAACTGATTCAAATATATCTAAACTATCTATATCTAACTATCTACTACTAACTATGTAACTATCTTCTATTAAAAAATAAGCATCTTATTTACAGTGATTGTCATGGATAAGACTTTTTGCAAGGTGATGTTCTTTCACACATCCTTCTATCAGCTTTTGAGTTTCTAGAGCTCTCTCTAAATACTTTTGTTTTCACTATTTCCTGGGTTGGCCTTGTGGGTTGATCATTTCCCGATACAGCCTGGGAGTTCTTGTTTCCACGGATAAAATTAAGGTGCCTTTCAGTTCACCCACTGTTGGGGGCATTCCCAAGTTGTCTTTAAGTTCACACTGTGAAACATGCTATCAGGGGTATATCCAGTCAGTGGCTCAGCCTAAGTATGCTGAAGGAGGTCTGAGACTAGGTTAACTACCAAGAAATTTATATCCTTACTACAGTGGCATTTCTGCCAGATGGAGAGTGTGAGCGTGATTTTCTTCCCATCTAGAGTATCTGCAGAGCTCAGAAATAACTCATGCCCGCAACTACCCAAAGCAGTTACCTCTCCTCGTTGAAAATATGAGGAATTTCAAGACAGTATTTGCACTTTCAGTTCTTTGACAAAAGCATGTCACAAATATCACCCAAGGAATAGCTGCCAACACAAAGCCAGTGCCTTCAAGCAACATGTGTTTGCTGTATTTTGAAAACAAAGAAATAACATGATCCACTGTTGGGTTTTTTCCTGTACTGAAAGGTGGAGTGCCCAGAGATTATTCTAACATTGCCATAAGACATAAAAAACCTGTGTTATTTGATCCAGAAGTAGAAACCTCAGTGTTTCAGGCCTTGGTATTGAATACAGACTTTTTTCCCATGATCACAGAGTGTGGTTTTTTGTGTGGAAACTCACACAAAGCTTAATGCATGCCTTACTGAGAATGATTTATCACTTCCACATACAGTAGGTGTGCATATGTTATAACTGGCATTTGGTTTTACAGGCTGAGCACTGTTCATTCTGTTTTCTCTCTAGGGTTTTTTTTGTTTTTCCTTATCTGTGATTGGGTACAGGTGGGTAGTTTTACCTGTGACAAGTTCAAGCAGATAATACACATATAACAATGCTTACCACAGTTACAACAGTTACCCAGTGGCCACTGGAAGTGAGTCACTAAAGCTCCTCTGGAGTCACTGAGAAAGACAGTGGTGTTCAAAGCACAGGATACTGTATTGCACAATCAGAAGTGCTTGACTAAGTTTGCAGTTTACAAGCAGGCACCACAACAGCGTGGCAGAGGCCTGGCAGGCAGCTGTGGCATGGGGGCTGTCCTATACCAGCCCTCTCCTGGGCACCCCACTGCCCTGGCGGCACTGAACTCTGGTGGGCCCTCAGGGATGGTTTGCTCTGGCCCAGACCAAACTCTGGATTCCAGACATTAAAAGGAAGAAGCTACCAGAGTTAAAACACACAGTAAGATTTGCTGTCAAGTAACATGCACATTCTCAGCATCCAGTAGACTCTGCATAGGTAGAATATGCTGACGTGCTCCCAAAGTCTCCATTTACCATCTGTTCCGCCTCCATGCAAGAATGGCAGAACTGGGAGAAAACTGCACTCTTTTCTGTTGCCTGTGCTGGGCAGTGCAGTACCAGGTTAGATTTGCTGTAAGGTTTTTCTTTCTATTTTGCACAGACCGCTTTGAACATTCACTGTTGTCTTGTCATGAGGACAACCCCTGCTGTACAACATGCCATCCCAAACATGTACACATCCAGCAGAACAGAAAAATTTTCACTTCCAGTAACACACACATTGCAACTTGCACTCCTGCCATAGTCCTTCTTTCTGACTTTCTATGTTTTCCTCAATCTGTAAAGGGCAAGGATAGCTTGCATGGACCTTTGTAGACATGAATATCATAACTACCCACACAGTACTAGGGGAAGTCCACATAATGATGCACTCTGTCATATTACATGACATCTGTTAAAGCACAAAAGCCATTTTTGGTGGGAAGAACACCAGTCAAGTAACTATCACTGCCCTGGCAGCCACCATAGGATATACTGTTCGTGGCTAAATGTTCAGCCCAGGGCTGCAAACATTTGCAAGCATGAATAATGTGAATTAATGGGTCTCCCCTGAAAGGTCTGTACAAGTGTGTGCAGTTATTTTCCCACCTTTTTCAGAGCTTGCAGCTAAAATGTAGGTGAGGAGCAATACCCTTTGAGCTAGGCTTGCCCAAATCAGCAAAGCAAACAAGTGCATTGCTGCTCAGCCCCATGAGCTGGGCCTCCCACCAGACCAGCCCTGGAGGTCAAGCAGATTGAGCCAGCTGATATTCACCTGCTCCCCAAATGAGGCAGCAAGGGGCAGAGAGAAAACAAATGGGACCCCATCGCTGCTGAACTGATGTTATCTGCAGGCAGCTGTGCCTTTTGTGCAAGAGCACACAGTGCCACAATTTGCAAATGTCATTGATGAATTGCTGCTGTCTCTGCAGCACATTGTAAAGAACTGTCTGCTCTTAATTACCAGAACTTTGGCTTTTTGTAGTAGTAATGCAATAAAGTCATCTAGTAATGAGTAAACCTAGTCCACAGAAAATAAACTTCACATTAAACAAAGCCTTCTCTACCTTTTTCACATACCAGCATATGGAGGATAAACTGTATGGTGAATGCAGTCTTCACCTCAGACTCCTTAAATCTGAAGCTGATATGCACAGAGTGTATGATTATAATCAGAGATGGAAAAATAAAAGTTAATGATTCAACACTACATTTGAGGACATGAGAGCAGAGGTTCTGTTGCAGCTTCACATAGGATGATGGTCAGCTGGTCAGCACTGGGAACAAAGCAATGAAGTGATAGACGGACTTAAGATTTGTATTTCAAAGAGAGTTAAGTAGCTGCACGCACTTCTGGAGATGAGCCACAAAACCTAGTTGCATGATGTGTATATCGGTTCCAGCCCCCACCTTGAAAACTCTCACGTTGGACACTACTTCTAAAAGGAATACTTAATAGTCATTCTAAAGCACTAATGAGTTAATGAGTCTTCATTTTTGACTTCTCACCTTCTCTGCTGCTAAATATGGGATGCTGGTACTCAGGGTGTAACTTGATCTGTGGGATACAGATAGTTGGTAAGCACAGGAATTCCCTTCCTTTCCATTTCAAAACAAAATTGTTCCAAAGGTTTTGGCTTTGGGTTTGCATTTCATGCCCCTCCACATTGTACAAGAGGAATGGTTTCAAGTTGTGCAGTATGAATATTGTGTCATAAAATCCAGTAAGTGAGCCGTGAAAAGATGCTGCCTTATCAACTGATATCATGATTTTCTTATTTAGAAACAGTTGTTTGTAGCACTTTTTCCCCTCTTAAGTGTCAAGAGAAAAACCTCCTAAGTGCCAGGAATGTTTGATATTCTCTATGTAAATTCTTCACTTGGGTTTGGAGTTTGGGGGTTTTTTGCTGTGAGCTGATGTGGGTGGGAGACAAGGTGCCAGGCAGAAGTCCCTCTTAGATCAAAACAACCCTCTAGCCTTGTTTTGACATTCATCTCTAAATCAGACTGTTTTCACAATGTACCGTATCCTTGGTCCTCTGTCTTTTCTGTTGCTTGCAGCGTTTATGCAGGCCTTTTTGCTCTTCCTAATGCTTTGCAGAAGACTGGCCGCTATGCTGAGAAGTTGCTTGTCTGTACTTTAAATGGGCTAGCACACAAACACTGGGTAAACATGAGGGAGAGCAGAGTGCAGCCTTAGTCCTTCCTGGCCTGACAGAACAACGAAGCAACTAGTAAGCTCAGGACCTTCCTAGGTTAACACCATGAAGATTAACGTTGCAATTTCTTGAACTATTGAAATTTCTTTTACTACTTCTTTTTGCTTGTTTGTTTGAAACTATAGACTGTGCCCCCTTTTTCCCTATGATAATGATCTGACATACTTGTGATTTTGGCAAACTATCAAGGATTCATTTGACACCTGTGTTATATGCCCAAGGGTGATTCAAGTTTTACTGCAGTGACTGTGGCCCGGACTATTATTTGACACCTGTTTTACATTGGATTGTTTCCACTACTATCACTGGTGTCTCACCAGCTGTAATTTTTTCACCAAAGCGAAGCCTGTGCTATATTGTTATCAAAGGACATTCTTGCATCTCTAGTTCAGACAAGATCAAAATGTATATCCTTACATTAACAGTGTTTCCTGGTGCATCATTTTTTTTTATTCTTTTTTATCCACAGACACTTTGGCTGTGCTCCATATTACATTTTTCAGACATGGTCCTATGTTTTGTCATTCAAACTTCTGACCTTGTTTTCTGGGGAGAAAAGCGTGGTACTTACATAAAATATCATCTGATATTTTAGCACCAATCTAACTTTTAACCTTTGAGCAAGTTCAACGTCATTCAGAAAAAAAAAAAATGCATTATCCTAGTGAAAACAAATGCACATATTTTTATTGAGTTTACCTATATTGAATCTTTTCACAGAAAATGGGAAAAAGCCTAAAATGCAACTACAGCAGCCTGAGTGATGCTGTAAATGAAGCTAATGCTTCCATTTAATCAGAAAAATGGTGCCAGCAATGCCATGAATCAAAAATACATTTTTAGCCTGGTATTAGGAATTTTTTATGGGATATACAGGATTCTTAACCCTATGCCAGTACTTTCTGTACATTCCATGTAGGGCTGGAGTCCTGTTCTAAATGGTAACTACAAAAACGTCTGCCTTGAAGGTGCTGCACTCTATCACATCTACAATAATCCAACATCCACTATTAAAAGGGGCACTTTATAACAGTGTAATCCAACCAGTTCACACGAGTCTGCATCTTGCCCACTGTCCTCCTCCCCAAAG
>VZRU01013360.1:37988-50844 GCA_013398155.1 Pedionomus torquatus
AGAAAATAGTTATGTTTGAGATTACCCATGTAGTCAGGGACTACAGATGGGTTGAACAAAGTCAAAGAGGAGAGGAGACAACTGTACAAAGGGAAAGGCTGCCTCAGTTGCAACTCCCTGAGACCTGAGTCTGCACACAGAAGCCTTTGCAGCTGACCTGTACAAAGAAAGAGCTCTCTTATTTGTCTCAGTGGAGTGTAAGCACTGAGGTGAGGAGAGGTCTATGTTTCTTGAGTTTAGAAGCCACTGAGAAGGGTGGGAAGAGAAGAGCCTTGGGCAATTCAGAACTAGGTGCCCCAGAAGCACATCTAGACATTCTGAGATGAATAAACAACCTGTGATCACGGCCACTACAAGACAGTAGTTTGAAGGACAACTACAGCACTGAGTAGCCTCAGAAGAGTTAATTCCAGAAAGGAAAAGGGAGACAAGAAAAGGAAAGCTAGAGGCAGAATGTGGTTGCAAGCCCTTTCATGAATGCCTCTGTGTGGAAGCCACTGGAGGTGGCAGCAGATCTTCAACTACTGGGAGCCACCAGCTGAGTGAGAGGAAGGTCAGCACTGGCTGTTCAATATCGCTTGCTTCCTGCAGCCCACTCCCTCTCCCCCCGGACGATGAGCTCACAGCAGCTCCTCTTCCACTTGGCTGCGTGCCACATGCTGAAGTGCATTTGGAATGTGATCTGCGGGAGCAACAAATTCGTGCTATACCGAGGCAGTCCTTAGTATATTGGTTTTGCTGTAATGCTCCTCATAGTATGATGACTTAATTGCGATACAGTCGGTCAGGCGAACCTACGGGGGCATTATCTTATGCTTGACTTTACCCAGACTGTTTGGTGACTGTCTCAGCAACAGGCCTAGGCAGTATTATTCTTCTGTTCGCTTATAAACATGATATTCCCGCCTGGTAGTGTAGCATTACACGTGGTTCTCAAAAGGTCACACTAGCCTTTTTGACCTGAAGTTTCTGTAATTCTACCTGCTTCCATCTCAAGCAAGACTGAAGCATACATGTCTCTCTGGCAGCTGACCACATACTTATTATGTATGCCCAAACCCTCTAATTATTTTCTTACCTGGTGGTAAATACCTTTCCTCTTTGAAAACGGTGTTACTGGTTCTACAGATAAAATGCAGACTGAAAGAACAACTGACATGCAATGAAGAGGAAGAAAAATGCAAAATTAATTCACTCACTCCTTCAGGAAAATTCTAAGCAGATTATAGAAAGTTGCAGGTGTGATCATCCTGGGGCCAGGGTGTGGGCTCTTCTGATACTTCAGTGGCCTGCAAACATGAACATGGTCTCACTCCTGATCCCACGTGTGGACTGTAGCGAAGGTTGTAGAGGCATTCAAGGCAGTAGATGCACATAAAAAATTATTTTTAAAAGCAGCAATGTTTTCAGTCCCCACCAATTTAAGCTGAGCAGTGATTGCTGACTACATTTGTAAGGGGAACAGAGACAGATCCTGCCCATGCCTGTGGTTACAGTTGTACAGGTATACAAATATGCCTGTGGATGTTTACTCTCCACTTGGAAAGCTGCTGGCAAGAGTGGGATTGTTGAAAATAGGCTGTGAGACGCACTTTGTGCGCAGATTGCTGCTGCCAACTTAGTTGAGTGCACCCTGAGTGGTACTCAAAATGCCTTCTGCGTGATATTACGGTGGTAATGCAGGGGTACATTTGGGCACATGTTAAAGAGTGTATGAAATAAACTTTTGTACAGCCAGTGAGAACAAATGAGTAATGCAGGCATAGATTCGAGACTTTGTTGAAGCAATAACCTGCGACATTCTAGGGTGCATCAGCAAAACCGCAAATAGCGTGGTAGAAACCACTGATTTTATATAGGCTGTAGTGGTTAGTAATAGGAGAAATCTTCCTGTATTCTCTCCACAACATTAATTTCCATCCTAGATTCAGTTTTGTCCTCTGCTATTCTGATTGTCTATATGACGATTCTCAAGCAAGGCCATCTTGCACAGCTACGGGTTTACTACATGCAATAAGGTTCAAGGACAGCCAGTGTACCTCAGAACAGTATCTGGTGCTCTACTCCCAGTACAACTGTGAACTTCAAATCAGAAAAATGTGGACTGGGGGAAGATATATTGTCCTTTGCTATTGCCCAGTAAAGGGGTAAAGAAGCCACAACTTTTAGGAAATCCTATCAGAGGAAAGTTCCAGACACTTCATGAAGTTTCTAGAGCATTTTTCAAATATGCTGCTTCCCTTCATACAAAATAAAATACCTTTGGAGAGAAGTGTCATGGTTTAACTTCAGCTGGCGACTAAGACCACGCAGCTGCTTGCTTATTTCTTCCCATCCCCTTCCCCAAGTGGGACAGGGAGAAGAATAGGATATGTGGAAAACTCATGGGTTGAGATAAAGGCAGTACAATAAGTAAAGCAAAAGCTGCACATGCAAGCAAAGTAAAACAAGGAATTCATTCACTGCTTCCCATGGGCAGACAGATGTTCAGCCATCTCCAGGAAAACAGGGCTCCATCATGTTTAACAGTTGCTTGGGAAGACAAACACTGTAACTCCAAACGTGTCCCAATTACTTCTTCTTCTTCTTCCAGCTTTATACGCTGAGCATGACATCACATGCTATGGGATATCCCTGTGGTCATTTGGGGTCAGCTGTCCCAGTTGTGCCCAGCTTCTTGTGTACCCCCAGCCTGCTCACTAGTGGGGTGGTGTCAGGAGCAGAAAAGGCTTTGACTGCTCAACAACAACTAAAAATATTAGTGTGTTATCAACATCATTCTCATCCCAAACCCAAAACATGACACTGCTCGTACGAAAGTTAACTTTATCTCAGCCTAAAGCAGGATGAGAAGAAACTCTTTCCCCTAGATCAGTTAACACATAATAGGAGAAAAATAAGACATGTTTCTATAATTCACAAAGATCTAGTCAGAGATGGTCCTGAAGTTTTCTTTCACTTGTCTCAAGTCTTCAGGAGATGGGCTGCAAATACATTGCCATCAGGGGGACTTAAACTTTTGTGAGGGTTTTTTTTTCAGTTTAACTAGAAAAGAGGCTTCCACCAGTCTCATGTGGAAGTCAAATGTTGCCTTTTTGACAGTGAGGACAAATTTTCAGAAACCAGTTAATGTTTCAACACCTCAGCTTCAGTCACTATAATGGGCCCAGGACTTTGATTTGAGCTTCAGGAATATGCAAGACACTTTTTCAATGAATGCGATAAGCATGAGTCTTTGGTCACAGACGATCTTGTATATGGCCACCAACTAGCAAGTGCACCAGAAGCCTACCTTCCTGCATTTTTTTTTTTTTTTAATTTATTAATTTCTTCCTGTTAGGATTCCCCGGCTCTGTTTTTGTATTGTCCCTATCATTTGGCTTTTGTCATTTCTCAAACTTGCTATAGGAGAAGGCAATCATAATAAGAGAAAGAGTAGAAGAGGTTAACTCATGGTTAAGCTTGTCTTTGATTTCTAATCAGATAAACTGGCTATATACTTGCAGACTGCGGTGGAACTGAATCTCATTACTAGTATTTATTCTTTCTCATTCAGAAATACATGTAAGTCCCAAGCAGTACTGAAACCTAAGTGCACAAGACATTAAATAAAACCAGACCATGTCAGGAAGATCCCTCAGGACTTTATAATCAAATTAAATCTTCTCCAACCGAAATTATTCAACTCAAAGTGAAAAGAGCAGTGAAGGGAATGGGGCATAAGTCTTAATAGAAGGAATGCTTTAAAAACTGAGATACTCACAGCACAAGATTTTTGACTTAGAAGAACCAGATCTGAGGAGGTCATGACTTGTGAAAGCATTAAGGGACAGTGAGGAAGGATGTGAAGAGGAAAAGGGAAACCTGATGCTCCAGCTACTTTTTGTCAGGAATGTCGATGGGCATAGTGAAGGGGAAGAAGAAAACTCAATGTAAAAATTTGGTTGTATTAGTTGCAGGGATCACAGGCCAAAGGAGACATCTAGACACTCTAGACTTTTGCAAATGCGTGAAATGTTACATGGAGTAGGATAGAGACAAACAGTAATATATAAATGAGGCTTGAGTGGAAAATCACGGAACAGCAAAGATGACAATAAAGTAAGAAACTGTGCCAAGTTTGAGGAAAACAAATGCCAAGGAGAAAGCAAGAAAAGTTTGCTTTGAATAGATAGGGAGATCAGGAGAGATGGTGGAAATCCAATGCTGTGAAAAAGAGAACAAGAGATTAGAACAGGCATGAGGTGAGAAGGAGGAAGGGAAAAGATAGAAGAAAAAAAGTGCAGGCCATTAGGAGGAAGGAGGATGATGCAAAGTGGCACAAGTATGATGGTACAGTGGAGAACTGACGCCAAACAAGCACTGAATCACTGGAGGAAGAATCAATAGCACAGGGGAAGTAATCACTGAAAACAGGTGGTAAACAGTCTGCCTGTAGGAAGCCCAGGCATTTAGCTCATGACTGAGTCACTGAGGTGCAGAGCATCAGGCTCATGACTGAGACAGAGCAGAGGGACAGCAAGGCTGCCCTGTCTTTAGCTGTCCCTGTGGGTCTGACAGGTGTGAGCCAAAAAGCAGGGAGCAGGAAAGCCTCTCATCAGTGCTTCTGTGAACAAGACAGAGAGTGGCTGTGTGCAAATACCTTTGAGGATGTGGGCTAAACTAATCTGATTTTGATGTCAGGAGTGGATGATATGTCCTGGCTTATCTGACACTCGGGGAAAATCAGGGAGGGAAATCGGAGGACTGTCTTTTCAACTGTTTCTAAGTCCCTAGTGTTGGAAGCTTCTTGCATGCTAGGTTGGTAGGCTGGTGGCAGGGGCTGCTTGAGGACTGTTCTGCTATCCCAAATCACTAGAAGACAGCCATCTTCAGCTGTGCTCTCTTGTTCCCCTTTGCCAGGTTCTTCTGTTGGAAATGAAGGGTCCAAAGTGGCTACCACTTTGATTCTCTAATGAATTACAGTCCTTATATTTTTGCTAATGGCAGCTTTCTTAGTATTTTGCTTGTGTAGAGATGCTACATTTCTGATCACAAAAAATGGTTTATCTTTCAGTAGCAGTGTGACATGAGCAGCTGGTTCAAAAGAAGATTTGACAGAAGCAATGGTTATTTAGACTTAACTCCAGCTTTAAATTAGCCTGCAAACTAGTTGCACTTACTTATCATCACAAAACATAAAATTAAGTATTCATCAGGATATTTATGGAAATTTGATTAGAAAGGGTGGTGGCAAAATGCAAATATTAATTTTGAAATCTCGTAACATGAACCTAATATCCCTCTGAATTATTCAGTGGGACACTGCAGTATTGGTAGATGACATTTAAATTATTTAACAGCCTAGCTTTCCATTTCATAGGCAAGACAGTTTTTACGGGAACCTTCCCATTTAATGTGATCAGTCTGATTGCATTTGTTAATAACTCAAATCAGTACAGTATAGTACAGAGTGTACTGCTAACAATAACAAAAAATACTATATACAGAGGTGTTATTCCACAATTTATGCAGTGCTCTATTTCTTAGGTTCAATTTTTTTTTTTAAAAAGAAACAAAACCAGCACTTGTGCCACAATATTTGTATGACTTTTCGTTGTTGCACTTACTTAGTGGTTATTGCCTGAAGTGTATTACTTACACTGTACCATAAATGCACCTGGTGCATAAATACAGATAAGTGTGGCATATCCTGTGCTTAAGGATGTGTCATTCAACCAAAACAGATAAGCCTAATGCTTTGCATTTCAAAATCCACCTATCTGTCTGCTGGCCTCTGCTTAGTTGCTTGGTCTGCCAGACACATTTTTCATGCTTATATGACTACTATTGGGCCAGCCTACAAGCTGATGAATTTCTACATTCCTTTTTCATTTTAGACCCAAAATAGATCAGGCCCTGTAACTGTGATCATGATCAGTGCTGGACAACATGCCAGCTTGATTACAGCATGCAGAGATGGATACTTCATCCTGCTTTTCACAGCAAACACCAGTTCCAGCAGAAAATATCCTGCCTCACCTTCCAGGCAGGTCTCCCAGGAGCCCTTGGAAGAGGAGTCACTATTTGCCACAGGATGGATTGCAAAGTTGTGTCTTCTGGTGGGTAACTTTTTTATGTTACAAGCCTTAAATGCCAAGCAGCTGACCGGTACAAGCAGGTGTCGTAATGTGCTCCGTCAGGAGCTGTTGGGGTGTCACTCCCACACAAGCATCAGCAAGGGGCTTTACACAGTTCCCTGTCGCTGATGTCTGAACAGTATGACATCTGCCCCTATGCATGCTGTGAGATGACTTCACTGGGTTGAAATTACAGTTTCAAATACAGTTGAAGTCACCAGTGACAGAACCTGACCACAGAATCTGACTGCTATTGGGTAATCTGAAGCAAGCTGAGTTTCAGTCAATTCTCAGTGAGAAGTGTTGCCTGCTGTAAGATCCACTCAGTGCTTTGTCAGCTGCCTGCTTCGAAATGATAGATGGGAGATCAAAAGTTAAGGTTCCAAAAATGCTTTATGATCCATGCATTCCCACTGAAGTAATATCTGTGAGGTTTTCCTGGCCAGGCATGTGTTGGCCCAGAGCCGGAGATGTTAGGGATAGTCCTTCCAGCTTAAAGGCCAAGTAACGTTTGAGAGAGAAAGGCTGAGCAACCTCTGTGGTGTTTGCCCTTCTTGGTCTGAGCAATAGCTTTCAGCCACTACCATTAACAGTTGATAGGAGCAAATTCATTTGAAAATCCTGATTTGTGCCCATTCACTGTGCCTTTAACAAAATCAAACCCATTGTGCCAAGTAGGATGGTGCATAAATAAATAAATAACTCACAGCAGCTGTGAAGCCAGTGCTTGCCAGAACTGTATATAGCAGTTCCCAGAGACCACTGGGAAGCTGTAGAGGAAAAACAGTTTTAAAATAACATTTTAGAGTACATTTTTAAAGCCAACTAATAATCTAGAATGTAGCTGCATCTGTGTATTTAAGTAGAATAAATCTGGAATAAATGGAATATTGACATCAAGCAAATATTTAAAAGGATTGAAGTATATGCTTCCTCCACACTATCCATCTTTTAATCACTACAGATTTGGGGAAGTGATTCAGACATCACTGTGCACCTTGAAGTTTGACACAGATTAGTTTCCACCCTATTCCTGATTTATAACTTGAAGTATTGTGAGTCAAAGGATCACAAGCCTTGCTAAAGCAAGAGAAAATGTTGGCTCCTGAGTATCGTGTGCCTGATCTTTTGAGGAATGCAAAAAGTATGCAATGCTAAGTGCATTCAATTCCAATTACAAAAACCAGTTTAGTACCTTTTATTTTTTCAATTTATTTTAAATGCTAATTGCTTAGCAGTTCTCATTGTGATATCAATGAATGGACTCCCAAGGGCTTTGTACTTGATAAACATGGCTTTTCTGAAAATCTGGTCTCAATTATGGGAGCTAAGAAGTTTTGAAAATCTTTCCCTTATTATCATTCTTAAACTTATAATTGAACATGAAATTATAAGAGGGTTACAGATGTCCTTAACAATACAGTGAGAAATTGAAGAACTCTTGCCCTGTCCTCCCAGTCGAGCCTCATGCACAGGAAGCACCTCCAGTTGGAACTGTAAGCTTTGGAAATGTCCTAGTAGTCCCATTACACAGTTCAGTTGTGGGATCACTTTTTAGCACTGGAAGAATTATGAGATATTCAGCCTTATTTTCTGTCTGCAACGGTGCTTTGCACCCAAATGCTTGGTTAGAACCAACCTCGGACAGGCTCTTGGGCATCTGTTTTGCACTTCTACCTCAGAAATATCCATAAAAGCAATTCATAGTTGTGGATGCGTCTACTCCTGTATGCCAGTTTAAACTGTGTTTAATAGCCCTGTTCTAATAAATGCATAGATTTCATTGTCACAAGAAAGAACAGTAGTATTGAAAAAGATGATATTCTGTCTTGGGAGATGATCAGCTTCAGAATTTTGATGAAACCTTCACTGAGACAGGGTGTAGAAGCGCAAAGCTCAATTTTAATGGCTCGCATGAAAGCAAAACCTTGGGGTGGGTATTGCTGGCTATTGGAAAAACAGAACTGGATGGGTAATACTAGTAAATTGTCCAGTTTTCATCCAGTGGAAATTGGTGAAAGAGAAATTGATTTTAAATTCTGTTGAATGTCACATAAAATAGAAGACATATTTATAAAAGGAAGACAATTTGATTTTTCTGAAAGTAACTGACAAGTCTGAACTGTGCATTCAAACTTTGGGTGCCCAACCTTGGATCCTGTTAAGAGATTTTCTTAGAGACTGAAGTCTTGTTAATGCATCTAAACTAGATGCACTAAAAATGTAGTCAAATTGGAAAATCTGTACAACTTGATTTTGTGGAGCAGCACACAAGAAACATGAAATGACGAAACATTAAAATAACTTGGACAAACTTCATTAAAGAGAAAAATAATTCTAAATTATACTAATAATTTACCTATATGAAATTTACAATCCACAGAATACATAGCCTTCAAAATGCAAACAATATAGGATGCTTCTTAACCTAAGGCACAAGATCTTGTTTCAAAGAGACACGTCTTGTGCTGTAAGGAATCAGGTACTAAGTAGAGGACCTCAGGTTGGTACATAAACATAGAAGAGTTCCTGGAAAGGACTAACAGGTAAATGATTTCATATTTTCTGCTTTTCTTGGCAGCATACAAATTAATTGAGTATAAAAAAAATCTTTTGAATCATTGGATCAAATTATGTTATGAGTTATAATTATGTAGTTTCTAATCAAAATTATGCAGCTCCTCAGATTAGCTGATGGAACAGAGATCAGAACCGACCTGTAATTTCTGACTGAACTCTCCTGTTTTCAGTATAGGTTCAGGGTCTGAGTTAATTTTTGTATTAATCATAAGATAAGCATAGACGTGTTTTTCATTAGCACTGTAGAATATTAGTTATTCGGTACATTCTGATATGTGTACTAGTAATTTTTAGTGACTAATTACATTGATGATTCCTATGATATTTGAAATGCTGATCTCTTTGTTCATTGTTGCCATGAAATGTGAATAACGTCACGTGAAGGTTGTATGATGGTATTGTATCCTATATGATGTAAACTTGTATTATCTTGTAAACTTGTTTAGCATGGCTTCAAGACTAAGTTAGTAAGATCACACTGTAAATATGTCACTCCAGCTGCTAACACACAACATATCATAATTTATTGTCTATATGCCGCATAGTTAACTGAGAGACAATTTAAAAATTTTTGAAGATTTTAAAAAGCAATAATATCATTTATTTTTGCATCAGTCAGGCAATATTATTATCACATGCAAGAGGTTGTGAAAATTGTAAATAATGGCAGCAAAATACCTATAAAATTATTTTTTAAAATTCTCTACATAACAACATTTTAACCTTTACTGGTCTGAAAGCAGGTGCTGAGTGTATGTTTACATATGTTCTTTTTTTCTGATGTTCTTTTTTCCACAGTTATTGAGACAATGGGAAAAAAAAACTGTAAACCTGTCCTTGATTATCAGTGAATATTCCTGATATCATGCTTTAATTCACTAATTTATATGTGTAATTTGTACATGGGGTCAGGGGAAGACAACACTCTTCCATGAAAAGCTGTGATGGCTGATGAAAATTTGAGACTCAGGAGTGAAGTTTCAGTTGGTTAAGAAGTTGTAATAAGCATTTGTTACATATAAGAAAACCAAAGCCTAATTTTTTGAGAACCAGATCTGTGATTACTTTCAGAATTTGATTTTGAAAGACAAGACTTCTGGCCGGTCTTTAAAGTGGCATCAGTGCAATTTTTGCCCCTTCTGGCACCAATCAAAATAATTTTGGGCATTGTAAAAGAGTGTCATGAACTACTCATGTTAGGAGCTGTGTATCCTAATTTTGGCAAGTGGCATTAAGTATGCCAGTAGACACTTAGTGAGTATGCTATTGTCAGATATACATACCATCACAAGCTTTCTCTTGGCTGACCATAGTTTTGAACACAGTCATAATCATTGCTCTTGTGCTTGGTATAGAGCCTGATGCTGTTGGGTTGTGTCGGGCATGATTTGAGCAAGCTGACACCACTCAGCACCTTGGGACTGAAGTAGGGAACACTGATGGGCCTTGGTGGACCTCACTAGAGGGGACCAGGCACTGAATTCAGCAGCGTCATTTCTGAGTTGTGTCTGCACTGATAAGGACTGAAACCAGAAGTCATAAGCTGTATGACTCAAATCTTAGGTATCTTCAAGATTTTCTTCCTGGATTGTTTAGACAGAGGTCATGAGGCTTGCATGTTTTTCCTGATGCTCTGGTTATGCCTTACTTCAGAGCTCTAAGTACTTTTATGGGTCTAAGTCACAGGCTTGGATCTGTAACATGAAGGCTGTGAGGAGGATGCTGGATCTGTATGGGAACAAGGGCCTGGGATGATTGTCAAATTCATGGCTCTAAATGAGTAGGTGATTTCTCAGTCTATGATGGAAAGGGTTAAATATCAGCTTCATGTAAGTTCCTGGTAGACCATATTCTGTGGACTAAAATGATATATAGGTCCAGGGCAAATTCTCCTCTCTCCCCCTCTCTGCCCACAAAGATCAATTTCACCCACAGTGAGTGGGAATTTACAAGGCCTGACATGCTGAGCAGTGGCATTACTCATCTTCAAATGTGAGCTAAGACCAACATCTCTCCTGTGTTACACAAGGAAAGAAGCCTATTTCTAGTGCATCTAAAGATGAACCAAATGTCATGAGTACAAATCAAATAAATAATAATAAAAAGGCAAGAATTTTATACATTTAAAACAAGAAATAAGGAGAAATTAGTCAGAGATTTCTGATCCACTCCATATTCTGCTGGGGTTTTTTTGTGGTTGATTAGGAGGTGATGTTTACTCACAAGTTTACACAAATGGAAACATGGCATTCATGAATCATTGATCTTAATGTAGTATTAGGAATCAAAACCTAATGCTTCTTGACACATTCTTCAGATAGGGAAACAAACTAGCCAAGAAGATGTTTCAACTTGTCTTTGAATAAGCGCTAATAGGGAAAATGATAACGCAGAAACTAATTACGCAAATATGGTAAAAGATATACATGGAGAAACATAGACCATAGAACATTACTATTTTGGAATTCCTGTGTAATACCAAAGACCTAGCCAGTGGGCTGCAGATCAGGCTATAGCATGTACCTTATTTTAGAAAAAACATGTGATGAAATGACACAGGCAAAACAGAAAAAAATATCCTATATGCAAATCTTCCACAGTCTGTACAAGACAGGATGTTCACAAGGGCCTTCTCAGCTTCTAGAAAGAAAGGGACTCTCTTATCCACTATTTCATAAGTCCATGGCATGTAGTGCATTCTGTCTGTGGTCATGCCTATGAGCACTATCTAGTAGCACCCTTTCATCTTTACGGCGATTGCCCCACTTGTCAATTCCTCTGCCAGACCCACTCTTTATGTAGACTGTTGCTCTGAACTAGTTGGTGCTTTGGATAGAAGGAGCCAAAGCAAAAGGAAACAGGTGAAACTTTCTACATCTTTCTCTTCCTTGCTCAGTAGAGTAGCAGTCACATGGATCTTGAAGCCTATGGCTTAATTTATGTCCTGCTTTGTGAGTGGTGTCAGAAAAAAACCTGTGTTAGGATCAACTTCTCTTGCTAATCCACACAGTTGCTGCCCTGGCTGCCTACAGGCAGCCCATGGGAAGCCTGTCTCCTAAAAAGTGCATATCAGGATGTCCAGTAGCTCACTAAGGTGCTGGACATGCCTGAGTGTGTGGTATGCTTCACAGAGGGGCCTCCGGCTGCATCCAAGGCTGTGCTTTCTGTCTGTATCAAACGTGCATTTGGTCTTGAACCTTGCCTCGGGGCATCCTTAGTGAAGGCATGTGTATCCTTTGTGCCTGTAGATGAAAGGAAAAGACCTTTGCCACAGAGCAGCACAGGTCTGCTTTGTGCCCAGCTGTGTTTTATATCAATGTGTAAATATAGAGAAGATTTCATTTGAAAATAACATATTCTCCATGAAGAATACTTAAAGTCCTGTAGAAGCTTTTGCTGCTCCCTAAGCAATGTAGTGGAAGAAATTAGAATCAAATATGAAAAGTCCATGTGATTACAATTGCTTAAGAGAGTCTACAGCTCTTTCGTGGCATGAAATATATTATTTATGCTTCCTTTTTGTTTTTCTTCTTTTTTTTTTTTTGTTATAGCATTCTTAACTGACTATATCTTGGCCCTGGATCAGTGTTTCTAATACATCCAGAATTACGTATTTGTGGAATTTAAGTACTAAAGATGTACAATTTGTTCTTTACAATTTGTCTCCTCTTGTAATCTTCACTTATAAACCCAGATAAATAAAAGAGCATATGCCTGGCTGAAATGCACAACCCTTGCAGTTCTTAATTGATTCCTCATGGCAGTCCTCTGTCAACCCTTTACCCTCCAGTTTTGTTTCAAGACTGTGAAGACATTTCTTTCTGGTCCCATGTCTGGCAGATGATTGGCTACAATTGCTAGATAGACTTGATCACCATTCAGGGGCCTTATAAGACAATAGGTGTGCAGCCATCTGCATGATGCCATGCCAAAAACTTGGCCAGAATAAATCTTATTCCAGTTAAGACTAATCTTTCATACAGAACATTTTTGAGAAGTCAGCAGAAAAAAGGATGTTTGCATTTTAAATAACATGCTCAAAGTACTCTGGCCAAAAATCCAGAGTCTAATATGTTTAATCTCAAGTGGCAGGTTTATGCAGGTAGGCTAGCATTCTTACCAGAAGAGGAAGATGCTGAAGAAGCAGTTGCAGACAC
>VZRU01013361.1:306-18539 GCA_013398155.1 Pedionomus torquatus
ATCACAGAATCACCTAGGTTGGAAGGGACCTTTTAAGATCATCCAGTTCAACCAATGGTGGGAAAAAAAATTAATTGGGTTTTTTTTACCCCAACAACCATAAACACCACCCCACACCACCCAACACTAAGCCATATCCTTGAGCACCAAGTCAACTTCTCTCTTGAATACCTCCAGGGATGGTGCCTCAACCACCTCCCTGGGCAGCCCATTCCAATACCTGATAACCCTTTCAGTAAAGAAATATTTCCTAATATCCAACCTGAACTTCCCCTGGTGCAACTTGAAGCCATCACCCCTTGTCCTATTATCTGTAATTTGGGAGAAGAGACCAACCCCTCCCTCTCTACAGCCTCCTTTCAGGTAGTTGTAGAGAGCTGCAAAAAAGCAGCTGTAGACAACATATAGATTCGATAGAATTCTTTTACCGATTCTCTTAACACTGATCAAAAGATAGATTTAAACCGAATGATCTAATCCCTGCCTTTTCTAGAATTATAGGCGGATTAACTACTTTCTTGCTTAACGGGAGACATCTCCCCAGTCCCAACCATTCTGAACTGCCAGCCGATTAAATGGTTTTACTAACGGCCCATCAGGCGGCTATTGTAAACAGATTTCGCCGGCACCTTTAAAGAAATGGTTCATTGTTTCTTCACAAGATGAAGCGCTAAAAAACCTAAGGCATTTAATGATTGCTCCACAAACAAATTCAGAATGAAGAATTCCTGCCAAACTGTTCTGCCTTTATTTTTATATAGCTCACTTTAATAGCACTTGGGGGAAAAATATTTTCTCCATTTGCGCTTTCAAAAATCCCTTTCCTTTCGGAGAATTTGAAATCCTTAAATAAGTCTCAAAACATCTTTCTGGGATTGGTTTGTGTAATGGAATTTACTCTTCGCTTTTTCTGGGGTGAAGTGAATTACACATGCCAGTACTTCGGGTCCCAGCTGCCTGGCCCATCCAAGAGACCCACTGGCAGGGGACAGAAGAGAGTTTAGAAAATAAAGGGAAGTCAAATCCCCCTCTTCTCACAACACACAGAACCTATACCTGGTTTAAATGTGTTGTTTACATCCTTTTTTTTTTTTTTTTTTTTTTTTTTTTTTTTTTTTTTTTTTTTTTGTTAATATTTGCATGTAAATAAACCGCGTGGATTTACACATTGTGGATAAACTTGTAATTTTCAAAATCACCCCATGAGGCGCTCAGGCAGTAAGAAAAAAGGCAATATTTTATGCATTTGAGACTCCATCGGCACCACACAGCAGGCAGCACAGTCTGACCTCTGCTGAAACGCGGCAGCCAAGGTTTTGTGGCAACAAGCAGCTGGGATATCTCCTTACTAACAGCCTTCTCCTCCCGCCAAAGACCAGGGGTCGAAGGACCACTCTGTGTTACTCATCCCCGTTTCAACATTTTTCAGTTGACAGGTTTTAAAGTTCATTCCTCTTTGTCCTTTGCTTTTAGAGGTACAAGATGCTTTGAGTCATGTTTTTGTAGTTCAGAAACTTATTTTCACGTAATCATAGACTTCCAGAGCAGGGATTTAATCTTCCTCCCCTAAAGAGCAGAGTTCATAGTCACCAGGGTGACCATGACCTGAGGAAAAAATTTGCCTTTTCTCTTGGCTTCACTGACATTATTGTGCCTGGATGCCCCAAGTCCTCTTGAAAATGGCCTTGAGTCAAAGCTCTAAGAGCTGAGACCCAGAAACCTGCTGGTCCACCTCTGGTGCCCCAGGCAGCTTGCTGTCGTGGTGTACCAAGAAGTGCATCACCCTCTAAGAGATGAACAAATAAGGACCTGGGATCTTTTCTATTCCCAGGTGTTCATTCCCCCTTGAGGACTTTGGATACACAGCATACTCCTGCAATTTGGAGATGACTTACGTGTGTGTACTGATGTGCACAGACACCAGGTTCCATTTATTCATAGGAATAAAATCATATCTCACTGATATTTCATCAACAAACGCTCCCACCAGCGTGATGTGCTTGTAACAACAGCAACTGTGTTCATTAAGGATGAAGTGGCAAATGATTGTCTGGTTCAAAGAACGTTTCAAATACACTGGTAGGCCCTTGCATACAGGTTTTGTCACATAGCTTTTAGAGATTGGTACTGGAGGGAGTGGAGGGTTGGGGTGGGGTAGGTGTTATTTTTTTTTGTTTTGTTTTGTTATTCTTCTGGTTTTGTAGTCCATGCTGAAAATATGCACCCAACCCAGGGCGATGCGTGTCATTTTTATTCTGTCAAGCTGCCGTGGCTGTATGAGCACGGAGAGCTGGCAGCTACTGAAACAGCACGCTTTATTCAGAACCTGCAAACATATTATCAGTGCTTGCTACGCGTGGAATTCACCTCACTTCAGTAGGTGCTGCTGAGCTTTTTTCTATGGCTCTGCTTTATAGGCAGTGCTTTTCTATAAATATGCTAGAATTGAACAGCAGCGTTGGAAAAGAGCAAACGGGAACACTGCTTTAGTTCATCTCTGCTTCATTGGCATAGTAATATGTCAGGCATTTCTTTCATCAAGCTTAACGGAAATATATAGATGGGACTTCAAGTCTGTAGTACTTTTTTTTTTTTCCTCTCCTCAGTAAAGTTTCTCTTAGAAAAAAAAAAAAAACAAGTTAAACACATTGTGTGGGAAAAAATCCTGTTTAACGCGTATTATTAACCTCTTCTATTACCACTTTCGGTTGTGAACCAACACGTGTATAGACTGCTTTCATTAACGAACGGCTGCAATCACCCAGGTACTTACTGCCATGTTTAGAGGACTCAAGAAATGAGCAGGCCCATCACATCCTCAGTCACTTGTGCTTCCTCACTTCGAGGCGTAGCGAGCGGCAGGGGAGGCAGATGCTGGCTGGGGACACTGAGCTGGTGGCGCAGCAGAGTCTCTGGAGCAACCCGGGGACCTGGGCTTCAGTTAGAAGAAACTGGTGGTTAATGGCACTCAGTACATGACCAGGTAGTCTGATAGTCTAATTTCAGCTCGTGAAACGAAGGCAGTGAGAAAGTATCTTGCCCAAGGTTAAGCAAGGTAACTGTGGGCAGCCGAGAACACCTCTCCTAAACTACCCAGGTCAAGCACAGATCCTTTCTGCAGCGAAGCCAGAGGGCATCTTTCTCTCTCCTTAGAATTCAAGGAGATTCTAGCAGGTGAAGTGAGAGAAACCAGCCCTTTCTCTGCAGCCCTGGGCACACACATCAATCTCAGAGAACTCAACCAGGCTTTCGAGGAGAAAGATGAACTTACTCTGAAAAACAGACAAGTCAGCCACACATAGGCTTCCTTTCCAAGAAAAAAATTTCTTTTGAGCAAAGCTGCTGAGCTCTTTTGCTCTCAAGCCCCATAGTGGCCCCTGTGCCTGGCAACGCAGAGCTCAGACCCCTCACCAAAACCTGCAAAAATGCCTCGATCTTTACCTGTGAGCAGCTGCCTATCAAAAAAAAAAACTTTGAAGAGGAAGCCCTAAAGCTCTTAATAAGCTCTGTTTGAAAAGAGGTGGGTGTAATTACAGGTTCAGATACCAGCTGCATGGCATTAAGCATATCTGTGTTGCCATGGTGGGTATCCATTCCCACGACCCGTCTCTTTGGTCCCTGGTGCCGATGTTGCAGCAGGCAATGGACCCCCCCTGCTCCCCGCAGCGATTTGCCATAAGGCATCTATCTACCTATATACAAAGTGCAGTTAGTGGTGGTAACGGCACTTGTTCCTGTGACTTGGGAGCAATATGGTGCTGCTGGCCCAGGCTCCTTCCAGAGGAGAGCAGAGGGTGAGCTGCTCAGCCCCGGGAGGCAGCCGGGCAGTGGGGTAGCGGTGTTGGATCATTAGTGGGTACCGCTTGCAGATCATTAGCTCTTCTCCACAAGGCGGCTGCCGTGCATTTTGTAAGCTGCTGGGGGTGGAAGGGCAGTCACCCTGTCAGGTCGTAGGGGACCTGCCAGCCTCTCCTGTTATTTTCCTCATGGTGGATGCTCTGCCGACCACGAAAAGCACCAGAGACTTGTATTTTCCTTATCCGACCCTGTTTCTATTCACTTTGAACTACTCAAACCAGTCAGGCAGCTTCTTTTTTAAAATCAACAAAAAAAAAAAAAAGTTTGGCTTGATCTTTATGATCCTTTGAATGTGTAAAAGTGAATAATTACTGTTTAAGAAAGCTAACATTCTTGTCTGGGAGAGAGTGGTAGGATAGAATAATGGTGTAAACAATACTGGTGTGAACAATAAAAAAGAAAAAGGCCCTTTAAAAAACCAGAAAGATGTATTTTATTATGAATGAACTTGCTACAAGTTTATTAAGGCAAAGCAGTTGTTCTGCTCATCATCTTTCAGCTGAGCCTCTCTGAATAAAACGTGGTTGTGGCTGAATTAATTTCACTTGGGTCGCTAATTTTGTGAATCCAGCCGTCACACACACACACAAAACAAATTACACAGGGGGGGTGCTGAGCTGGGAACACTGCCGGCAGGCGGCGTGGGGTGAGAGGGGCTACATCCTGCCAAAGGGTGGAAACCGTCTCTGCTTTCCTTTGCTCTGATGCAACAAAGCTCTTTGGGAATTTTGTGGAAGAACCTATTGATTTGCTTGTTTAATTTTTGTTGGTGGTTTTGTTTTGTTTTGTTTTTGTTTGGTTTTTTGTTGTTTTTTTTTATTTTTTTTTTTAATCCCAGACGTGGGAAGAACCCTGCAGTGGGTTGTTTGTGGGGTCAGCTGTGCTGGAGGGCACCACCAGACCTGTTTCAGGTGAGTCAGGTATGAAGAAATGAATCAGGGATGCTGGACCCTGCAGAGCCATTGCATCTAGTGGTTGCCCCAGCAGCAAGGATGGTAGCCCACAGCACTTCTTGGCTTCAGCAGGAATTGCCCCTGGGTTAGCACCAGCTCACTGACATCAGGACAGGGGAGTGGTATTTTTGGGGAGCTGCAAGACATTCCCAGGGTGAGGAGGGCACCTGCCCATCCACCAGCAGGGCTTGGGGACAGCCCTGGGAGGACAGGATCGACTGGTTCTCATCAAAAGAATTCATAAGCGAGGATGATGCCTGAAGACCTGGCTGATCCCAAACACCAGGGAGAAGATCACCAGCTCAGACAGCAGCCTGAGCCTGGGAGATCAGGAGGTGAATTTACCACAGTCGATTTTACTTCCAAAGAATCTCCTTGTGTTCAAGCGAGCAGCTTTGGCAGTAAGAGAGCCACGCAGACATAAATATATGCATCCCATCTGCAGGACTGGCTGCTTGCTCTGAAGCTGCATCCACAGGAAGACTGATTGCTGTTATGAAAGAGTGGGTGAGGGACCGAGGGGAAGCGCAGTGCCTGCCCCAGCCCCGGAGGTGTTGCTGGTTGGATGATATCATTGACCAAAGGGATATTTTGCAACCCCTTCCCAGCGGTGCCAGGACACAGACTAACCGAGGGCCACAGAGACTCCCTGGGGGAACTGGCGGGTGGATGTGGAGAAGCGGCTGAATGTCTGTGCTCAGCATGTGTGGTGAGACAGGCTGTGGGGCAAGGAGCAGGGAGAGCTCGTGTGTGTCTGCCACCCATGCCGCCTCCTTTTCGGGCAGCTTTTTCAGTCTTTGTGGCCAGCACAAACAAAATTACATTGTCAGAGATGCCAGACTGGCCCTCTGACTTCCACAGAGCATCCTGAAATACCAAAAAATCCCCTTCCTTCTGCCTCTGCTCCTCATTAGCAACCTGGAAGGATGTGACTGTGGTAAATTTGTAATTAGATTAGGACAAAAATAATGATTTTGGCTGACCACATCCATCCAACAAAGTGATACCCATAAAAACTGTCAAATCACATCAGAATTGCATTGCCTGGATTTTACGCCTTCTTTGAACCATCTATCTGCAGCCTCCGGATCCACAAACAAATGTGATTTTTTAACAGGGGAACAAAAATCAGCCCCAGGAAAAAGCAGACTGCTTTCTGCAAGGCATTTTCACACTAAGGCAGGTGAGTTCCTAGATTTATGGCATCTGACCGACTTTCACAAGCTACAGCAGCTTCACCTGACACCGGGTGGCCTCTCCTATGTGTGAAATTTCCTCCTGTCCTTTGAAGATCAAAGGACAGCAAAGATAACTTAAAGTTTTATCATGGAAACTAAAACCACCACCCCAGGGATTATCTCGGACCGCCCTCCTGCTCAGCATTAGCACTCAGCATTTCTCAGGCTCTTCCCAGGCGGCTCCCAGAGGTAGCAGGACATCCTTCTATCACACCCAAGCTGGCAGGTTTCACCAGTGAAGCTTTTCACAGTTTGGTCCAGATAATGGGCATCTTTTTATCTTTTCCAGCCCTCCAGCAAAGCATCTTCCTGATTATTCTACATGATCTCCCGTTGCCCTGGCCCACTGTTCCCATTTTCTCCCCTGACATCCTCGGCTTCCTCCTGGAGGGGGGCTGAAGAGAAGGAAATGAGAAGAGAAACAGAGATGGGAACACTGTCTAAATCCTCTTGGCAGCCTCTCCTGCTGCCTGCGGACGTCCTCCACTTGTCCTGATGACCTCTCCCCAGGATGCCACAAGCCAGAGCATCGAGCAGAGCAGTAGCTGGTGATGCAGAAGTCTTGTGCTTCTCCCTTCCTCTTCCCCACACACAGAGCTGAGGTGTATTCCCATCAGATGTCACATTCAAGTCCAGAAAATCTCCTCGCAGCTGGGTTCGGTAATCAAAACTGCCAGGAGCCACTTTAGTACTTAGTAGCACAGGCAGCAACACACCCTCTCCCTTCTCCCCACCAGTGGCCCCTGATCAATTCTCTTGAGCGTATCTGCCTGCATATGTCATGCTGACTGCCAGAAAACCAGCTGCTCTTCACAGCTGGATTTAGTAAACCAAACCATGCCAATGCTTTAGCTCACAGTAGCACACAGATTTCTTGCCACCCACCCAGGGCTCCCATCGCCTGCTCTACCCCACAGGAGTTGTCTGACAGCACTGCCCGACTGGGTTTGTGTTTAACCATGTAAAATATAATATCCGGGGGGCCGGCAGAGGGTGGGGGAAAGAACAACCTCTCTCTTGTAATATAGAACATATGGCCTCACAAGCACAGTACAATAAATACATCACAGTAATGAGATTTTGTGCTTAGGATAGCCTTTGTCCACGGGTCTAATTAATGGGCATTGCAAACATATGAAAAAAGCTTTATGCCTTTCTCAGAATGACATCAATGTCATCCTTGATACAAGGCAGGATGCAGAGATGTGTAAGTCTGCGAGAAACATTTAGAGAGAGATTCAGGTCCACTCTAGCAGCAAAACGCTTCTTGCCTGAGCAAAGCCACATCAGCAAAGCTCTGCTTTGTACCAACAGAGCAGAAACATCCTCTGCAGGAGAAATGACCTGTGCTGTGGAAACCAACAGTTTTGCTGCTACAAGCCTTTTCTATATACTCGAGGGCTCTATCTGGTCAGCTTGGTCAATCCAGGTCTTGCTCACTTCCTCTGTGCTTTTGAAAAAATGTGGCTGTGCCAGCAGGAGCATATGGAGCAGCTGCATCAGTTCCCCTGGAAAGCCAAGAGCAGAGCCCACAACCCATCCCAGACTGCCTGACCCCGTGGGCTCTCCTTTAGCCACAGTAATTACTTGGGGCAACGTGGGCATTGCTAGAGAGACCATGGGTTGAAAACATCTCTAGGAGATGAACACACACAGTTCTGCTTCATCCCTGCTAGAAATCTGCTTTGTGTTGGCCAGCCTCTCTGGGCTGGCAGTTAATGGTCATGCTGGAATTCGTGTCAATTGATTTTCCAGTTAAGTTGACTTAACACGATTGGAGGCATCAGAGCAGAGAGGATATAGCCCTTGTTCCAGTTTCAGTCCTGTAGACCTCATATTCCATTTTTGATGCAGCATCAAGTTTAGTTCCAATTAGAACAATCCGTTCCTTAAAATAAAAATTTAATGTAAAGATTCACCCAGGGCCTGATCCAAAGCCCATTGTGTTCAGGAGGATCCTCCCCACGGAAGGCAATAGGCTTTGGATCAGGGCCTGCAGGCAGCTTCCAATGTATGGACAATTTAATAACAAGAGATGACTCACTGTCAAATGCCGTCTGCTTTACAAAGGAACCTCAGAAATGGAGTAGCTGTGTGACAGAAATAAACCACTGTTAATGCACACATAAAAAAAGAGAGTCCATGAAAAACCACATTATTGCTTCACTTGAGAGACTTAGGCCTTGTCTGATGAACACTTACGTGAGTGACTTTACTAACATGAGTGGCTCAGTAAAGCCAAGTCTGCAAAAATTGTTATGCCAAAGGAGTTTATCAGTTTACCTGCCATTTCTGAGCATCTAACAGTCTTGGCAGATCAGACACTTTTTGCCATTTTGTTGCCATTTCTGACATCCCAGATGTGATGGCAGCAAACCCGGGCTGGGGCAGGGACCCCTGTGCCATGTAGACATAGGATTTACCCTACGAGTGTTTCCCACTTCTGCTAACACCCAATGAGCCCCATGGATCCCGTGTATCCTCATCTCCTGGAGATGCTTTCCACCCATGGCCTCTGCAGCATGGGTCCTATTCTGGTGTAGGCAAAAAATCACAGAGAGATACAAGTCCTAGGGCAATGCTGTTCCTTTTGGACTTCTTGCTTCTTTCTGCCTTTCTATCTACCATGTCTTGAGCTCTGGGCTTGAGCTACTGGTTTTCTGGGGTTTGTACAGCTCCTAGCACAACAAATCCTGGTGGGATTCTGAGGAGCTACAAATAACAGTCATGGGGTAGGCTACTACTTGAAAGTGATATCTAGGAGCCATAAATCCTCTTTAATAACTAGACAAAGCTGGAAGAGGTGCTGAGCATTTCAGCTATAACCACAGAAGACATTTCTCTTGGTAACCTTTACATTCCCTGCAAGTGTTCATAGGCAGGATGCATCAGGCTGCGACACTAATAGAAAAATGAAGCCATTTGGTAAGCCTTACTTCGATGGCAGAGTACTTTGAATTTTGAATCTGAAATAAACAGATTGAAATGACCCCATAGTTTATAACAATGGTAAAATGAAGTAGGACTTTACAACTGAGGACCTGGTGTCAGAACTCCTTTTGATTTTCTCTGATGACTCAACCTATTTCACAAGCTATTTTCTTATTCCTTATTTAGAGTACTTACTCATGTCTCGGTAAAAGCCTACGATGTGATAAAGCCAAGGAACCATAATGTGTGGTACTGGTAACACCTCCCACGCCAAAAAAAATCCTACTTCCATATTTATGTGGTTCTGCAAATTGGTTCCTGCCTTTTCTCCCCAGAGAGTGAGCTGGCAGCGTGTCTCCTCTCCAATTAGCATGAAGCCGTGAAAAGTGGAGATGGAGGGTCAAATTCACCATACCCGGAGCCTCACTTATTTTTGCCACATTACAGGCACATTTGGATCTTTGACTTGCCAGCAAGGCAAGTGTTGTTTTTAGCACACAAGTAAGAATGCCTGCAGAATACCTTGTTCATTCAGGCTTTGTCTCCTGAGAAATGCAGCTCACCACAAGGCAAGAAGCTAAGATCTACCTACCTTGTGCCGCTCAGGGATGGGCACCTCAGTGTAAACTCCTCATGAAGCAGGTGAATTTTGCCTGGGTTTTGCTTGCCAGGGTGTGATTTCTGCCTTTTACAAAGTCGTTTACCCAGAAAAGCCTTTGTAACCAGCATAGGCTGCAAATCACACCAACAAATGTATGGACTAAAATAATACACAGGGACGCTTAAGGACAAAACCCACCCATCCACCCCCACCCCAGATTTCTTCACAATCTTATTCACAACCATGTAAAGACATGTACTTTCTGTGGCAGTTTTTTCTTTGTTTGTTTGTGGGGGTTTTTTTGAAGAGTTTGTTAGTCTTGGAGGCAGAAAAGAAAGGAAGCCTGTGCAAAGCAGAGGCAGGGGCTGAGCAACAGCTTGCGACATGACTGCTCTTCACAAGCCCAAAAGCAAGGGACCAAAAGCTACATGGCCCAGGCCCTCTTCAGTTTCACACCAGGATCTGAAGCAGTTCCCAAGTGACACCAAGGACTTAAGAGTACACCACCAGGAGTGCCAGTGGAGAGAAGTGCTCACCTCCCAGGGCTGCCATGAACCAGAACTTCCATGTGCAGCAGAACCGGCAAAATCCCCTTTTCTGTGACATTTCCTCTCATCTTCTTTGGATTCAGGGATCATAAGGGATAAGCTCTAATCAAAGCTTTGCCTAAGTATACAGCATTCCTGGCTGCTTTCCCTCACTTGCATTTTCTGATAGCTCAAAAAATCCTGCTATAGCACTCCTCTTGCGGTTTGAGCTACATGGGTCTCTATTTTCCATAAGAACTTTGGATTTGAGATCCCTATTCCTCTGACAGGCTTAGTTGGCAGATGGAGACAGGCACATCGAACCAGCCAGTTCAGCCCTCATCACTGTCAGACCCTGTCCTTCAGCTCTGACATTCTTCATGAACCTGCCTGATCTGAACTTCCATCCTTATGAGTGAGCTACCCAAACCCAAGCCCATCTTGGCTATAGACCCCTAGATCTCCCATCCTACCCAACCTTTGCTCAGCACACAAACTACAAAACAATCAGAGCTGTTCCTTTCCCTGAGGATGGAGGTAGCTGTTGTGTGCTTGTGTCTAGAAGCAGACAAACAGGGTTCCTGCCCTGCCCATGTGGGTTCAAATTCACATGTCCCATCTCCCAGGTAGATGCCATCCTGATGTCACACTCACCTTCACACGCCGATGGTTGTCAGGCTCACCTTCACACACTGGTGCTTGTGGCTTCAGCTTCTCCCTGCCTGTGGGAGCAGTGTGGGCAGGGTGAGGAGAGCATGTACTCTCACCTCAGAGCTTTGCGATCTGTGATGCCCCCTCAGAGCAGTGGGATCTGCTAAACAGGGCAAGGGAGGAGCTGAGCTGTGGCCCGAGATCTTGCATTAGCACTGAAACAGCAATACAAACATCAGTATGAGCATGGGAGGATGCCCCTTTGGGAGGCAACATTTACATCCCACTATGCCCTGGACGCTGGGGCCTGCAAGGAGGAGACACAGGATGAGTCTAACCAAGCAGAAAGGAACCATGCCATGGGCAGGAGCACAAACCTCAGGCTCCTGTGCCCAGGCACGACAACAGCCCCTCTTCAGGCTCCTGCAGGGCTCTAGCCCTCCATCCTTGCTGAATCCCAGCCCAATATCTCCCCCTGCCAAGGCTATCCACCAACACCCTGTGCTCAGCCCAGGATCAGAGACTCTCTCCAGAACCAGAGCAGCTGCCTTCCATCTCTGCTAAATACCTGGCTCCTCTGCAGGGGCTGTGATCCTTTCCAGCTGCTGTGGTCAAATCCGCCAAGGGCAGCACTCCCTCCATTAACTCCTTCAGGCTGCTGCTCTGCAGGTTCCCATGGCAAATATCATCAGGTCTGCAGAGGGTTTCAGCTTCCTCATCCTTGGAAAACAAAGGTGGTCATTCCCCCAGAAGGGGTTTTACACTTTTTTAATGAGTTTTCAAGGCTGTAGGTCTCCATGTGGCTCCTCTCACAAAACCTACTAGCCTTTCCACTCTGGAGGGGCTCATGGGGAGAACGCTGAGAAGCATTTTCAAAGCAACTGGCCATGGGTTTCCAGAGAGAACTTTCCAAACCAATCAGATTTCTTAGCAAATTAATTTATCTGCTCTTATTAGATCACCTGCTTCACCTCTGTAGCTGTTGGTTCCCATGTTCACGTTTTCTAGAGCCCAGGCAAGACTGCTGCCATATCCCCCTGACACAGGGAAGAAATCCAAGGCTCATCACCAAAGACAGCTTCTCACTGTGAGATTTGCTTCCCTGGGGGTAAGCAGTTACAAACAGATGAAGCCCACAGGGCATAGCCGCTTTGTAACCCAGACATCTATCATAAGTTTTTCAACTCCATAACTTGGAAATGCAGATTATAAATGCGGTGCAGTGATGAGCCAGAAAGAGCCTAAGAACTTTCAGCTGAAAAGCAGAATGAAATGGCTGAGATACTGACACTTCAGAGTAATAATCTTTTTTTTCCATTAAAAAAAAAAGAGAAGATGAGCATTACCCACATGCCCTGGTCCCTAGTGTGACGTTTGTGTGTGGCCCATGGCACCCACAGGCCACCCACAAGCTTCACACTAGGGACCAGGACATGCAGCATCCTGTGGCGTGCGCTCAGGAAGTGGGGGCCTTGCCTACTTCAGATTTTCATCTTCAGCGAGACGGCAAATCTTATATAAAACACGGGTGAATCAAAACAGAAGCCTCTGCCCGGCTGCTGGGAAGTGACGCCACCATGACTCATGTCATTCTGCTTAAAACAATCCTCCCCCTCACCTTCTCCCCTCCACAGAGATGTACCTTCGAGGCTTTCAGCAAAGAACTCACTGATTCTTACCTTCCGCTTCTACCTCCTTACACCACTTCTGGGTCATGGAGTTCCCTGCCTCTGAGTTCTGCCAAAGCACTTTTACAGCTCACTCAAAATACAACACACATGTTTCTTTTCCTGGTACTTTTTTTTCCTTTTATTTTTTTTTTAAACACTCCATAAAAACCATTGCAGGTTTTCTTTCACATTCACGAGATCTCCTGGAAATTATTGCCATTTCCCATATATATTACATATTAAAAAATAAAAATAAAGAGGTCAACAGACAAAGAGAGCTGCTAGTTTTGAACTCCCTGCAAACACAGAAACCAATGTGACCAGTTTTCACAGAGGAAGGCTGGCTAGAAGGTGACGACACACGCTAAGCAAGCCACAAAACACTGAACAAGACCACTTGACCACACACAATACATGTTGAGAACACTTGGGAGGGGTGGAAGAAGAGGTGGCTTGGAGTCGAGCTTGTCAGGGTAGGTGGTTTTTTTGGTGTAAAATCCAGCAGTTACAGTGTCATCTGGTGGGAAGTAACTCGGATGAGGATTGAGGAGACATTCAAGTATTCTAGGGCTGTTCTTAAATAACAGATGGGAGGATAATAGCTCAGCAGTGGAGCCTGATAGCTTTAAGTCCCCTGCTTTAGTTAAAAGCACATCCAGTACAAAGGCAAATGCAGAAGTACAGGAAATGCCACACCTGAATGGATCCAGGGTCTGGTTTGGTATCTGGTTACACTGTGGTCAATACCTGACACTTCAGGGGCTGGGGCAGGAGAGGGGATTTTCAGCTGGTTGTGCAACAGTGTCCTGGGAAAGGAGCTCCCTCCAGCACCCCAGCCCTTTGCTCCCTGAAACACGACACGAGAGTGGAGGAGGAAAGCCAGGGAAAAAGCAGAACGAGTATTCACTCCCACCACCTCTGCCCTTGCAAAGGCGGTGCTTTTCGTTTTGCTTTCTTCCTCGCTGCTGCTGTTTATTGCTTGAAACTTTAAATAAGGGTCTTTTCAAAAATAAGAAGGGAAGGAGATGGGAACTGAGAACATACTAAACGGATTTCTCATTGTTCCCCAGGAATCTGAAAATACAGTAGTGGGTGCACACTCTCTGGGTAAAAACCTAAAAAAAAAGCACTTTTTCTTTTTTTTTTTTTTCCTAAAAAAAAAAAAAAGACAATAAAAGTTCAGAAAACCTGCCACACTTAGAGCACTTGTGTCTTACAGTCACAGCATTCGGGAAGTATGACCCACGACAACTGCTGCGTCTCAGACTAAGTCGCTGAGGCTTCCCTATTGCACGTTCATGAAATGTTCTTGTTGGGGTTCCAGTCCAGAGAGGAGGACCATGCCAGCTCCAGTCTCCCCAGGGTGTTCAGCAGGATGAAGATGCTGTCATCGGGCTGAGTTTCAGCTGGTG
Source organism: Pedionomus torquatus (assembly GCA_013398155.1). Lineage (NCBI taxonomy): Eukaryota > Metazoa > Chordata > Aves > Charadriiformes > Pedionomidae > Pedionomus > Pedionomus torquatus. The sequence continues at coordinate 14,148 of VZRU01013361.1, forward strand.
AACAGGAGAGTGGATGGGCACAGAACTCAACACTGAGGTAGGAAAGGCAAAACACGAGCCTTCAAAGTTTTTGCCTAAAGTCAGTTCTTCTGCGAAGAAAGACGCAGCTTCTCTTTTGCATGAGGCGACGGGGGGGCTGGGAGTGGAAGACAAGATCTCCGACTCATATTGCAGCAACTGGCCCATGAAACCGAAGTTGGGTGAGATCAGGCTCCGACGCTGCTTGATGTAATCGAAGGCTTCCTCCAAGCGGAGCTTCTTTGTCTTCATGAGATACGCCATGCAGATGGTGGGAGAGCGTGAAATCCCTGCTTCACAGTGCACCAGGATCTTGCCCCCGGCTCGTCTGACATAATCTAGGGGGGAAAAAAGGGCATTACAGATGTCAGTCGTCATCAGGGATGAGGAGGACACTGCGACATGCGCTGGAGGTGGAGGGTAACACACAGCCAGTCCACCAGCAAAGAAAGGCTTGCTCTCCTTTTGGGTACTAGGAGTAACATGGAGATTAAAAGAGAAAGGAGACAAAGCCCAGCCTGGGGTAGAGCTGAGCTGCAGGTGACACTTGTTTTATGGATTTTTTTAATTTTTTTTTTTTTAGGAAAGTCCTTCCCTGTCTCCTTCCCATGTGCCTATTTCTCTTATGGAACAACTCGCTTTGCAGAGCATTGCGAGAGAGATCAGATATCTGGGCAATGCTTGTGTTTCTTGTACCCATATTTCTCTGCCTGTGGCTCAAAGTGCCAACCCACTCCCAGCCTGGCCAGTTTCTCCCAACATCAGGTCTTTCAAAGGTGACAACTGTTGGGCTTCCTTCCTCTCATCAGCTTTGCTAGAAGAACAAGACTTTCTCAAGTCCAAAACTAACCCCCCTGCTTGGCTGGTTACTGGTGGTACCAGGAGCTGAGCCCTTGGTGGAGAGGCTGAACTCAGCCCCTGAGGCCTCACCACAACACACACAAGGACTGGTAGGCAGTTGCTAATTACAGCCTGGTTAAAGGATGCTTGGACTTAAGTCAGGATATAAAAGGCTTACGCAAAGCACCCATTTTACACAACAGGAGCCACTGTGGTTACTCACACAACACAATGATTGTTATTAGATTAAAGAGAATGTTCTTAAAATAAGCCCTTTCCACACAAAAACACCATTCAAAAATAGACTTTCTCTTCTCTATTGCCTTGAGCAATACATTCAAGCTCCAATTTATTGAGGGCTGTGCTGAGTGTAGTGCTCAGTACATGGCACTGAAACAACGCAAGGCTGAGCAAGTTATCATTTGCCTGTCTTCGATTGTCTGCCACCGTGACCAGTTATATTTAACTACTACACAAAATAAGGAAGACATGGATTTGAGTCACCCGCAGCATCTACACCACATACCCAATTCTAAAAGAAAGTGAAAACTTAAGTCATCCTCAAAATCTGGGAAGTTTCCAAGTGACTCAACATCTATCAGCAGGGGTTGGGGATGGGACAGAAGAATGCTGTGAATTAGCATTTCCCTGAAAGGTGTGAGAAGTCCCTTACCAGGAAGGGGAAGAGCTCAGAGGGCACCCTCAGATCAGGTTTTGTAATTCTGCCTGCCCCGTTTGTTGAAGGATGCAAACTCAGCTGAGCAGTGAGTCCAGCAAGTCAGTAACCGAAGCTTTATTCCGTTTCTCTCTCAAATGTTCCTGGAGAGCAACAGCATGGATTTCGACACCAACTCCACCCAGGCTGAGGCTGCTCCACCCCAATAAACTACACCATGCCTCTCAGGAAGGAGCCTCTCCTTTGTGCTACCTGGTACAGCCGGTGTGCTGCTCTGCTCACCTACCCAGCCTAAATGACCCAGGAAGGTTTGGGAAGGAATGCCCGAAGTTTTCTGAAGGCCTATTTTTTTGCTTTCTTTTTCTTTTTTTTTTCATTGGGATATTTGATTGAAGGGTGAAACACCAACACAATCAAACGGAGAAATGGAAACAGCTGTGTGATAAGGGCAGATGCTGGATTTCTAAGACCTGGCTTTGAGATACCTAGCACAGCCAGGCAATAAGCTGGCCCTGCTTCACCTGGCTGTTACAGGGTCTGGCATGCAAGCCCAAGGCATCAATATGGATTTTTCCTTTTAAAAAAAGTCAATGGACTTCAGTGTTGTCCAATCATCCTTCTTTGCTTCCTGTCGTGCTGAAGTTACGCCTATGCTTGCTTTGGAAAGAGAATAAAGCCAACCAGCTCACTCGCCTCATCTGTCTAATGGCACTCAAGAGGAAGAGACATTTTCCTTCCTCAGCCTCCCTGCCTGGAGAGCTGGAGAGGACAGAGGCCTTGCTCTGAATGTCCCTATTCCTTCATTGCTCACTGAAATCCCTCTGCCAGGACAAATGCCGGGGAAGAGAGGGAGCTTGAACTTTTGCTGTGACATCTGGATGCACAAATAAAGTAATGTGTCCTCCCCACCAATAAGTATTTTCAGATAAATTAATTTAAAATCTATGAAGATCTGGAAATTTGTTAATTTGGACTTACCGATGAAGTCAATGGCTTCCTGGAAGTGAGAGCTGATGTCTGCCGTGTGACTGTCCTCCACTGGGATCCACTTGTAGCAATACTGGTCTTTGAAAGACTCTGAGCTTTTCCTGGAGACGTTGAGCAGTGCTGTGATGTGCAGGTTGGCGAGAAACTCACACTTGGAAGCGTGATAGGCACTACCAAGGTAGAGAAAAGGCAGGATTTCAACTGGACCACCCTGGAAGAGAAGGAGTAGGAACATGTAACTCTTTTTCAAGGGTATTTAAGTCTTGATACAAGAGAGAGAAAGGCAAGGCAGCCTAAGTGGGTGCCTATTCTCTCCCTCATGGATGGTTTTGGACCCTGGTGCTCCTGGCCAGTGAATCACTGTGATGGCAAAAGCCCACACAGGAAAAAGGTTTTCATTTTCTTGTCCACATCTGCGAGGTACAAAGTCAGATGCAGCCCACTCACACACAGCACATTTCCTGCATTCTTTAAAGCGCTGCCCCTTGGGAGGCACCTGAAGTGCTTTCACACAGGAGGGCTGTTCCCCCTGAGACTTTACAGAAACCCAGGTGAGGTGAGGAGATGTGTCGGAACAGGGAGGAAGAGNATTTAAGTCTTGATACTAGAGAGAGAAAGGCAAGGCAGCCTAAGTGGGTGCCTATTCTCTCCCTCATGGATGGTTTTGGACCCTGGTGCTCCTGGCCAGTGAATCACTGTGATGGCAAAAGCCCACACAGGAAAAAGGTTTTCATTTTCTTGTCCACATCTGCGAGGTACAAAGTCAGATGCAGCCCACTCACACACNGCACCAGCTGCGTCACCTACCCTGACATATCATCTCAGTTCCTCCTTCCCCAGCGCAAGCAAAGGCTGGGTGACGAGACCGCAAAAAGAAAAAATAAAAAGCCACCCCCTGACAGGAGGGTTCTGAGCACGCAGGTAACTTTCCATGATGCACGAGGGCTGCTGCCGGCCTCCAGCTGTGAGACACTGGCTTTTCACCCCCCCGAGCTGCCCACCCAGCAGGTCCCACGCACTGGGGACACCCCGGAGCCACCTGGGGTGGGGGTGGTGGGACAGAACCTGGGGTCCCTGGGGAAGGGGGGGGCCATCAGCCCAGGGGCTCCCCCAGCACCAGGAAACACACGCCCCAGAGGAAGCAGTCTGACCGCAAGGTGACATCTCGGAGAACACGTATTACCCGGGCTGGGGGAGTGCGGGGACATGACAACTTCCCCCTGTGGAAACCCCACCCCAGCCGGTTGAGGAAGGATCTTGAAAGCTGGTGCCTTTTCTTAGAAGCGGCCCCAAGGCCCTAACCCCAGCCTCAGATCCCTCCCACGGTCTCAGAGAGGGCACGGGTAAAGCACGCTTCCTTCATCTGCTGGAAAAACGCCACTCCTGGCAGCCTCTCCCCTGCCTGTTTTATGTCTTCTGGGGAAATGCGAGCTGCTCACGGCTCGTGCTGCCCAGCTATGTGACAAAGACGGGTGGCAAATACAGTTTTGGGGCTAGATAAGGTTTTTTTTTCCCCCTCCTGCTGCCACATTTTGAAGCCAAGAGGAGGCGATGCTGACCAACAGCACATAATCGACACCCAGGCTGCCAGCCTGGAGCGTCACAGCTTATTGCCAGCCTGCGCCAGCACAAGGGCCACCAACACCCTGCCAGCCTCCAGCAGAGCCTGGTGGTGGGAAGGAGAGGACTCACAGGGAATGTCACCTGCTGTGGCCGTGACACATACCTGGTCATAAACAGGTTTGTGGTTGGCACTCTGCTTCTCACAGTGGCTGGTGAGGTTTTTCTCTGCCTCACTCCTCTCCGGGGAAATGAGTTTTCCATCCACGCAGCACTCAGGATATTGTGAGTTAAAGGTTTCATATCCTCCT
>VZRU01013361.1:24769-136265 GCA_013398155.1 Pedionomus torquatus
GCCGGGAGAGCCGGGAAGCGTGCCGGGGGCGGCGGGGGGAGGAGGAGGAGGAGGAGGAGGAGGAGGAAGGGCAGCACCGGGGCAGGTTTCTCACACCAGGTTGCCAACTGCGGTTTCAGTTCCCCTTATTCCCCCCTCCCTGTGCGTGTCCTCAGCCCCCGCAAAGCCCAAGCAGAGGCGGATCTGCCTGCCCGCTCCTGCACCCCCTCTGGAGAAGCTGGGCCCCCGGCCTGGGCCGTGGTTTCCATCAAGGCAGCATCGGTAACGGAGGGATAAGCGTGGGCTGCCTGAGGAACATCCTCCGGGACGTGGGGAACATCCTCCGGGAGGTGGATGTGGTGACCTGGTCCAAGCTTTACAGCCCAGCAGCAAGGAAGGAAACTAGGAGTAACAAATTGGGACAAAGAAAGATGTGCCATTTCTGAAGAATTAATGAATGCTGTGGAGGGGTGGTGGTGGTGGTAGGGGTGGAAAGCCCCCCTGCGACAGAAAAATTGCTGGTATGTCTGTTTGGGGGGGTATGTGTGTGTTATGTCCCCTTCCTTGTGGCGAATTTCTAGGCTGCAAGACTGGCACTACAGACCTCAGTCTATGCCTGTGTCCAGAAGTCACCACACTAAGATGTGCAGCAATTAGGAAATTTGGTACTTGCCCTTTCTTTGTAGATAAGTCTGGCAAAGTGATGCCAAAAAGAACAAAAACAAACCAAACCCCAGAATTTGCCTGGAAGAAGTCAGGCAAAAGGATGAGCTCCAGCCAAGCTCGTTCCAGCCACGACAGATTACAGTGGAGCTCCCTGCGAGCAGGGTGTCATTTATTCTGATGGTGCCCTGAAAGTATGTTCACCTCAGCAGCAGGCAGGAAGCATCATCCCTGCCTCCAACCGCCTGCGGCTGAAATAGAGAAGCGTGAAAGACGCTGTGCGAGGAAAAAGTTCAAGCTGATCGAAAGAATAGCAGCCACGGGTTTCGAAGCACCTCCTCCTCTTCCTCTTTGAAACCCCCTGCAGCCCCCAGATGGGTCCTTCTAATCTGAGCCCCCCCTTGCTCCCCTACTCTGAGTCAGTCAGGGTATGAGACAGGGCAAAAATAGAAATAGCCTGAGGGTAGGGGCAGATGTTCACAGAGTGTCTTAGTGTGGGTGTTGTCTTCACCTGGCCACCACGGTCTTGGCAGCCTGGTTCCTTCTCTTCTGCACTCACCCTAGGAGGTAGCTGGGCACTGCTGGAGCTGCGTGGCTGGGTTAGAGAACCCCATGGGTTGGTGTGGTCCCTGTCAGCACCGAATCCCCACTGGGATGGCATTGCCACAGCCGTGACAAAACCCTTCACGTCTTCCCACGGGCAGATCTATTCCTCCCCTTTATTTTTCAGGAGGTGGGGAATCTGGCAGTGGCAGGGGCACAGCGACTTACTCCCACTCTCACAGGAAACCTCTGTCTCTGCCTGAACACAACCTGCCTTTCCTGCCTCCCAGCCCCCAGCTTCAGGAGATGCTTCTTCCTCCCTGAGAAGCAGCCTGGCTCCCCCCGGGCTCAGCTCCCATTAACAGCCCAGCTGGCAAACTGGTCCCAGTGCGGCACAGGGAGGGGAAGAGGGGCTGTGGGCAGATGCTAGCACGCTCCTCTCTCCTGGGAGGAAGGAGGGGGCCAGCGCAATCACATGAGAGCATTTCCTCTCAGGAAACCCAAGTGAAATGTGGAGGGGTGGGAAAGAGAGCTTCTCTGCCCCCCTAGCCTCCCTAGGGCACATCATACCAGCTCAGAAAATAAACTCTCTGGGGAATACCGAAAATTTGGCCTCCACAGACAGCAGGGTGTATATCTCCAGACCTGACCCGCAGCTGACCTTCCTCCTTTTACACACCTAATGCTGAGCATCCAAACAACTGCCTTTCAGTAGATTACAGCTCTGCTTTTGTTTCTTAATAGAGTGAGTCATGACCACCTTTTTATTAGAAGAAAATAACAAGGCTAACAGCAGCAGTACTAATGCTTCCTCTGCTGCAGGGCACTGGACGCAGGGTGTCCCCTGACTTCTCTGCCCACCAGCTAAATGACTCGGTTGTACTTGGAAACAGATGAGCAATCAGGGGTGATGCTCACAGGGCTGTGGGATGGACATGGATACTATTCCCCATGGAGGAGCTGCCTCCTTTGTCAGGTGGTCCCAGCCAGAACAGGGAAAGGGCCCTGATTCCTGTAAATGGAGGTGGCTGAGTAACTTAAAGCACCCTCTGCTTTAGGTAGGAAACTCCCCTCCTCCCTGCAGCACTTTACATCATTCCCACTTAGGTTCTGCTGCATCTTTCTGCTCCTCCTCCCGCTTCCCCTTGATAATCTCCCAGGCTCTTTCGTCCTTTGTCTTGGGTTTTTATCGGGGCTTTCAGATCAGCTGGTCCTTTCCTCTTCTTCCAGGCTGTATTTCCCCTAACCTAGCTCATTCTTCCCTTCTCCGCTCCCCACCTCCTCCGGGCTCTTTGTTTCTGCCTGTTCTCACTGCTGCAATGGGAAACTTTCTGGCTGCAGCCGGGGAGGGGTGGCCCCAGCTCCTGGGGGGCACAGCTGGACCCTCACCCCAGGTAAAAGCTCTCAAGGCACAGTATCCATTGGGGTAGCATCCAGCAGGCACTGCTCAAGCGCAAAATGCTGCCTTTTGGAGAGAATAAGACTTAAACGGAGCTTGAAAAAGGGTCTTGGATGAATAAATGAGCACCGTTTCTTGGGAAGCAAAAGAGACAGGATCAACCAAGTTTCTAGGGCTCAAGTTGCCTGGGCTGAGACAAGGGATGCCCTGTGCTGGGTGCAACGAGTCTGCTTGTCACCCCAAAGAGTTAACCCCAAGCCTCAGCAAGACCAAAGGCGAGAGAAAGCAGTGAGCTCTTGCTGCTGGAAAGGAGGCTGAGGGGAAGGCACATCAAAGATCTCACAGGAGATCAGTTAGGAAGGCGGTACAGAGAGAAACCTTAATGCTGTGGAGTCCTAGTCTGGGACTTGTGCTTCCTCATATCCCTGTTGGGGCACAATCCTGAACCCACATCCTCCGGCTGGTTGTGAAATGCAACAAATTCCTCAGACGAACAAAGCATAGCACCAGGCAGCAGAGAAGATGGGCTGGCATTTCTTTAATGTTATTAAGTTTTCCATAACATCAGTTTCTAAATTTGGAGCGGCTGATGTCAAAACACTTACAGCACAAGCAGTGAGATAAGTTTGTGCCAGTAAATGGAGAGATAGGGCTAAGGACAGCCGAGCAGAGGCAACAGGAGACTGTCAAGCTGAGACCTCACCGGTGTCACGACTTGGTCGCTCCTGATGAAGTCTAACAGCCTGGTTACGAATTTCTCTCAACAGAATAACCCGTTGTCAAAAGCTGATTCTAGAGAATGAAACGTACAATCAGATCGACTCTGTGGTGGGGCAACGATCCACCTCACTTTATGGCCCCATAGATGTGATTTGACATCAAACTGAAATATTCCCTCCTCCTCCCCCCCAAAATAAACCCAACCCAAACCCTAATAAAAGGATTAGTAACCGTTGGGCATTTTCACTAGAAAAGAGTTCATACATTTTTCACTTTAAATCTACATTCTCTATCAAATCCATAATCATAAGTGCCGATTTCCAAAGAATTAGAAAAAAACCCGCATACCACAAATGATACAACCAAGCAATTTTCGGTTTATTGTGGCCCCAGCGACTCTCAGACCTGGTTTATATTCCCAGCTCTGCTGTTGTAAAACAGAATTAAGATAAATGGTGCGTTGGCTTGAAGGGGAGTTGTCTGCACTCAGCATTTCTGAAAATCAGGCAGAAAGGGAATCTCAGACTTCGGTCTGATTTTTACCTGACTCATGCCTCCGTGACTCCACTGACTGCTGCAAGCGGCTGTCAACAGCTGCTGTCAGGACTGAAAGAGGAATAAACCAAACCCTCCATCTCCTTTTAGAAGCTGCTGTTCTTTCTGTTCCACCAGCTGACGACTTAATCCCCTCTACAGATGGACAGGTAATTTTTGAAACAGGGATTCCACCTATCTGCACAATCAAGTTTCAGTTTCTCCGCTTGCCTGATATGGCCCAGAGCATCACAACCCGCATTGATGGATCACTTGCCAGACCCAGTTATGAATGTAAAGAACCCATCTTCCCATTGGCAACCACGTATGTCCCTGGAGTAGCTGCAGTAATTGCTTACATGGGAAAATGATTAGTGCAGTTAGCTGCCTTGAACGTGAGACAAAGCCCTTTTGTTCTTTTATCAACTTGCCAGTTCTCATTTGTTCTTTCCTCTTCCTGCCGCTATTTCCCCACACGCATTACTCGCCTTCTCGTCCTGTCTCTTCCCTTTTCCTGGATATATTTCCCAGGAACCTGCTCCTCTTCCACGCTGGCGGATCTGCCCCTGCTAACAGCCACTGTCAGCCTGGCTGGGATTTCACTCTCATCTCCTGGCTGGGCAGGAATAGCCCATCGGTACCCAACCGATGCTGCAAATCCTGGTCCTCGTGTGTGATCACTGCTTCTTTAGACTGCTGGGAGACATCAAGTGACATAAAATACTCCTATATGTGCCACTTAATTGACTATTAGGACAAGTGTATGGGGGGAAATGCTGCTTACTTTTGGTCCAGATCCTTTGGAAGCAAATCTTATCATCACTGAATCTCATTCCCTCTGCCTTGGTCTTTCTGACTGACTCATTTCTTAAGCACCAGGTTGTTGCCTAGAGGGTATAATCACATAAATATAATCCACTGTGCAGTGTGTGTTACTATGCCCACTCCACTGAGAATGAGTACAGCTCCTAGGAACAGAAATGACTTTTTAAGCTCAGAACAGAGCAGCTCATGCTTTTAGCTGAGAACATTTTGGAGCCATATCAGTGGGTTACAGAGATATAAGCAAACAAAACAAACACATTCAGTAAATCCCATTCCACCTCTGTTTCCTATAGCATTGCCAGCAGCAGAAAAACACCCCAGCCACTCCACAGCCCCTGCTTGTCCCCAGGGGTCCCAGGCACAGCACAGGCAGGGCAACCAAGGGTCATGATACAGACCACAAACTCCCTCTCTTACTCCAGAAAGCACAGCATTGCACATCCCGTGCCCAAAAAGCTCTTTATCCCACCTTTGCAAAGAGAAAACAGGCAAAAACTTGATCTGGGCTTTGGTCTGCCCTCTGGATATCACCCTAGGTGGTATTTCTGGATGGTATTTGGGTCTGCTGCAGGGTATCAAGAAGGCAGCTGGTGGGGAAAGAGGAAAGAGCTGGAGCAGAGCTTTGAGGAGGGAGATAAACCAGACTTCCTCTCTCACCAGCTGTAACACAAAGGGTAACGGGCTCAAGGCAAAAAACACATGAGAAGCTTCTCGGTGGCAGAGGGCCCTGGTGCTGGGGCTGCTCTGCGGCAGGCTGTGGTTCTCCACCCCTGAGGGCTCCAAGAACAGGCTGAACAAAACTCTGCCCAGAGAGACTTAGATGGAGTCGATCCTGCCCTGGGGTAGGGGTGCGCTGCAAGACCTTTAGGGTGTCTTCCTTAAACTCCTGATTTTTCAGGACTGTACAGGTCACATTCAGGCACATAAATCAGTGACTTGGTAACTACCCCAATATCTATTAAATGACAGTTACCTGAATTAATGTCTCCCTTTTCACTGAGTATCCTTTCTGCTGAATTTGCTCTATAATTACTTCAAGTATTGTCTCACTCCCTTGACAACTGAATCATCCAGAGGGGAATAAAATAATTTGAATTAAATAATTTTATTTTTTCCCCAAAATAAACCTGGTGAAATAAACTCATAAAAGAGAGGAAATAATTTGCGTCTTTTATGTTTGTTTCTCCTAGGCTCCTACTTACTTAACCCCATTTAAACTTTGTATCAGCTTATGACATCCGGTGAAAGTACACTACAGCTTATTAAAATTTAAAGCTGTTACTCCAAGGGAAAACACTGAAAGCTCTTTTATGGATTAGCCAAGTCGGCAGGATGTGGCTTTGACTTTGCATCCTTTTGATGGCATAGCCCACTGGATCATCTTTATGAAATAAAACTTCCCCATCACTTTCAGCCCGTTACAGTTTTCATTCTGGGCGCCAAACTTTCGTGCCAGTGGGACTATGTTCCACCCCTGTGTTTTACAGGCAAAGGAAGAGGGTGTTGTACGCTAACCCTATAAAATCCATAATTATACTTAAGCTGAAGTAAATACTAGCAAAAACGCCAGTCATTTAAAAACAGGAGAGTTTAAAAAACTGGATTATAACCTGCCATGTGTTTGCTTACCTTTGTCCTGTAGGAAGGGCATGGTCTGAGCCCAGCAGGACCTGAGTGATGATTTATACTGGTACTGCCAGGCACTCACAGCTGAATCAATGTGGCACTTTGGCTCCTCTCAAGTCAACTTGGTATTGGAAATTCTTCCCATTACAATGCTGCTGCTTCTAGTACGAGTCTTCGCTACAGTTTCCTACTGGCAGAAAAGGATATGGCAAACACTCCTCACTGGATATGGCAAACAACCTGTTGCACAGGAATTCTTGCAACTGCCTCACTGCTCCATTTAGAGACTGCTCCCCAGCAAGCCCTTGTAGGTACAAAGTTATCTTTTATTTAGCTCATGCTCCTAGGAAAGGGTGGTCTCCTCAGAGAACGAGGCTGCTCCTGTATGGGCTCACTTTCAAATGAGCTCCTTCAGTTGCTGCTTTGGGTCACACAAATGCAGACAGGACTTGGGTCCCCATCTCTCTGGCCCCTCAACCTCAAGTGCATTTAATCTCACTTCCTATGACTTCCACCCCAAGAGCTTGGTGGCCTGGAAGAGGCTGGTGTACCAAATTTAAAGGGGGATTTCCAGGTTTATTAAGACTCTCTGTTCAATTAGAAAGAAAACATTTCAAAGCCAGGCCCTTCCGCTGTCCCTTCCCAAGTTCCTCCAGTAAATGCTCCTTCTGGCAGGGACTGCTCATGGTGAATTATCTCTATGGCTACCATATAGCCTATGGCTACCAGGTACTCTCATCCTACAGTCCTGATAAAGACAGACATTCCTCCAGAGAAGGAGGAAAACACTAAACCTATAAACTGCTGCTTGCTCCATATCTCCTGCACCCAGAGTGTTCTACTTCACTTTCCTTTGCTAAGTTATCCACAGAAAGGTCCCAGCTGAGCCAGAACTCATCACACTGTAGGGGCTGGACCATCTTTTCCTCCAGCTCCAAGGTGGGGAGTGTAACCTCTGGCCAAAGGTCAGCACGGGGCTGTTACATTTCACACCGCTGCAGATGGCTGTTGTGTGAATGTGGGCTGGAGGCCTTACAGAGCATGGTGTTCAGGCTGTGAGCTTTGGCAGTCCTCATTCCCCTGTGAGCAGGGACTTCAGTCATACAGCATCCCACTGCTCTCAGCCTACATGCAGGGATATCCTGAAATCCAGGGGAAGAAAGCGTTCATCTGTACAAACTCACCATCCCATCAGCATGCAACGAAGAGGGCATTCAGGCTGGTCTAGAAGCATCTGCGTAGGCAGAAGTTGACTCACAGGGAAAAGGGGTGGGAAGGGAATGGGGCTGAGCTGGGAAACAATTTGTCACTTGCCAGAACATTTGTCCAGCATCGCTCGTGGTGATAATGGAAGCCCAGTTTGGGAGGGGGTGGTGAAGTGACCTCCATGAGTGATGCTCAGCTCTTGTTCCCACCACTCTCCTCCTCCAGGAGTGTGGTACAGACATGCACATTCCCTCTCCTGCACCCCTGTGACCTCTTGGGAGCCCCCCTGAGAGGCAGTGCTCTGGGAAGTGTCATTTGAGGGGCAGCTTCCAGGCTGGGAAAGCTGGTCGCTGGGACATACCACCACCCAGACCTTGGTGGTGCTACTTTGGGAATCGGGACATCTGACGCATATTCCACTGGCTGAATCACTGTCAGTTTTCAGTTATTTACAATATAGCTCTTATCTACCAGGAAGGGGAAAAAAATTATTTAGGCTGATTTGGAAAGGTCTTGGCACCTGAACCCAGGAGGCCTGGAGATACATGAAACAGTTTTGCCTTTAGAAACTGTTCCACCAAGGGCAGTCAGTCCTAGAGAAACTGGTCACTGTCAGCCACGGCATTCCCATCGTGTTGCTTAAGGCTGCAGACAAGAAGCTGCTGCTCTTTTTTTTTTTATCCTAGCAGCCCCAGGATCTGACTACTCATGGAGAACCACTAAAGCTTTCATGGGAATAAAGCACATTTGTGATGCTGCTGGCCTGCTCCTGGGGCAGTGCCTGGCACCGTGATGAGCTACAAATACACGGTGAGAGGGACTCTCTTTTCTATACTTACACCACACAGATAGCAGCAGCAGCACCCTCCGTGCTTCATGCACTGCTAGCCAGCTAGAAATACCATCAGACCATCTAGGTGTCCCACTAAGAAGCACGCACATGATGTGACGCCTCTGAACACAAACCTCCAGAGGCAGGGAGGGAAAGCAGCCAGGGATGTGGAAGCGACGGAGTTTCCCAGGAGTTTCCTCCATCCGCTCTCCCTTCTTGTGGTGGGAAGGCAAAGGGAGAGAAAAGTCATAGCCACAGAAATGCAGCAGGAGGATGAGACAGACCTGAAGAGTCACAGCCCAGCACGTATATCCCATATGGTGTCACCATATGGTGACTACCTTGTCACAAGGTCAGCATGACAAGACTGCCCATGCATTTTCTACTCGTGTATAAAGAGGGGAGAAACTACCTTCATGGCAGTGGGGAGACCACAGGAGAGGTCTTTGTGCATTTTGGCCATAACCCAACATCATTCCCAAAGCCTGGTTAAGTATCGGCTCCCCTTTCCTACCACCTGCCAAACACACCCCTCAAGGTGGCCTGGAGCCAAACAGAGCTCCTTGAAGAGGCCATGAGCAGAGACATGAGTCCTCCCTGCCTAGGGCAGACCTACAACAAGTTTGGGACAAAAAAATCATTTTGCTGTGGGATTTCACTCTGATTGACACAGACTGTCACTTCCAGAGGGTGCAGCTTGAGCAGCTTACACTTTGGACCTTCTTTGCCCTTTCCACGCTGTGGCTTTAAGCCCAGAGATATGAAACCGTGTGTCTGCTTCATGCTGGCCATCCAACCTACTGTGGCTTAGGTGGCTTTATTTTAAGATAATACACAGATTGAAGAAAAAAAATACCAGGTGAGAAGCAGAGGTGTCTGTTTTCTGCTGCAGGGACATTAGCCTCCAAGATGGAGATGTGCAGACACCAAAGGGGCAGCAGGCAGACATCTTTCCTTCACCTAACTCTCACCTTCACACCATTTAGAGGAGTGCTGGAAGGTGTTGTGGAGCTCAGGCTCCACCCTACAACCTTATTCCTTAACAAGAGGACACTGTCTCTGCTGTTGGGAAGCCTGGCCTCATGACGCTGGGCAGGACAAAGGCGCGATTTACCCTGTGAAAGAGCTGGAAACCAGGAAGGGGCTGGAGGCAGCCAAAGCCCACTCTCCCCATCTGGGACACTAAGGATTTTGATGTGATGGGGTGACCAGCTGCAGGCACAAGTGAGTGTGTCTCAGGGCTCCCTGCCTTCATGAGGAAGCACTCTGGGACAGCGTGGAAGTGGGAGGCATCAGGGGCCTTATTGCTCTGCTCCTCTCCATTTCCCATGGCATAAATTGACAAGAGAAGCCTTCTGGATACTCTGCAGCCAGATGTGAACACACTCACTTTGCATTTCACTTGACATTTAAGTTAAAGCCTCCTGCACTGCACATCCACCCTGCAGAAGAGGAGCAACGGGGTCTGATGTCTGGAAAAGCCACCTGTGATCGTCCAACCCTTTGACACTAGCAATGCTCTGCCTCTTTGAGATGATAACATACAGTGTGTTGTTCTTTCCAAATGGTTTCTGCACTCCAAAAGAGTCCAGAAGGTCCTGCCTCCCACCATGCAGCAAGTTAACCAAGAGAAGAATTACAGGGCACATTCAAACATCCCTCTGGATGCAGGGAAGGACCTGCAGAGAGAGAGGAGGGTTCCATGCCCAAAGCCATCAGATAAATACCTGGGTCCAAACACAGGACTGTCTCTCCCAGGACAAGTCATTCCAGTCAGTGACAGCAGCAAGACTCTTCGATTGCCCTCTTGGAGCGTGGAAAGGACCCCTTGTTCCACCACGTCTGACTTAAAAGAGCTAAAAAAGGTTGAAATTTAGAAGATAAAGGAAAAATTGTGGCATTGTCTGAGTGAAGGTGGGAACATGGAGCCTTCGTACATGGGAATGTGGGATCACTTTGTACATCTCAGAGAGGGAGCAGCTCAGAGCAGGCAGTGATGGGGACCACACAGGGATCTTGAAACTTGAGAAGTACCTTCCTCCAGCCATAACTGGGGCAGTTTGGTAGCTCACCAGATAATGAATGGGGCGAGTTGACCCTGACATCCTCCAGGCTGCTGTATCTAGACACAAGCACACAGATACAAAAAACCTCCCACAACCAAAACAAAAAAAAAAAAAATCCCACCCTAACCTTCCCCATCCCAAGACACATCATTGGGGCCAGAATTCAGCACCCACCATTTTCCACAGCATACAGTTTTTATCAATTTATGCAGCTTTCTTTCTTTTCTACAAATTCAGTACCTGAGTAGAAGTAATTTCTCCAGTCCAGTCATGACTGACAGGATCATTACAGTATATATTTATTGCTGTGTATTGCAGCCGTCAGCCTAAATTGGATCACTTGGGACCCCCTGGGAGAAGCTACAGTGAGTGTCACGTTGGCTACCACGCAGACGTGGTCCAGGGCAGCAGGAGGTGATGTGACACGTTGAGCTGAGTGCAGAAGGAGGTGGCCACACAGCCAGAAATAAACACTGTCTTGTGGTGGACACTCATTAAACACTTTGCTGCAAATTATTCTCTCCTTCCTTTCCAGGCAGCTCAGGCACCCGTGGCAGCTGGATATGTTTGAGACAAACCAGGGGAATGACTGACATGAGTTTTGGCCCTGACATTTGGGATTATGAGACGTTACAAGTGCATTGCTGCCACATCTAGTACCATCCCATTAATTCTCCAGTGAGCACAGGTCAGTGAGAGATGAAGCCCATCGCCAAGCAGCAATTGTGTTGATATATCCTTACTGTTAAATGCTAATAGGTCCAGCTTGTGACTTCATCCTCATTACCATCCTGCAAAAGCATCTACATACAGAAATTTTCTCTTTCAGCTTCTTTTCTTCTCTTTTTAGATCAGAGTTCAAGAAAGGACATGGAAGCAGAGATGGATTTGGTGTCAAATTTTGGTTAGAGCAGGCATCTATGTGATTAATTACAAGGCTGTTTTAGTTGAACTGCACATTGCAAAGGATTTATAAAAACAACTGTAATTAAACTCATATTCAGGCATTTTCTTTTCCTCTCATATATAAGAACTGGATTGCATCTGTACAGCAAGCTGTCAGCCAGCTTATTCTGCAGGGCTAAAAAAGATGCTTTTGCTGAGGGCCTGATTTATGAAAGGTTCCTCCTAACAACGCAATCCCAGCTTGATTAGCTCCATAGTGCCTATTCCTGAAAAGGGTTTTTTCTATTTTTGTTTCTTCCTCCAGCAGGGGATTCCCTCTTAATTAGCTGCAGAAGAAAAATTGTGACGGAATCGGAGGCAGAGAGGGAAGAGAGTGTAGAGGTCAGTTCTTCCAAGTCAGAAGGGTTATTTCTCACCAGCTGCTGCAGAATATTTTGTCTATCACTTCCCTGGAGAAAATAAGTTACAGTCCTATAGAAAATCTTGCAGGATTACAAGAATTTGAACTTGAAATGCTCTCAGTCATCTGGCCCACTTCCACTGCACACGGTGGATGAGAGTAGCGCAAAAAGGCAGTGATGGGAAGCAAAAGTCAACCAAGTTCATGTGAGAAATGAGACTCACATTTTTAGGAATGAGGATGACTAACCACTGGAACAGACTACCAAAGGAAGTGGTAGAGTTTCCCTCTCTTGATGTCTTCAAATCAAATAACACTCTGGTCAAGTAGGAGTTACGGGGTTTGGCTCAGGAATTGCTGGATCGAATCTTCACGCCTTAAAAACGATGAAACCACATACGTGATGCCAAGACGCAGGGATCACATGGCTGTCCCGTGTTCAGACACACTGCCTGAAACCCATTAGCAACTCACTGTATTGTAGCTGCAAATAAGCTGTGTTTGTAATAGTTCAGACTGGCCCTTTTATCGCTGTGAAACGAGTAGGCAGGAGAGCGCATCCTGTAATGGGTGAGCTGGTGTGCTCTCCTGGGAGAGCAGCTATTTTACAGCTATAAGTGTTTTAAAGCCATCAAGGACATCTTCCTGCATGCCTGCAGCACCAGTCATAAGCTAAATAAATATTCTTGAGACAAACTTGTAACATGTCATCAAAGCAACTGATATTTGCAACGGCAAGCGTAAAAAGAAGGTGTATGGGAACACCTGGCTTTTTCACCGAACCCGCACAGAGATTAAAGCATTTAGGGAAGGGAAATAGAGAAGGAAAAAGATGCTGTCCTGCAGAGGGACGAGGGAGAGCTGAGCTGCCTGAACTGAACATGTGTGGGGCTGCAGGCAGGGATCCTACAGCTCCTGGGCCCCAGGCCAGGGTCTGCATTGAGTAGCACAGAGGATGGTACCACCAGCCCTCTTCGAGGAGGGAGCTGACCTCCCCAAACCTCATGGTGGGAGTGGTGGTTCCTGAAGGTACCACACAGTCAGGATCCACCTCATTATAAACACTGTCACCTCAAAGGATGAGGCTCATGCCCAGCTGACCCAACAACCTTGAAAAATGGTTCCAGCCTCAGCATGTCTGATCGATGGAGGATTTGGCCTTGGTGGGTTCTCATCACTGTAGTTCCCCTTGGTCTGCTCCAGTAGGTAAATGGGAGGCTCTGCAGCTCCACAGGAGGTAGATCCTTGGGCAACACAGAAAAACAGGAAGAAAGTTCAGTATTTATCTCTCTTGTGGCTACAGCCCACTTGAGACTAGCAGCTGTTAGAACAGTCTCTGATGTACAGCTCTACTTTCACCCAAACCAGGGACCACCTTTCCTTATGGGGAGGTCATGCTCTTCAACTTCTTTTCTCTTGCATCTGTTACGAAGAGCATTCAAATGCAGGGGTATACAAGTCTGCTGCCTGCCACGGGCAGAGAGACCACCAGTGCACAAACTACTAACCAAATCTAGACTAATTTTCTGTTTGCAACTATTTGGATTGAAGCAAAGTAAAATCATTCAGCAAATTCTCCTCTAACAGGCAGGAGAAACTTTCCTTCTGCCATACTAGAGACAAACAGAAAACTCAGCTGGGTCATGCTTACACTTCCAATTAAGCCTTAGCCAGCAGCTGGGATGAAGGGGTAACTTTGCTTTGTCCTAATACCCACCCAAAAGTCAGGAGCATTCCTTGTGCCTTGGAGATCCTTGAGCAGTTGCCAGGATGGACATGCTGAGCCCCAGGTGGGCCCACCGTTGACCACCAGAGGGATGATGCAGTCTGCCACCCTGGGCCGGCTGCCATGCTCCTGTCCCTGCACTTGCAGCAAGACACCTCTATGGTTCTGCCTCCTTTGTCCCTCTCCAATGGTCAACTTTCCCACCAGGATCTGTCCTCCCGTAAAAGGCAGTGTACACGCTGAATCTGTCCAGGAGGAAGGCACACAGTTCCCACCCCAGGGTCACTGTGTTCCTTGTTGCCCAGCCAGTCAGCAGCAAAGCTTGTGACTTTCTCCAGTTGCACACTGAGCACCGGGGGGACATGCCCCCGACGTGACCAGCATGTAGGTCCTCCAGTGCCAAGCAACTTCCAGTTCAGGCCATGATGGATACTTAACTACCTTTGAACCCACTAAAGGAAATTTAGAAGAATTTCATTGTTCATCCAGTGCTTCGTGTCACTTGAAGAGCTGCATCAGCCTCCTAGGCCATATCTGGGGTTGCCTGCAGACACCAGTTCTTCCCACTTTAACTCAGGGTGCCTGTCAGCAGGGGAGAGATGCCCTCCCAGGCAAGGGAAATGTTTCACTTTCCCCGAGGCGACAGCTTGGAGGAAGGCTGGAAGTTGAACACCACATACAGATCATGCTTCCTGTGTTTCTTCCTGGTGCACAGAAGGAGAGATGAATTCACTGTCATCAGCTGGGAAAGAACCAGAGTAGCTCAGCCTGCAGAGGCCCAGAGTGCCCTAGAAGGGCATGAAAGCAAAGGCAGCAGCAATCATCCAAACACCTGAACTGGCTAAATACGCTTGATAAGGTTTCTTCTACATGTAATCAGTATTTGGACTTGTCAAGAGTGAGGTCTCAAAAGTGTTAACAGAGGTGTTCTCCAAACAAAGGTGATCTCCAGGACATCTTCCTGGAGAGGGTCCCCTGGACCCCCTTCTCATATGCTCCCACACAGCCCTCCTGCTGTGCTCCTAACTGCAGAGCATCCAGCTATTGGTACCCACGGTACCAATATCCATTGGTAATATACATTGGTATATATACCAATATACATTGGTAATTGTAATAATCCATTACATGGATTTGGGCATCTTCAGATGCAGTTTAATTCCTGAAAACAAAGCAGAAGAGCCTTTTCCGTACAAGCCCAAGGATTTTTCAGGGATTGTGTGCATTTTAGAGCTCCCCAGTGGGCTCTACCTACACTTTGTGAGCATAGAATGAAACATCACAAATTGTGGAAAGAGACAGAGAGAGACAGCACCAGAGATAACGAGATAAGAAAAGCAAGGTGTCATCATGCGCTTGATCCTGCAGTCATTATCTCAGATGGCAATTCCCATTGCTTTCATCAAAGTCTCAGGCAAGAGGAGGAATGCCGGATCTGGCCCAGCATGTGTGATGATATCAGTGGTTCATTGTCACGGAGCTGGGAATTACTGCCAGCACGTTAACATCCCCTGCCACCCACGCTTTTATTCTGTATCATCACATGCTCTAGAGAGTCACTCGCTGCTGTTACACTCTGCTCGAAACACTGTGGATGTAAAGCTTTGGTGAAGGGTCCCCAGCTTTAGCTTTCCTCCTGCCATTCAAGCCACTTGGATCTCCTACCAGACCAAGCTCTAGGGCTCGTTGTGCCAAAATCCCACAGCAGCCAGAGGCGTGGGGAGGTGAGATTAGTCAGCAGGCAGAATGGCTGGGCTCCACAGCCAGTCAATCTGTTTATCTGATTTGAAGCATGATGCAATCCAACAGCAGCATGAGGGTGCAGGGGCTTCATTACCCACCCACACGCCACCTACATTTTCTGCCCCTGACCCACTGAGGAGCAGGACACTTGCATTCCCAACAAACATCAGCAGGTTTGGGAGCATTTGACACCCACGGCTGTATCTCTTGGCACTATGCAGATCTGTAATCAGACAGTCACATTGCACTTTTTCTGTTGTTTTGTTTCGTTTTTTTTTGTTTGTTTGTTTGTTTTGTTTTGTTTTTAAATATGTAAGAAACAGGAGAGAGCCTGCATCTTCTAACACCAGTCATACCTGGGCTTTATATCTCTCAAGGCAGAGGAGAATTGGTTCTTGCTCTACCTTGTCCAGATAGTCACAGCACTTGCTGGGAAGTGACCCATGGGATCAGGCTCTGGTTGTGGGTGCCTATGGGACACGCACATGAGGAGGACCAGCTTGTGCCTCACCAGTTTTGCTATTGCAGCTCAGCCTAGAAACATTCCTCACACCTGTTTTTTTAACAGGCCCTGCCAGCCCCTCAGCTCCTGGGATTTCACTCCCATTTCCAGCGAGAAGAGATGCGGCCACATCATTCCAGTGCAGATGTGGCATTCCTGCGTGAGGGAGCCACGCAGCTTGCTCCCCTCCCCAGCTTTCAGTAATGCTCCCAGTGCCTCTGTGGCAAGCAAACAGCTCTCAGGGTTTGCCCCTCAACATCAAAGTGAGGAGGAAAGGACACAGCCTGATTGAATTTCCTCATGGTCAACAGCAAACTTTACCTCTTGCCACCATTCTTTATATGTTAATCTACCCTTCTTTTTTTCTCTGGCTCTCCTGGAGGACAACTCCCTCCTGGATCTGATAAGAGCCTCACCCTCATTAGGGCAATTAATTAGCTGGAGAAGCACAGCTCAGAAGAACCCAAAACCCAAGGAGGCTTTACATTCCCTTTCAGTAATTCCTATATCAGGCTTTGCTGAGATTGCTGTTTTTCCATTAAGCATGTGATTCTCCACTGCTGGTTCCCTCCCCTGCCCACCGGTACTCCATGGACATACCTAGGAACAAGGGCAAGAGGTGATGCTGCTTTAGGCTAGATCATCTGTGAGGACTTTCTGAGTCCTCTTCCACTCAAGCGCCTGTGAAGCCTCACAGGGACTTCACCGGGTGCATGGTGTGAGTGAAGCAGAGCCCTGGCCTCTGGCATTACGCATCTACCAAGGGACCCTCACTTCTGCTGGCCTAGGACCTACCAGTCCAAGGGTGTTTGAACTCAGAGAAATGTCTTGCAAAGATTGTCTTTCCCTGCTCATCAAGACTATGCTGCCACTTGACAGCACTGCTCAGGCACCACAAAAATTTAATGCACACCTGTCTCTTTGACACTTCAGGACCTTTCCTGACCTGTAGGACCTCTCCGTTTTACTCTCACCTCAGTAAAGCACAGAGGACGGGGCAGATGGTACACCATAAAAGCCATGTCCCTCAAAGGAACATTTTTTCACAAAGCTGTGTGCAGAGATGAGATGTTTTGGGCCCCTTTGCCCTGCAGTGATAGCTCTCCAGGGTGGCACTTGGACCAGCAAACGCAGCCGGCCCATCTCCTGGGTGGTCTAGCCTTCTGCATGCCCTGATCTCATAAAGAATGAAATCAGGGGAGCAAAAACACAGATGAGTCAACGTTTACTAACCAAATAGGACCCCAGGGAGGTGAACTGGAGACTTGGCCGTGAAAGCAGATTTGACAGGGCAAATGAGTGGCTGCAGAGGAAGGGCTGCCTTGGCAGAGCAAGCAAACTTGTCTACCAGGGGACAAGTCTGTCACCTGGAAACTTGCACATTGATATGAATGAAACACAGGCTCCTGGAGCTGGAAGAATGTGGTAGGTCGATAGGAGATGGAAATAAGAACAAAGCCACAGGTTGCCTTTTATACCTGGCATCCAAAATGATCAGCAAAGCAAAGTCAACAAGCTCCTGGGGGTACCTGGTTTCCAGGCAGCTGGGTCTACAAACTCATAATGCACTAACAGACAGTCCGGGAGAGCTGGACACTAATTTAGGTCAGTGCTGTGCAAACACTGCAGGGTCTGGGCAGCGAAAGGCTCTGGAAACTGAGCCCCAGCATTTGCTTTATAGTGGGAGGAAACGAACCCACAGCTGCAGCTCTCCATCTGCCGAGCACAGGGCTTGGAGGGACACCCCACACTGTCCTACACACACACACGATGCCAGGGTGGCTGGGCAGGGTGGCTGGGTCACACAGAGCTGTGGTTCTCCACCAAACCCTGCCCACCACCTGAGGAGACTCCGTTTTCCATGCCTGCCCCGTGGCAGTGCCCTGCAGTGGCACATCCAGCCGGGCAGCACGTGGCCGCCCAGCTCCTTCCTCACCCTCCACAGGAGCAGAGCCAGCAACGCGCTGTGCAGTAACCCAGAGCAGGGTTACAACCACTTCAGAGGAGGTTTCCCCTGGAGACTGGGGACAGAAGATTGAATTTATTATTCGTTTCCTCTTCGGCGAGGCCTCAGCGCTCTTTCCTGCTGAGAGGTTATGGCCACCCTCTCACCGCGGAGCTGCCGGCAGCCCCAAACCCACACACGAGCTGGCCTCGTTTACGCCCAAACTACCCCATTCCTCTGGGTGCTGATGGAGGGGGCACGTGGGGGCAGAGCCCCTGCAGACCGGGTACCGCAGCAGGGACACACTCTGCTTTCTCCGGCTGGCCGATGTCCCGTTTCCTATTTCACAGCTGCTTTAGTAACCCTGAGACAAACAGACCTAAAAAGCGGGGTGATGTTCCAGCCCCCCCGCCCCGTGCATCCATAGGAAGCACTAATTCAGGCCAATGCTGAGCTAACGATGCCCAGTCCTTCCTCCACGTGCCGACTGCTCCACGGTCACTGGTGGCCTTTGGCAGCTTCTCCTTGCGGTGGGGGTTTCACCCCTTTCTGTGCTCCTCTGTTACCCCCCCCAAGGTGAGCAGAGAGGTTGCTGAGCTGCAAACACTCACCCTGGGCCTCCTCACTGCCCCATGGCTCTAATTGGCAACAGATGAAGCCAGACTGTTTCCTGAGAGAAAAGAGTTTTAACAATCCCTAAAGCCTCTTAGGCAGCAGCAATATCCTAAATGGGAACTTTATTCCCCACACCACTCAACAGAGCTGGTATTCAGACATGAAATGCTGAAATACTCCCTCAAGAACCCCACTCGGGACTGGAATCCTTCCCCACGGAGCTGGGGTGTCCTGGATCATCCTAGGGAACTGCATAAAATAATCCTATGAGCCATAAAGGCTAGGGAGGACAGAACACCCCAAACCAGAAAATTCCTTGATGGATTTGGAGATCCCCCTTGAGCCCTGGACTCCCAAACACCACTGAGTCTCCCTGTTCATGCTTGTGTGTCCTGACCTGTCCCCTGAGCAGCGGGGCAGTGGCACGTGGACATTCCCGGCTACGGTGGTGAAACCCAAGAGTGTGACCCTTGGCAGACCAGGACATTTTGCTTTCTAGGAAGGCAGAGGTTTCCCTACACTTGCAAACCAGGAAGGTGGAGGGCAAAGAACCCCACTTGTCCGCTGTGTCATCCGCAGGGCGGGGAGCATATTGCCAGTGGTGGCAGCAGGAATGAATCTGGGTTCACTGCTGCTACCTCCTCCCAGTTTCGTGCACCTCATGCCACTGTCCCCAGGCCTCCTACTGGCCAGGGATGCACAGCCCCTGCTGTCAAAGGCTGAGGGAGCCAGCAGCTGCCAAGGGTTCACATGAGCTCACAGCATTCCTCCAGAAGCTCCTCTAATCTTGGTGACCTCGGCGGGTGGATGGCAGCCAATTGCCATCACTGCATCCTAAAGAGACCTCACTGCAAAGCCAAAGCAGTGTTACCACTGGGGGAGTTAAAAGGGGGAGGAGGGGGGGAAATAAAAGAAAAGAAAAAAAAATAAAGTTGCCTGGCCAGTCTAACTGCATTTGGTTGATCTGATTTCAGGCATCTGCTAAGACACAGCATGCCTATTTATCATAATCAGCTTACTGCACAAGGACAGCGTTAACTAGGCTTTACTGGATTAAAACCTGCCAACTAATTCATAGCACCTACCCAACCAGTACAAGTGGGCTGAGTCGCTGTGCTTTGTTCAGAACATTTCAGCTGGCATTAAATAAAGGGGAGCACCTGGGGAAGGTGGAAGGGTACAAAGGCCCTATTGATCCCTCAGAATTACGACTGATCTCCAAAAGAAAGGGCACGGGAAACAAAGAAGCCTGGAGACCAAGCGCAGACAGGTTAAGACAGAGCAGAGCCAAAGCAGGGAGCACAAAGACTGTATCTTAACAGGTTCCCTCTCATTCAAACTGCTCAAGGTTCTTTCCCAAATTGCCAGCAATATTGCTTAGTGTCAGCTGCACAACTCAAACTAAACTGGAATTTGCAGATAAAACAGGTTGTTAAAACAGCCTGGAGG
Organism: Pedionomus torquatus; assembly: GCA_013398155.1. Classification (NCBI taxonomy): domain Eukaryota; kingdom Metazoa; phylum Chordata; class Aves; order Charadriiformes; family Pedionomidae; genus Pedionomus; species Pedionomus torquatus. The sequence goes on from VZRU01013361.1 coordinate 44,449, forward strand.
TGCTATTCTAGGTGGCTATGTTGAGAGGCTGGGGGATAAAGTAGTGCAATATTTATTTTAAAAGTCCCAAAGAGCAAATGTTAACTGCAGGGGCACAACATCAGGTAACACTGGTGTGAGTAAAAATAGAATTTCACCAATCCTACAAAAAAAAAAATGCAAAAAAGAAATAAAGTTATGATTATAAAAAAACCCATAAGAGAAATCCTCACAGGGCTGGAAACCCTCAGTGCCCATGACAACATGCTGGGGCAAACCCAAGTCCCTCTGCCACCTGAGCCATGGGGCATCACACGTGCTACAACTCTCATCTAAGACCAGTCTGCCTGGAGTCCCCGTAAAGCACAAGACATCTGATTTAAATATTTAAGGTACTCCCTGTGAAGGTGATTGCTATATAGAGAATTGCTCCACACAACAGCCAACTTCTGCTGGTCATTTATCAAAGGGGTCCTCAGTACATTTGAGGTAAGTTTCTGACCAGGACCAGCTGTTCCTTAGTGCTAGGAATCCTCACTTAGAAAAAAGCCCCAACACATCCAAATCCAGATGCCTTCCTGCCATCATACCCATGGGTATTATCTCACCCATCCTCCTCAGGAAAGCAGTGGCCAGACCATGCAGTGGAAGAGGCTGCAGCCTTATCGGCGAGTTCTCCGGGGCCTTACTGAACACCCCTGCACAACCCTCTCACCATCACATCTCCACTGGCACACAGTACTTTACTCCCCAGTCCTCTTGTTGCTGCGGGGTTCTGAAACCCTGTATTTAACCACAAAATCCCAGTGATCTGTCTGGCAGGGCCTGACCCAGGGTTTTTGGTTAGCTTGTGAGGTGTTCTCCAAGCCCAGCTCCTGTGGTCTTACAGGTTACCTCAAGGCAGCTGCTTTGATTAAAGACAAATGCAAACCATGTCCCCTGAAGGCTTCAACATAAGAAGGAAACAAGAACCCCAGTGTATTTCTTTGCATGGAAATCTCACACTAGGGGACAAGGGGAAGTGGGTTGACTCAGGGTTTTTGCATGTTTGAGGTTGGCAGAGCTGATATTTGTGCCTTGACACATTAGATAATTAAACGCAGAGTCAGGTGTTGGCTCTAAGCTTCTCCTTCCTCCATTCAAGCCTCCACCTCCTAAAATAGGGGATGAACTTTGATTTCCCAGCAACACCCAAATCCTTACATGAAGTCAAGAGCCGCTCCTCCCGGGGTGGGCAAGGAGCTACTGCAGCTGCACTGGTTTGGCCACAGCTCCTACCCACATCCCATAACACCAAGTGCCTGGTGACTTGCCTCGATGGACCCTGCTCCCTGCACTACAGAAATCCCCAGATCCTGGGAGAGGTGGATGTAGATGAACTAGACCAAAATGGTGCAGAGTGCCAAAAAAAAATATAATAAAATAATAGGCCCAGGAATTAATTGAGCCACTCTCAACACCTGCAGGATGACCATGGGCTTCATGCATCAGCGTCCCTGTTGAGCCAGCTTAGTCCTTACAGCAGCCAGTGCTGCTTGTCTTGGTCCAGACACACCCCAGAAGGAGGTGTAGGAAATAGTAAGTGGCAGAACCATAACCAGGCATTAAGGCTGATATTACACCAACCCTATTAACTCAAACTGGCAAACTGCACATTCCAGGCTGAGTCCCTTGGCAGGAGTTGCCAGACGGCTGAAGGACCAAGCATTTATCACCTGGCTCCCATGTGGCTCCCACTCCATTTGGTGGGACTCTGTCCCAGAAGATAAAGTACATTTACTGCCGCCTCCCTGTTTGTGCTGCTGCTTAATTTGCACATGAGCAATGTGTTGAGGTAAAGACTCCGACTGCTTCCCCTTGGCAGCAGCCAAGCAGCCTTTGCTGTGGCTGGGAGGAATCAGGGGGAGGCGATGGGGCCGAGACAGAGCAGGAGAGGGAAGGCACCAACCCCAGCTATTTTTCCTCTCTCACCCACCCACCCACTCATGCTACTACTGGCACGTTTATTCCTGCAAGCGCTGATGCCTCCTGACTCAAGCAATACAAAGCAGAGCCGGCTCCTCTGCAACACCCACATCAAGGACTCCCTCCTACAAGAATGTCAGTCTGTGTGTGAGGCCTTTCCAACAACGAGCCTCCTCCCTCATCCCCCCAGTCCTCAGATTCCCCACTGACACCTCTGCTGCCAGCACAGCCAAGAGGGTCTTATCTGCCGGGGCAGCGCAGCTGCAGGGGAGACAAATCCTGACACCTCTGGGAGGACGCGTCCTGCTCACTTGCAGATGCAGATAAGGGCAATGTTACACTCAGCTCAAGGCACCTTGCAAAACTACACTTGGGAGGCTTCCAGGACTTAGGACATCGTAATGGGGAGCTGCAGGGCAACTGGTATGATCTGAATGGAGCATAAAGGTCTGAACAGGGCATTGTTTTTGCTCTCTTACTTGCTGATTATAGTCTTGTCCCTTCCCTGCATCTCAGTTTCCCCATCTGTACAAAGGAGCCAGTGATGCCCAGAGCACAAGCCACCCTGTGATGGCAAAGTGCTTCTTGTGGAAAGCTTGAGCACAGCATAGTCATCAGCTTACTGCACTTCAAAAGTGGCAGACGATACTCGATGTTCAATGTGCATGAAAAACATCTATGGACTTTCTGTACTGGGGCACTGTAAAGTCACACCCCGCCGACAGGTCTCCTGTATGCACTGGTCCTACAGAGGTGTGGGAAGGATTCATCACTTAGACATGCAAGAGGCTGAGGATTGCTATGATTAACCTTTCTCTGTGATCCAGAGGTACTAAGGGACTCTAGCCTTTGGCCAGACTGGCAGGAGGCCAGATACTGGATAAACACGGACCCAAAAGACCATTTCTGTCTCAAGGCAATTAGGCCTTAAGATGCTTAACAGGAATCTTATGTGCAGCACTGGAGAATCCAAAGGGAAGGTGTAGTAGTTACACGTGAAAAATAGTTACATGTGGAAAATACATGGGGCTAATGCCAAGTCAACTTTGCATAATATGGTGAAGAATTTGGGGGTGATAAAGCTGGGAAGTAATAAAGCTACTGGTCATTTGTAATGCCTATGTAAGATGGATCCAGCATCCTCCCCAGGCTGGGGCTACACACCCCGGGATTCCCAGGGTATTCAGAATAACTCCAGTTCACCCTTCAGTAAACTCTCTTTAACATCTACCACTTGCAGAGCATGCTCAGCCAGGCGATCTGCCCTCCCAGCCAGCCCTGAGCTCAGGACGGAGCCATCCTTCCCACCCAGGAGGCTGCTGATACAGGAGACGGAGACCTCAGGGGGGCATTTTTGCAGCTGTGCTGATTTAACAGCTATCTGCTTCCTACCAGCCCCAGCGCAGTGAAGGTACAGAGCCATCCCCTGCACAGAGGAGCAGAGTGAACCGAGCTCCTCTTAGCCCACACACTGAAGCAGATGGACAAAGCTGAGCCCTACATGGCCCTACCAGCTCCTGTTCACACCAGCGGTACGTGAGCCACACTGGTAAACCAGGCAGCCACCTACCAGAAATAAATACATACGGCAGTGACACTGTACAGATGGAAAGCTCCTATTTCATCTGCAGCATCGGCTGGGGCTGTTCCAGCATTAGACACACCAGAGATAAGTTGTTGTTCGGTTCTTTTTGGTGTGCTCTCTTTAAAAGACCCCTTAATTACACCCTACATTAGGCTAAAAACAGACTTCAGAGTAAGAAAATCCAAACCTCTTCTCCTTCTCAGTTGCAGAGGAACTCTTGAAAATCTCTCAAACTATGAAAAACCCTCTAGAGCCAGTGCACTGCCCACTCCCCATGCTCTCCGTTTGCTTGCAGGACATTTTAGGTGTTGGGGTACTGATTCCTTCTTTCTGTCACGTGGGCCTTTCTCAGGCTTGAGCGGGCAAGATCTAAACCCTGTCAGTTACTCCATCGCTGCTGTGAGCTTTCTAAAATTTCTTACAAGGCAATGATTCATAAGAATAATTCTTTTACCAGATGAACAATATTTACAGAGAGGGTGGACTGGCTGTCAGGACACCAGTGCTTTGTCCCTGACTCTGCTTGTGACTTGGTATAATTTTTATTTCCCTGTCAGCAAATCACTTTTTACCTCTCCACTTCTGTCACCTTTCCCTAATTTTTCTTTTGGATGGGTTAAATCATCTCACACTGTCTCCTCCATCACGGGGTTGGGTTGTGGTTCCTGGAAACTACTTTGCTGCTTTCCTTTTTCAAATGAAATGTGGAACTGGGAGCACAATTTAACGTCCCTCCCTGTGACACTTTAAAAGTGTCATAAAGCCTCTTAATTCTCCTTCTTTTAGAGCTGGGTGCTACTTTCATATCATAAAATAGGTACAGTGAGAGGATAAGTCAGAAAAAGTTTTTGCTAAAATCAGAGGGACTCAGGGGTTTGGTAATGGCTCAGAAAGGCCACGTAAGATCACTTGGCCTCAGAGCGAGGGAACAAACCTCTCCTGAATGGAGATTTTTAGCAGCGCTCCAAATATCCTCTGCTCAGAGGAAACTCTGTGCGTTAATATCTCATATGACATAAAAGCCTTTTGCTTGCTTTTCTTTTGGTGGGGTAGAGAACAAAAGTCAACCCAGTTATATAAGCAGGATCCCAAGATAGCTATTTTTTTTCCATAAGGAAATATGTGAGTTCAAGGTTTTTATTTTTAATACAGAAGGAGTTTCAGACTATCTAACAGAATACAACGTGAAAACAGCCACTCACCCTGGGAAAGATCAAAGATCCCTCTAACCCAGTATCCTGTCTCCAGCGGTTGCCCGCAGCAGATGCCTAAGGGAAAAGCATGAGGTGGAAGAGGCGGTGAAGCTTCCCCAGCACGCTCTCCCCTTCTGCAGCCAAAGGGCTTCCCGAGCCAGAGACACCGTGCTCTTCTCTAACCACCCTTGAGAGGCTTTATTTTTAGCCCTGCTCTTATGTCCCCAACAGGCCCCAGGCTGGCATGATGCGGGATGCAGCAGGGTGAACCTTTCCCAAGAGTGCAGGACCACTATTCCCACCAGCGAGATGCTCCTGAGCCTCTGCTGTGGAAGAGGCCCCTCTCACATGAGCAAGCACCCAATAACCATAAATCATCCATGATTTTCCCTTCCTGAGGGCCTCCCTCTTCAGCCACTACCTTCGGTAGGAACTGAAATAGGTCAATACAGAGAAACTAATGAAAATTCCACCCTTCATTAACAGTTGCTTATGATATTGGCTCATCCTGAGTCATGACATAACTCTACCCGGTAACCCACATTTTGTATGCAGGATATGTTTGCACTGCAATCAAAGAAATAATCATTGAAATGTTTACTGCAACCAGACGTTATATAATAGTTGTGGCCAGTCTCACTGGCTACATTGGTCACACTATTTAATATTTCCATGCCGATAACATAAGGGTAACAGGAAACAAACAAGCAAAAACCCCACAGAAATCCAGTCAACAAAAACCTCTGAGAGCAAATTTGCACTGATGTTGCTCTTCTGCCTCAGAACTTCCTCCTGTGTATCCGACTACAGATTCTGGAGCCCCTACTGAGACCACCTCTGACCAGATCTCAAAAGTATTCAGGCGCAGAGAGCCAGAGCAGGCTGTCTAGTCAGGGTTTCTAAAGGACTTGACTTTTTCAGGTTAAGAAATTCATACAGAAATTTTAAGCTTGGGTTGAATTCCCAGAGAAGCCATGTCATTAGAGTGGGATTCCTCTTCTGCCCATGCTTGTTTGACATTTAGGAGTTTGGGCTATCCCAAGTACCTGGAGAGAATGACTTATTCCAGCTTGTGATAGCAGCTAAGAGGGTAAGAGGGAACTGACTTTCACAGGTGCTTCTCTCCTTTGACTACAGGAGGAATTATACAATTAGTGTGTTTGGGTGATTAATACTAGGTGAGAAGAATTTAGAATCAAAGAATCATTTCATAAGATCAATCACAGAAATGTGATTTCATTACTAGGTGCTGACCTTTGTGCTTTAGATGTGACTGAAGTACTGCAGACTTCAGGTCTGCTTCCAGGTAACAGGACTTTGGTTTTAGGATGCTTTTGGATATACTCTACGTATGTATTAACTATGACTGGAATGAGAGATGGGAAGCAGTGGGGCAATGTCCCCTCCCCAGTTCTGCCCAGGAGCTGTGTGTATGTTTCAGTGAACTGCACAAGCACTTGATGCCTTGAGTACATCCTCGTGCAGCTCTGAGCTTCCTCTCCCCAGCTTGGTCAGTGTCAGGGTGGCAAGTCCTCACCAGGAAGGGTTTCTTCTACAGGGAGTCCTGCTGCAGCCGCTGGTGATACTGCAGGAGCTCTGGCAGAGCACACAGCAACTCAGAACACCTCAGGAGGTCTCAAACCCCACTCAAAGCAGGGATAAATCTGGGGTCTTCTCCAGATGAATTTTAGGTAATGATGACAATTTTGCAACCTCTCCCAGCCCCTGTCCCAGCGTCTGATCACTCAGGCCACTCATAAAACACCTACATCTGCCCAAGAGGGCTGCCCTGACACATGGGGGTCTGCCTCAGGTATTCTTAGTCACCATGAGCTCGCTCAAATTCATTTCATATCCCTCTATATAAAATCCTAATTGTGTTACAGCCTAGACACGTAATGATTGAAGAGTGCTGGGCAGATGAAAAGCTTCATGTCCCATCTTTTGTCCATCAAAGCATCCTGTGAAACCACTCTACCTGCTAATTATGGGCACGCACACTGGCCCACTGGGTTTGTTTCTGCCGTGTTATTGCAGTGTTGTACCTGGCAGGGTGAGCTGAGAGGTCAGGGCTGGAGACCAGTAAACAGGAACAAAACTGGGAAATCTCGAAGACAACTGTAAAGCAGAGTTTTTCCACTCAAAGTTTGATCTATTATTGTAATGAACGTTGCATCCTGCAACAGGAAAGTAGAAAAATAACAGGAAGGATTCCAAGCAGAAGAGGACAAACCTGTAGTCAGAGAGAGCTGGGCAAAGAAAGTCTTTGCAGGCTCATCAGATCTGACTGAAAAAATGGCTTTCAGCTCACCCTGCATAATGTGATTTGTATGCTGTTCAGAGCAATCATTAGACGAGGTAGTTATCTGACTCTGTTATGTATTATACTACAGGTGCAAGGTCTGGAAGCCCACATAATTGCTGCACAGAGCTAGATTTAGTTTATTATCATTTTTTACATTAGCTTTTGAAAGAACAGAAAGAGCTTTGCAGTTGCCCTGTTCTGGGCTGTTGAAGCCATAGTCTCTCTGGGCCAGGAAGCCCCAAGAAAGGGATGCACAGCTCACACAACACTGCATCCAGCTGCAACAACCACTATTTTGAAGAAATTAAGCCAAGAAACAGATGAGGACAGCCTACGAGCTACCCCTCTGAATACAGATGGGCACTTTCCCCTCAGAGAACTCCAGAGGTTCCCCAGCCTGCCAACCCCCATGTAACCAGACCCACGGGGAGGCTGACACGTGGAGAGGCTAAGGGCTTTGCCTGAGGTTGTGTGGGATCACATCCTACATCGCATGAACCCGTGTCCCAGGCTCTAGCCACAAAAACATCACCGTTACGCAGTTGGGCTGTCACGGCAAGCGTAAAAGGGTTTTCTTTAGAAGCTTCTAGGAAAGCTATGCCCTTGAGGCTCGTTTTGACAAGTACATCCCAGGGAGCTATTCTGCAGCAGCCTGTGCTGGGGCTGCTTGCTGCAGCCCGTGCGAGGGGCACCCGCACCCAGTGCTCAGCCGGGCTCCCCGGTTCTGCCAGCTCTGCCCTGGCGCAGCTCGGCACCCACAGCCGTGCCGAATCCTGCCGGCCGCTGCTCGGGGCAGTGTGTCACCGCGTCCTACGAACCACAGCTCACCTGCCCTGGCAGAGTGACCCACACCAGCCTACTCTGTTCAGCCCAACGCAATCCCCACCGGGATGGAGGGTAATTAACACAGCACTTAACCGCTGGCAGGGTGGGGCGCAGGGTGGAACCACTGGACGAACAAATAAAACCAGGACACTGAAACCAGCCTGGTGCCCTTCTAGCAATGTCACCCCTGCAGAGAGCAGCCTGCTTTCCCCACCGAGACCCACGGGCGCTGCTGGGATGGCAGCCGTGACGGGGGTGACTCACCTGAGCTGGGCACAGCGATGCACCTGATGTGCAGGAGAGCTGACACGGTGCGACGCCAGGAGCAGGCAGAGGTTGTGGTGCAGCACCTTCGGTTGGGTGTTTGCTAGCAGGGAGCAGCCTGAGCAGCTGAAACCAGGGAGCAGACGAGGTCAGTGCTGTAGCCCCACTGCTGGGCTTGCTCCTACCTAGCGGGAGGGAAGCGCCAGCTGCAGAGCCAAGCTCTGTGCCCAGTCAACTCCCTGACAGCAGCACCCTGAGACTGCTGCCCTCGCTCTTCACACCAGCTCTTTCAAAGGGATTCCCCTTCTTGCTCCATATACATTGGAGAAATAACACACAAGATGTTTGGGCTTTTTTTTTTTTCCCTTTTTTAATCTTATCATTGGTGTATAACCCACCCACCTTTGAGACAATATTTTTGTCTCTTTTTAGGAAAGAGAGGTGAAAACCTCTAGCCATGGGAAACCAGGGCTACCCTCCCTAGAGAAAACCCCTTAAAAAGAAGCTGAAATTCAAACTTCTTTACTCATCTGATTATTTGCTGTGAGGCAACAAGGACTTAGCCTTTACTGCAGAGAGGAGACCAAGACCTTCCCAAGGAGCCAACCAGCTCTGCTGCTGTGAAATATAAATCACCTGCTACTAGATGGTAGGTCTGAATCCAGCTGGGAACCCTCTGTCCTCAGGCTTTCCAGGTGCAGAAGAAACAGCAATCTCTATCTCTATAGGCTTTCAGTTTAGGACAAAAAAACAACATGTGGATGCAGGCAGACACCTGAGGAAATACCAGGAGGCAGTAAGAATCATGAGACTAGTTGTAGACATTAGAGGTACCTCAGGAGAGAAGTCATGTGCTGCTAGTTTAAAGATTTAGCAGCTGAGTAATGGGATCACCAGCCAAAGAAGGTGGCAGCTGACGTCCCAGGAGGAAGAGAGAGGTGAGGGAGGGTGGGAAGCACCCCAAACATGAGCCTGAGTGGTCTGTACTTGATACGATAAAGCAAGCAGTGCAGGAAGCAGTCACAGAGAAGACTGGTGTGACCAAAGCAATGGGCTTTGACCCAGCCCAGGCAGCAGCAGTATTTTCAATGAGCTTTGCATGTTTTCTTACTCTGAGACGGGTTCCTGATGTTTCCAGGGAACTTAAGCAGTGTGGGAGAGTCAACAGCCAACCCACCAGAGACCTGGTGGCCTGTTCAGTAGCCAACCGCTTCATCTTTTCCAGTGTCACTAAGAGTGGGACAATCGGGAGCAGAAAGGACCTGAATAAGCCCTTTTCATTCCTCAGCAAGGAAAATTCATTATATTTCTGCAACAAATTGCGCTGTCAGACCAAAATCTTCCCAGGGAGCACAAGTCTTGTCCCAGCCAGCCAGACTCCTACCATGCTGGCAGGGCTCCAGACGTGCCCTTCTCATCCCTTCCTCACCTAGTCCTCCTCTCCCTCCCCATCCTTGCCAGGAAGCCAGCTTGGCTCCTCACCATTCCCAACCTGCAGTCCCAGTGTAGGTGGAGAGCTGACTCCACACAGGAACTGCTGTGATGAGCTGAGTGCTCCTTTCCATTTTCATGGAGGAAAAGGACTCTCAAAGAAGCATAAAACACAGTAGCAGGTGTATATTAAATGACTTTAAGTTCATCTTATGCACAGAAGCCTAAGGAGCATCTTATATCCTCTGTAAATAACTAGGGGGAGTTTGCTGAGGTCTCACTGGGCTGCTGATGGCTGCAGCTGGAACTGCTCCTGCATTTCCACCCCAGAGCTCTCAGGCCATGGGGAGCTGGGAACAGGAGAGCTCAGAGGTGTCATTTAGCACAGCAGCATTTGCAAAGGCCAAGGCAGGTTTCCTGTTGCAGTGGCACACTCAGAAAGCGTTTTTCTTATAGGGAGGCGAGGGAAGGAGACCTGCTCCTCTCTACCCTCCACAGCCACCCAGTTGGGCTTTGAAGGGACATGACTTGTGGTGGACCAGGTACGTGTGAATGGAGGGAGGCCAGGTCTGATGAGCCTGGCAGCAGAGGATGGGGTGCAGTGCATGTACCTGGACAGCCCACCATGGTTTGCTGGTCAGAGGAACCAGCCCCGCTGCACCAGTTTGGGTTACGCTGCTGCCACCACCACAAACCCACACCTCTGCCAATGCCCCCCCCTGTGCCACACTCGGCTACACTCTGATCCTTTCCCAAACCCTTGCAGAAGTTGTGGGGAAGGGAGCACCCAAGTGTCCCTCTCAGCTCCCTCTTTGGCTCACACGTCCCCTGTGCTCATCAGCCATCATTTACACAGTGTATTCATCAGCAATGATCCATCAGCTCGTCTGTGCTCAGCTCAGAAATCCCCTCCATGGAGTAAAGTCAAATCAAGGCTGCACAGAAATGACTGAAACTGGCTTCCTGTTCACTCACTGCCCCCAAAACCCTCTCCTCCTACCCTCTGTTGTTAGAAAGGGAACATTTTAAAGACTAATTCTCCTGTGAGGAGCCCTGAGCAGGAGGAAGGAACAGTGCAGAGTTTCTCTGGCTTGGTTGCCATTCACTGGTCAATCAAATGGACATGAGTGTGCACTTATAAGCTGCTTTGAGATGTCTGGGAATGCTGAATGTCAATAAATTGATGCTGTTCAGCCTGATGGCCAAGCGTACTGGAAAAAGAGCATCAGCACACATCACAGATTTCGGCTGTTAGGTGTTCATGTTTGCAGATGCATTTAAAGTAAGTTTTCCACTGGCTACGTAGAGCTTCCTTCCCCNACTGTGCCAGGAAATCAGATATCACTGACCTGAGATGCAGCCTGGCTCCCAGTTGAGGCTGTCAGCAGAGTATTTCCTTGGTTCATGGATTATCATGTCACCTGTCTTAAACATCCACTGCTTTACTGACACCACTGTGGTTTTGTGAGTGGCACAGTAATGTACACAGGACCTTGTATAGATGCTGGTCTAAAAGCAGTGGTGGTTCATCAGCGCTAGCACTTCCCCTGCTCCTTAGGCCATACCAGAGGCTGCTGTTGGCAGTGGAGCAGCTCGTTTCCTCTTCAAAAGCCCAAAAAGCAGGGGATTAGTGAGGGAGGCTCGGAGGGCCAATTAAATCTTGAGGGCCTGTGAAGAGTGGAGATGTCGGGGAAGTCCAGGAGAAATGATCATGTTATAAGGGATGTGGTACTGGCACCAAATTTCTGTTTGCTTGCACTAAACTGTCACCTCTGAACCCAAAACCATGATGGCACAGAAGAGTTTAGACACTCAGTTTTCCAGTGATTGAATCTTTCCTGGTTGCAATTTGCCTTCTTGTTAAAAGGAAAATTACTTCTAGATAACCTACAGAATTAATTACTGTCCTGTTACTGCTCCAGAAATAAAATTTCTGTGAAGCAAGCAGCAGTTCTGAGTGGCAGTTCTGAGAGCCCAGAGCAGAAATCAAAATAAAATATCATCAAGAAGAGTTCACAGTTCTTTAAAGCACTAATGTTCCTCCCTGGGGAAAAGTATTCATCTGTAATGAAAACCATACTGCTTACATTTTTGCGGCTGCATAACTCATCTTCTGTGAGGTTGACTCACCTCTGATGCCTATATGATGGGAGGGAATAGAAATAAAACTCCCTCTTCCCCAGAATGAGAGTTCATCCCAAATATTTCCAAACCAGTTGGTTATTTTTTGTGCTATTGGTCAGGATTTCCCTCTGAGATCACGGCCACAGCAGAGAAATGGATTCCTGAGAGCTCCACATCATCTCTGCACAAGCTGTGCTGTTTTACACCTTCTACATTGAGACTCCAAGGAGGGCACATGGACACTTCACGGTCCTTATCTCACAGGTACTACCACAAATTTTGAGGATTCTTTAGGGAACAGAAGCCTCCATGGGAAATCCCCTCTAACTCTGTTGTGGCACTATCACAACCTCCTGCCCATACAAATACCAGTTCCTTTAATGAAAAAAAGAAATCTTTTCTTGTCCAGCTACAAAATCCTTCGCCTGCAGCTTCCAAAGAGCAGACTCTGAAGGTTGGTGGTGAAAGGCTGGAGCTTGATCCAATGGCACTTCTACAGTGCCAGACATGGACAACTGCAACTAAGGATTATCATAATATCTTGGACACAAGTTTGATATCCAGAGCTATCAAAACCTGGCACATTGCTTTCTTTTACACCTTTTCCTTCCTCCATCCTGCACTCTCTTTTCCTTAACTTAAGGACAGAAATGTTGGAGGACAGCTAAGATCTATTTAAGTTCTCTAAATTCCTTCACCAGTCTCATTTTGAAAACCAGTCTGTATTGGTAACATGTGACACTGATGATGCAAGTGACAGGTTGCCATTCATTTGTTAGTAAATCTAGCAAATTCCCAGACGCTGTCCTGGAGGCTCTTGTGCAGCCCTTGACAAACAGGCAGAGCCTTTTTCTTGCATTGTCTGAAGACTCCAGGGCTGTATGAACACATGAAAAGTGACACATTAGCAGAACGTTGCTCCATTCAGACATTAGGGGCCAGGCTAGTTGGATAGTACCTACTAAGGACCCGGTCATGCAGAAATAGTCCACACTGTGGTCCAGCAACATTTTCCCAAACCCCAACCATCCCACTCAAATAGCATGAAGATTTCAGTGAGGGATGGGCTTCCTTGCCACCACTGAGCAAAACTCTGCTCCCACCCCAGCTGGGAACTGCAAAAGTGCTATGGGAAGGCGGTGATTTTTGAAGCGGGGTATGTACCTGTGTCAAGAACAGGCTGTTCTCAGGGCAGTCAATGTGTCTGGTTGTGTAGCCAGGTATCCTGTCTCTGATGGCAGCCCATAACAGATGCCTAATGAAGGTATAAATGCCAGGAAAGCCTGTAGTTGCACTTCCCCAGAAACACCAGAGATTTCCTGGACCAGAGATATTATCTCCCTATCTTCTGTATCTCAGTGGATTTTTCATTCACTGTACGCAAGACAAATTGTGTGAAAAAGTATCTTCAACTGTTCTAAAAACTGCTACATGATATTTTAATCTGATTCTCCCCCATGTAACAACTGCTCCCTCATTGCCATCCCTGTGTCACGCCAGATGTGACAGGTGCTGGAGCCCTATCCTTGCTGGTCAGCACTTGTATACATGTCCCTTTGTACAGAAGCTGCTCTGAGCAATCTCCTTACCTCTGTCAGTTCTGCTACAAGCCAACAAGTGACACACCAAAACCTTCATACAGCCAAGAGCCACGTGGCGTAGTTCAGCAGCAAAGTGAGAGATGGCTCCAGGAGCGACTTGGGTCTGAGATGATGGTGGCTCCCCGGGGTTACTTTGCTTGTGCAATGAGCCAGGATGGCCCTGACAGCCTTACAAGAAAATTGGATTTCATCACAGAAAGTGGCAAGGACAAGGACTAGGAGAAGTGCTTCTTTGTGCTTTTGTGCTCTTAAATCTGGTAGATTGTGGAAAAGACCTCCCCGCCATGGAAGTTAAGGGAGGACCATGGCTGGTACCGGGTGCACAAAGATCTACACTACAGATCAATGCTTCTCAAACCAGTTGTTGCTAAGGCTGAGCACAACAAATTCTGTGTTACCGCATACATCACTGAATATTGAACATGTTTGTCTGTGATGACTGCAAATGAGGTCTCTGATAGTGATGCTCATGAAGGCCAAGATCTAAAAGGACCTACCAATTTTCTACCATTATGACTGAAAGATAAGTCACCAATGTCTGAGATTGTAGATGACCCCAATCATCCCCCGCGAGAGTCCTGCCTGTTGTAACCACGTCAATGTGTGATTCAGACACAGGTAACCATCTTTTGCTGCTTCTGACTTTGGTCAGGCCTTAAAAACATTGAGTCAGGTTTCAGATTGGCTTAACTTCTCTCTGTCTTTTTTCAGTGAGTGAAGATACAATCACTCAGCACCAGAACGATGACACAGAAATCTGCAGCAGACGGTCAAATGTGCAATAATAAATTGATAAAGAAATTGATACTGGAGCTGCCTCCTACAATTGATAGTTGTTTAGTCATTTCTCCCTCCACCTCAACCCCTCTGCTACCCCTGCCATGGCTGCTTTCCCTGGGCTATCCCTAACATGGGCTAAAAACATCAGGCTGTGCACCCAGGAAACTGCAGAAATGGGGGAAAATGTGTCTTGTTGCTGAGCCCACCCTGAGTGTGCAAATGTTATTTTCAAACCCTTGTGCAAAAGGATGGAGTTCCCATCAGCCAGGGCACGTCTGAGCTTCTGTAGGACACACCTTTGCATTTCAAAAGGCAGAAAAAGTTGCATGTGCTACTGCTGTTGCTGTGGCAATACCCTGGCGCAGTGAACGCTGTAGCACACAGCTACAACAAAACTTAAACTAGCCCAGAGCAGCTGTTATTTCAATGGTGGGCTTTTTCTTAAATTAAATGTTTTCTTTCCAGTATTGATATGAGAAGGCAGAGTATGCTTTCAATCTTAGCTCAGCAGAGACTGACTTAGTTGCTCTCTCTCCCACTCTTCATGGCTGAGGGACACATCATCAGCTGAATCATCTGGACTCAGAAGAATGGGGCTTCTGCTTGTACTAGCACGAAGGATCTGACTTGCTTCCCATGCTCAAATTGTTGTAAAAGTGGACAAAAGCACCCACTTTTACAGGGTTGAGCTTTATGAGAGAAGTGAAGGTGCAACAGGCAGAGAAGATATAACACGTCATTGATCCATCATATGCTGCTCTCCAGCCCCAGAGAATACCACATTGCGAATCTCCAGCAAATGGTGACATCCACCTCATGGCACAGGCTATCATGCTTGGTTCTCTGCCCAAAACATGATTTCCTTCTTGCCTCTGGAGCACAGCTTGCAGAGAGGACCAAATTGCTCAGTGTCTTGTCTGCACGCACCTGGAAGCATCCTCAGCATCCCAGAATGGATCCTCTCTGAGTCTGCGTGGCTCTGGCTGAGCTGCTGTCGCATGGGGCTGTTAGAGCAAGGAGCCTGCTTGGAGAAAGAGAGAGAGGAAAAGGACACGTTCCCTCTCTGGAGTCATTTGGAGGCTTGTTTGTAGGCTAGCCCTTGCCCTTTGACTGTTGTATCTCCTTAGGTTTCAAGCCTGGGCAGCCACCCCATGTCTGCATCACACACAGGCCCTGACAAGGCAACGCCAGTCAAACAGGCCATGCCAAACCCTTTGACTGCTATTCTTCACCCAGACCCTGAGTACCTTCACTACTCATGCCCTGCTCTGTCTTGTGACAAATATGCTGATCTAAGGACAACCCCTGTCACTACAGAAGCCCAGGTGATGTCCATCCATGGCTTTGTTCATCATGCAAAATCAGCACTTGTGAAAAGCCATCACTTTTATGAGAGATGTTAAAATGCAGTTTTGGAACCTTAGGATGGCTTTTCAAGAATGACTTCAGCAGCTGGCAGCTCCCGTTGAAGGATGCAAACAGATTTTCAGAGGAGCCCAAGTCCATTTGAGACACAAAGGGGCCCTTCTCTCACCTACAGCAGCCTGTTCCAGCGCCTTGGCTGGATGCCTTTGCTCATCACCTCTTCTCTCTGCCCTGCAAAGGGAGACTGTTGCTGAAACCAGAGATTGTTTCCTCTCCTCAGGTTTCACTGTAATTTTAGAATAGTTTCATGGTAGGAAGGATAAATCCTGGTCTGCCTCCAACAAGAACCTCCACTACAAATAATTAGGATTTTGGTTCAATCCAGGGTAGGAACGTAGGAGCCAACAGTGAAAGTGGAATGAAGAACTGCTGCTGATTTGTGGTCTCTGAACTCCCTCACCCCTTCCCAACTTCCTAAAATAAGGGAGAAGACTTACTTTGAAACTTGCCAAAGTATTAACATTCTCATTTAGATTTTTTTCTTTTTAATTTTAAAACTTTTGTCCTGCATTGATACAGTTTTACTGCAATTGATCTCTTCATGGTTCCAGTTATTAAAATACTTAGTTCTCCCATTTTTTTTTTGGTAATTTTTCCATAACAAGCAAATTTAAATTAGGTTGCAATTAAATTTGTTACTGCTTAAAACAAAAGAGGATGTCAACGGAATCGAACCTGGTTTCTCTTTATCCCTACTCTAAAGCATCCCATCAGAAGAAATTTAGGGAGCAAAGCCCATCAAGAATAGCTACCTGCAGAACACAGTCAGGCACATATTCCAGGAAATTAAGTTGCACCTCAGCCCAGGAAATCAAATGTGATTAAGCAACTGAGATGAAAGCAGGAATCCCCCAACAACATGCATCCTGAGTTCTGTGAGTGGGGGATGATTAGCTGGCTGACTCCAGTGTCACTGCCAGTGTGTTTCCCAGCAGCTGGCAATCCTCTGGGGTTTTTTGACTTCACAGCAGGCGGTATGGAACATCACACAATTCTGGAAGCTATCCACGATCATGGGCTTACCCAGACCCTTCCCTCCCAGAGCAGACACCAGTCCTTCCTCTCTCCCCTCTCTCAAAGCAACCCATCTGTGAGCTCCCATTTCACTTCAACACGAAGCGTCTGGGTTCATGGGAGATGTCAAATGTGGCCAGCCAGCTCCTTACCTTCTGGACATGCCTTGCTCTTGCTTTGTGTGTATCAGATGGGACCATCCACAATTCCGTGTGCAAAGAACACTTGGTTACTCAGGTTCTGACTAAAGTCTGGGGATCAGGAGAAAAGGAGGGTGTTGTGCCACTATGGAAGGGGAACTCTCTTCCACAAGTTAAAAACACTGGGTTCAAGACTTAGACCCCTTAGACTTCCTTCCCCAAACTCACAAACAGCACTGGTTTCCCGTCACAGCATTACTGGTGTCTTACCTACCCTGCTCTCCCTCTTCTGCAATACCCATGGTGTCTCTATCCAGCCATCTTATCTTGAATGGCCTCCAAAAGTCCAGCCCTTCCCTTCCCTTCCCCCTCTTAATTTCCAGCACTACCTGCTCTCTAGCTTTATGTTTGCTCTGCTTAGCACGGGGATTTTTGAGGAGGCCACACAACACACGACACATCTTTGCAGTACATGAAATCCCCAAGGTCCCTCTGGAAGTCCCAGCCATGCAAGAAGGTGACCGGCATAAGGACAAGAGCCAAACCAGTCAATCACCCACATGTATGTATGTGGCCATACATTTGCTTTGCATTTTACATGGAAAAGGCAAACAGGCTTCCCCTTGCTAAGAGCTCCTGAAAAAAAAGGCCTAAATCACAACCTCAGCCTGTCTCCTTCATGCCAGCACAGGCATTAGCTCATCAGCCTTCTCCTGCCAAGAAGTGTTAACTGCCCACAAACCCCTGCTGAAACAGGTTGGAGAGCTTTAGGAGCTAAATCCTCCTCCAGGGTTTCGAACAAGTTTCACAAGACGGTTCAAAGCCTCAGCAGCTGGAGCAGTGATACGATGTCATGTGCTGCAGATGAAGCGCTAATACTTGTCCATAATGGATTTGCTGGGATGTGTTTCATGTTTCCTCCACCTGTTGCCCCTCTCTCCTGGAGTCCTTCCTTCCCCAGGGTTTTGTCTTCGTGACTTAAGATGTGGGTTTGTGGGGAACTGGAGCTTGGTTGACCTTCCTCTTTTCCACCTTACCTTCTTGTCTCATCCTGACACGAGAGCTCAGCGGTTCCCAGGAGTGGGAGGCATGGTCTGGGGAGAAGGAAAACAGGCACAGCCTCCTCTAAGATTGTTAAGCAAACCAGCTAATTAATCAGCTTGCTGATTGCAGTCTTAAAAAAGTACAGTTAAAAGAGGGCACACAGTGTATATCTTCTTTGCCTTAAGAGATGGTTGTAAACAAATTTACATATTACACAAAGCAGAATTGCTTGGCTCGATACATTCTGTAATTACTCAGACCAGCTGGTGGGGAGGAATTGTAACCAAAACGGAGCTCCTGCTCCACTGCACAGATGGGATTTATCTCCTCATACCCACACGTTCAGTCCTGGACCCGACGTTTTTTCTGCGTAAACGAAATGGGCATATTAAGTGATGTGACTTTCCTGCCAAACGTGTACAGCCTCCTAGAAGCTTACACTTGCAAGGAGAGAACAATAAAGGTCTGCACCGTACCTAAACAGCCATCCACCAAACACGTGCTGTCAGACAGGCTTGGGGGTAGGGAAGAAAGGTTAAATGGTTGGAGCTCAGGAGACCTGGGTCCTCTCTCCTGCTTGGGCCACAGTTTTCTTGAGAAAGTTTGGTTTCTGACCTCAATTTCTTCCCCTAAGAACACTAAGAAGTATCTGATGGTTTGTCCAAAGTGCCCATAGACCACTAAAAACTGGCTGAGATTCTAGGTACTTAGGATTCAGTGAGAGTCTGATACCTTAAACCATACATAGTCACTTAAGACCAGATTAGAAACCAAACACACACACATAAGTGAGGCAACAAAGCATGTCTGTGCTCAAGCAGGTATCTAAACCTGGGGCTCTAGTTAATCCCCAATTTATTTCTAAAATGGTCTGTCTGTGCCTCCATTTCCCAAGCTATCAAATGGGGTGAGAAGGACTCCCCTCTTTCACGGGCATGAGGCAAAGTGTCCAGATACTGCATTGATGTATGGAGACTGGCAGCAGGAACAAGAAACAAAAATTAGAAATTAAAATTACTTTCAACAGCAAAATAAGCCACAGTCCAAGTAGGGCCAAATCTCTTCAAAGTTCAGTTGCATCAAGGCCTGGGCTGCGATGAGGGCAGTGATGTGACAGAAACATTTTGGGAAAAGATCATTGTGGCAAATAGAATCATAGAATGTTTAGAGTTGGAAGGGACCTCAGAGATCATCAAGTCCCAACCCCCCTGCTGTGGGCAGGGGCACCTCCCACTACACCAGGTTGCTCAAAGCCCCATCCAGCCTGGCCTTAGCATACAGCAGTGAACGTATATATGGCCATAGCAATAGCAGTGAAATGAAAACCAAACTTGCTCCCACTTTGGAGCTGAAGGGCAGTGGACTACTTAGTCTGACCTCCTGCAAGGTGTAAGCTTTAGGGCATCACCCTGTGTTTCCTCTCAACCCTTACAGCTTGAGACTGGCTAAACCACAACCTCCAGAAAGTCTCACCTGAAGTAGCTAAAGGAGACCCTGCCACCGGTCCCAAAGGTGCCTTTGGGCGAGCCTGGGTCACGTCACCAGGGGTGGTGGAGGAGGTAGCAGAGGAAGAGGAGGTGATTGCCTCCACTTTCCAGAGGAAGTCTCAGGCTAGGTTTTGCAGCCTGGCTCGCATCAGCGCCTACGTTGTCTTTGTCACGGCAACGGCAGGGGAGACCCGTCAGCCGGGCGTGCGCGGGGGGCTCCCCATCGCTGCACCCCACAGTGGGGCCGGAGCAGCACGGGGCATCCGGGAGAGCGTGCCGATAGCATCAGACCCTGCTGCTTTGGAGAGGAACCACCTACAGCCCCAGGCAGAGTGGGGTGAGGCAGGCTGCACGCAGGAAAGTGCTCTATACGACACAGCTGATGTCACGGTTGACTGATAGGGGGTTTGAGGAATTCCCCTCCCTCTCCCAGCAGCTCAGCAGCCCCTTTTGCCAGCTCCCTTCCTCCCCCTTTGCTTCCCCCATCACCAAATCACTTCCTTTGCTGGGGCCAGTGCAAGTGGTGCTGAGGCTGTGCTTGAAGCTGGTCTAAGTTCACACACACAAAAATCCATCCAGACCCAAACCACAACCTGTCTTTTTTAAGAAAGGCTATTTTCAACCCCAATGGCACAACGGAGGGTAAAATGGCAGTACATATTGGACCAAAAATGGCAAATGCTCTTCCTCCTCCCATCCCTGCTTGTCCCTGTCCCCATCCTCGCTCCCAGGAGAAGTTCCCATTGCCTCTTTTGTGTTGGCTTTGGGGGTCATAAAACCTGCTTCAGCTCATTAATCCAGCAGCAAACGATCTGTTTTGATGTGCTAAGTTATTTCTTTCACTGGGACACTCTGTGAATCCAGGTTAAACCACTCATTGTAACCTCCTAAAACCTTTAATCTAGTGATTCCAGTGGTTGGGGTCACGGCACAGGCCACCCATGGCTGTCCTGCACGGTGGGGGTGGACACCATGCAGCAGTGGGTGGGCAGGACGGGAGCAGGTCTCAGGATGGGGGGACCCTCTCAAGCCAGCTTCATCTGCAAAGGGAACGGTGGCAAAAGAGCAGCCTGGATGAGCATCAGCCTTAATGATCCTAAAAAAGCCTTTGTTTTCTGCAGCAAATGAGTGCGTTTGGTTCTTAACAATGAAAGAAAAACAGCCAAAAACCTAGAAGGGCACAGACAACACAGCAAAGCAACCGGATTACTAAAAATCTACCTCAATGACTGCTTAAATATGTACATTTAGGTGCTGCATGTGGCTTTTCCAGTAAAACGGTGATTCTCTCACTATTTGACGTTAGGGACCTTTGACAACATTCAAATTTTCACCAAAAAAAAACCCGATGGCTTTTTCAATTCTAAGACAGCCAAAGAGGCAGAGTCAATGGGGAAAAGGCCTGCAAACCTCAATGCTTGGGAGCAGGGTTAAATAATTTGACAAGATAATCCACAGGGAGACTTGGCAACGCTGCGAGAAAAGAGGACCTGCATTTTTCACAATTCCTAATGCAACAGTAAAATATATAATTTTTCAGAAAGGTCAAGAATAGGGTTCCTGACTGACAGTTAAATAATTGACCGGACCCAGTGTTTTTCACAGCTTGCTCCAGTAGCACACATGCCGCTGGGATTTGTGCCCTGGCCGTTTTGCACAAGGAAAGCACCAACTGCCCCTATTTCCCTGCTGCAGCTCTGGTGCCCCCAAATATCCCATGGCCCCACTGGGCTGTCAGAGCAATTCTGTCTCCCAGCTGTCTGATTGCCCCTCTGGGTTATTTCTGAATGGGACAGCAAAAGGTACGAGGCTTCTGCAACACGTTCATGTGGTTGTCACGTATCTGCTTGCCCTGGCAGGGCACATGGCATGTGTCTGCACCTGAGCATGGCTAGCAGGATGGCCTGGGCATCTGACCACCCCATGGGTACCATGCTGGGATGCCCACCTATATAGGCTTCAATCTGCTCTTGGTGCCTTCAGGCATTTGGGTTCTGGAAAAAAACCCAACAACCTAAAATTAGCTGTCCATACAAAAGCCCTATCTTTCCACAGATCTTAGCATGTGATTCTTCCTTTGGCTTCTTCTGTACTGCAGGAGTCCATACGCCCTCCTTCCCTGAACATCACAATGCCTTCTCCATTATAAAGTTGAAGTCTCTCTGCAAAACCTGGGTGTTAGTTTGCTTTAGCCCCATCAACAATTGCTAAATACTTAAAAAATAAACCTGAAGAATGTTGAGTGCTTCTTTCTGCCTCCTCCCCCTCTCAATTATACAACACATTGATAAGATCATTAGTAATAATTTAACATATGATTTTCATGTTTGTTGTTGCTGTTGCTGTAATATATTTGCCTTTTAAAATTCCAAAACTTGGCTTTTCAAGAGTGATTGAGGTTGTGTGGGAGAGAAGTTTGCATCCTTGCCAAGGCCCCAAGGATATGCTTTATATCTGAACTGCTTAAAATCTCCCTCACCATCACGGCTCCTTTTCCAGCTGCCATTATTTCTTTTTTTGTTATTGTAGGACCTTTTATTTTGTCATTGAGTATGACCTTCTTAGCATAGAAATGTCAGGCTAAGACAGAGCAGCACTGCTGAATGTGGTTTGCTGTTCTGAATGAAGGTGTTGCCTTTTGCAAAACAAGAGTATGTTGAGGATCAACATCTGTATATGCTAGACATCAACAGCAAACACAAAAGAGGCAGGACCCTATTTGAAGCCTGTACTGAGGTGCCCGCTTGTCGGAGTCACACTTTGATCATCTGATGACTCAGTGAGGTCTTCTTCATACACTGATTGTCTTAAAGCTCTGTGATGGTCTTTGCTGACCCAACCACTGCCTAGATGTCTTGGAGACATGCTGCATCACAGAAAAGCTGCACGGACTCCAAAAAGCCCCCTTGAAAATTGGATGTCAAGTCATCTAAAAGCCTGGTACAAGCATAGGGCCTTCCCAGGAATCCCTTCAGGACAGCAGTCCCCAGGAGGATTACACTAAACCACTTACTCAGCTATACTCGACTTTGTGGTACGGTGCTGTGCTAATCCTCACCCAGGAGATAAATACCTCATGCTATGGGAAGTCGATGTGATACGAGTACTCAGTGTGTAATAAAACCTGCAGTAAAACAGTGCTGGCAATGCATTACGGAGGCCTATTATGGATCAGTCCTACAGCTGCCTCTCGCGTAAAGCTGTTAAACAAGGTGATTGATTTATGCTTGAACAAGCTGCAGTCAGACACCCACAGAAGACCAGCTCAGGAGCTCTTTGTTTTTGAAATAGATCCTTCTCTATCTGCATGGCCAGCATTCACAGCAGAGGTCCTCTGCTGCTGTCACTTCCTGGCATGAAAACCCAGGATGCCCTGGTTTTTCATGCCAACTATGATGCCCCAAGCACGGCTGCCCAGGAGGTGCAGAGATGTAAATGTCCCTTTTAATTGTAGTGGGGATGAGTCGTTCTGCTCCCCCAGCCAAGCTTGAAAAAATCTCATCCTTCATTTTATTATTCAAAACATTTTCAGTTTTGCAGAGGAGGGTTTGCTGATATTTCAGAAATGAGAAGGCAACTGCTTCGTGATCTTGTAACTAGGGAGCAAACGAGAGCTCGTTAGAAAATGGAAAAGGATTGCGGGGGAGTTGCACATTTCCCACCTAACTCCTGTGGCTTTTTGCATTACAATTCAGTAGCTTAAACAAGGTTTCTACCAGAGATCTTGTGTTTGTCAAGAAGCCCATCTTCTTAGGAGTCAGTGCAATGTCTAAGACTCTCAAGAGTTAACACCAAAAATTAAAGGTTTCTAGTTCATGGGACTGAAAAATGTGGGCAGTAGGAAGCCTCAAAATTCAGGAACAGGCCATCCATCAAAAACAACACACCCTGAAGTCTCAGCTTTTTGTTGTCATTTTTGAAGGGTGTAGCTAGGGGGTTTTGACTGCTTGTGCTTTAACCTCCGAGTACAGTGAGCAGCGTTACACTGAGTACTGACTAACCAACCTCCCTGCATGCTACCTTGGGAAAGAAAAACAGAAATGACAGACCCGTGTGGGATAAATTAGCACGTACCTCTAAAGAGAATGCCTCCTGGTCCATATATTGCAAGGCCAGGCACAACCATAAAATTCACGTAGCTGTTCTGGCCAAGCTGTGGTGGAGGTGCACGGGAGACAGCAGGGAAGAGAGCCTGTCCACTTCTTCTGACACTAACACCAGCATTTTGCCTGAGCAGGAGTCACAGGGCTCTTCCTCAGGCTGAGGTATCTCCTCCGGGGAAATCCCACCCTACTCTGTATCTTGTTCTTCGCAGTATGCTGGGTTTTGCTTTGCAGTCCCTCCATCTGTTCAGAGCCAGCACTTTTGTTGGACCCAGTTGGTCTCTTCCAGCGGGGCATAAGGCACAGTAACAAATAAATAAATACGCAGCTGATGGTTTGTGGTAGAATTTAGAGTCTCCTTTCCTCTCCCTTCTCTCAGTATTTTGTATGGCAAAAAAAGCTGTCAGAGAGAGGTACTGGACTTTGGTCACAGCATCCAGCACGTAAGCCTCTTTTCTTGTAATATTGCTACATTTCATCTACTCGGGGTTCAGAAGAACAGGGTGACTAAAATATTTGTACTTGGAGCAACAAAAATAAAGGAAAAACCCCAGTTGCAGACAGTTCTTTGTCAAGTTTACTATCAGTGTTGGACACGTTCTTTGCTAGGGAGTTACTTCTCTTTTAAATGAAATACAAGAAAAGAAGAACAAAGCTTGTTAAGTAAACCTCTTCTATCCAACTGTTAAATTGTCTGTGATTTCTCCTAGTGACAAAGCAGCACTGGACTGGTTACAAACTCCATTATAAGGAGACAATTGTAGACTCACCTTGAAAGCAATTAATCTTATCTAAGTCTTTAACTGTAAATGCATGAAATGATAATATGCTAAGCTTAAGGGTACTTCACTTGCTGCCGAATACTGGTAATAGGATAGGATTTGTGTCACCTCATTGATGTGTGTTTACACACCACCACTGAGCAGAGGAGCTTAAGGAAAGGACCGTGCTTCCTCTGATAAGGGCTGTGCCAACTACCCTCCAACGGCCTGACAACAGGGAGGGGAGGGAATGAACTTGCTCCGTTTGATTCAGAGGTGTGGGCTGTGCAAAGGTCTCCATTTCATTTAAGACAAAAGATTTGCAGGCAATATCCTTCCTTTTGATATTCTGCCTTGAGATTATCTGGAGGGAGAGGGCCCATTTGAGCAGAGAAGACTAGGGTGCCATCTCCTTAGCCCTGGCCACACCTAGCCTTGTTCCTCCAGAAAGCAACCATATAGGAAATGAATTACTTTTTTTTTTTTTTTTTTCTCATAGCATTCCTTCTCTCCCAGCTCAGTTTCCCAAACTGAATCGCATTCCAGCCACAGCACTGCTAGTGCTGGCTCAAAGGAGGGAACAAGACCACAGCAGCCCTTATTTACATCTGCATGAAGATGCTCTGATGCTGCACATCTCATTGCTGGATCTATAAAGGCTATCCCCACTTCAGGTACCCAAGTGGTCCGGGATGAGCACTGTGGGCAGCCTGGGAATCCAAATCTGAAGCCATCGATGCTCTGGGTAGCAAACAATGGGGAGAGAGCCAGTCAGTCGTGTCTAACTGAACAGTTGGGGGACGTAATAAAAACCTGCAGGGTAAGTCCATTCATCCACACACATTCTCTCTCTCTCCCCTCCCACGCCCAAGAAAGTAAATGCCACATCTTTTGTATCTCTTAAAATATCCATTGTTAACATAATGAGACCATTGACAGTAACCTCAAGTCAGCATCCTACGGCAATTCTGACAATTCAGCAGCATCCTCACTGCTCCAAGGAATTGAAAAACACAAGCAGTGCGGAAAATACAAACATCAATGTGCAAAACAAACACATCTGATGTATCAGAGCAGCAAAAAAGAGCCTCCAGAGACTGCAGGGAAAGAACCTATTTGTTGGGGAGAGCAAACCCGGGGGACATAACGAGCTGGTGAGGCACGGTTCTTGGGATTCAGAAGGTAATTAAAGAAGGCAGAAGTCAGCAGAACAGCATATTACACCGTGACTTCGTTAAAGTCATCAGCCCTCACCTCCTACTGAGAAATCTTCTTTTCCTCTTTCCCCGCCCCCGGCACATTTTATTACCAAAACCCAGGGTCATCTCACACAAATGGAGAAGTTAATTTTAAAACTTTCTCAAAATGCAACTTGGAATCTTAGACTTTCTGTGTGGGAAATTATAGAGGAATTAAAAGAAAATCAAGTAAGAAGAAGGTTAGTCAGACAGTGAAATGAAACTACAGCTGCAAAACTTCATGGATTTTTATAGCTGGGGGAGCCCACAGCAATATTTTGGTCTCCTGACAGCATAAGCACGAAACCTACCCCTGTATGGTTAGATCAGTACACATCTGACACAAGCTCTGCTGAAACCAGGACTGATACTTTGCGCCAATACAGCTCTGTCCAGAGTTCAAAACAAATGTTTTTTAAACTATCAATAAAAGAAAAATATGTTTACAGTTTGTTGCCACAATATGCTAATCAGAACAGGGTATATCTGACACTGAAGAGCACGCAGGGCTCAAGCATTGCTTCTGAGTTACAGTTCCACATTTCAAGGTTCTTGGAGATGGAATTTTGATAGAAGACCCTGTTCTCTCTCATCTGCTTTTTCGTTCTCACTCATAACTAAATATCCTGTGTGTGGCTGAAACTGGACAAAAAAACCCCATTGTTGTGAGAAGGAATGATCTCACGGCATTTCCGAGCGGGTGCCCGGCATTGCCGCAGCGTGTTGCCATTCCTGCAGTAACCAGAATGATAGGAGACTTTTCCAGAATGACGCAGTATGGAGAACAGCAGGCCTGCCCACGCCACCCTGCAAGGCCAGCACCACATGGCCCAATACATCATCCCAGGCGAGGCCAGACCCTCCTTGCGAGCTTACATTTCCAGAAAAGAGAAAAAGATCAAAGCTGTGGGAGTACTTTTAAATACAGAGAGAACTGCCTCACTCTGTTCTGCTGCGTGAGAGAGGGACTTCGTTGGAAAGCTAATTGCTTTTATGTCAAGACAGCAACCTTGCACTGCCTCCAGCCCATCGCCAGCCACGATGACCTTCATTACACCTTGACTCTTTCAGCTCATCTGGCTATAAATTAGGACAGACGGGTTACACCCTTTCCTTCTCCTGTAATGCACATGGACATCTCAGCAGCGCTGTTGGCACATAAAGGCTTCTGCCCTTTCTGTTTCCCTCCCTAGATAATGAGCCATCTATTAAGGAGGCAGATGCAGTTTTAGCTGGTGATATCTTATATAATTATGTGGGTGAACAACAGAGACAGAACAGAAGATGGTGGAAACCAGGAAAGGCCAAATGGGCAGAGTTTCTAGAGCCCCAGGAGCTGTAATGTCACTGGTGCTCTTCCCCTTCGTTACATCCCTGCCCAAGAAAGCCAAGCTGTGCTTTGCTCCCCACAACTCTTCTCTACTGCATCAGACTCAATTGAAATAAGCCTTGATGTCCAGCCTATCCCACTAGTATCAACTTCTTACATCAGCCATCTTAGGACAGCTGGACATCAACCAGCCCGGCCTTAGCTCTGGACTCTAAGAGGAATAGCGTTTTGTCTGAGATTTGCATGTCTCATCAATCCCCCTCTCTTAACTGTCAGTCAAATAATATCTCTCCACTTGCTTGATTTCTTTGGTATACTGTCCACCATGTGTTTGTGTGCTGTTCCTTAGCGTGTGCCTATAGTCACCTGGATTTCCAGATGCTCTTCAGTCCAAACTGGTGTCACCAAGGCTGCCTCCCTGACTCAGCCACAAAATATTGCAGAGGAAGTCTTTTGAACAGGAAAACAGTAATCCTGATACCAAACAGGAGTAAGTGTGTAAAAAACACAAGAAGCTAAAAACGTTTTTCAGACGTCTGGGAT
This sequence comes from Pedionomus torquatus, assembly GCA_013398155.1. Lineage (NCBI taxonomy): Eukaryota > Metazoa > Chordata > Aves > Charadriiformes > Pedionomidae > Pedionomus > Pedionomus torquatus. Next base: position 71,586 of record VZRU01013361.1, read on the forward strand.
GTATGGATAGAAAGAATACTCACAGGTGCCAGCTGAATGTGGGCCCCAAATACTGCTTTTCCTCGGTCCAGATCTGTGATTTGTTCTAGGTGTGAGTGCAGATCCATCCCAAATCTCATAGTCTTCTGATGTGAACGGTGAGATTGGCCTCGTGATGAAAAGAAAAAGTTTCGGGTTAAGTTTTGGGCAAACTGCTACTGATCTCACCATTTTGTTATCTTTACTCCAGTTACTCACCCATCCTTGACCTACAGCTGACACAAGCTTGGCTCACAGACCTCTCCCCTGGGATCTACTTGTAGCTGCCAGCCCTGCACGCACACACATTAAATCTTACCTAATGAATAATTACCAGGGGACTGGGACATTTCACTCGCCTGATAACAGCACACACCTCAGGGAATGAAATAACGTTTTGAGGCTGGACGCAAATAAATGTAACACAAAGGTGTCACGGTTTACCCCACATGTCAGTCATTGCAAAGCCCAGACATAACGTGTATAAACAGGCAGGAGAAAAAGTGCCCTATGGCACTAGACTGTGCATATTAGCCTAGGAATAGGTAGTTTTTCCTTGGAAGATTTTATAATTTAGGACAACAGTGCATGGGTGAGGTTAAATACTTCTATTTTCACATCACAGATTGGAAACGGGTGCACAGATGTGAAAGGTGATTTGCACAAGACTGCACAAGAGCTTGGTGGCAGAGCCACAGACCTTTTCTCCTTTGCACCCAAGTCTCAGTGCTTTATCTACAACTTCTTTCCTCTTATTAGCGGTGTATGACCCAAAGAAAGTTCAGAGTGAGGAGCTTTGCTTTGCACAGGCACAAGAGGAGTGCTAAAGGTCATCCAGACTTTCAAAGAGAAGCTGGAGATCCTGCATGGACCTGCTGTCTCTGGTCTAGGGCTATGGTTGAGCCCCCAGCCCAAAGAAAATAGACGGGCTACTCACTCCAGAGGGCTGTTACACTGCCTCGTCTTCTGCAGCAAAAGCAGATACCATCACCTGTCCATCACATAGCCACAGACACTCTGTACATCAAATATGGCTGTGTCTCCAGTTTCCTCATTGATGAAATCTCTCCTTCACCTCGTCCGGCCAATGCACGTGCAGTAGGATGTACTGGGGCCAGGTTGAGGGCTGGAGGGGCAGTTTGGATGCCATGGTTCGGTCCCGCAGCAGCCTGTCAGGCAAAAACAAGCAGAAAAGGCTGCCAAGTGGAAGAGGCCAGGGAGGTAGGCGCACTCTTGTTGAACCGGATTGGCAGTGACACCGTGTTTCTAACCCTCGGGGCTGGGAAGCACTCTGCTGCTGGTGCAGGGCTGGTTTTCCTCCTGCCAAACGGATCCAGATTGGTGTTGGTATCAGAGCTGCTTTTGGTAAGGTGCTGCAGAGTCTTTGCTTCCAATTTTTTGCATGGCTGACTCCTTTGCCCACCACGTTAGAAGGGAATTTAGGTCCAAAATGAGAAAGAGCATTAAGTGGGAAGCAGAATTATACTGGGAAAAATAAAATAGCACCGATTCCTTTAAATAAAGATTACATGGGAAGGAGCATGCAGAAAAAACGCTGAATTAATACATTATGGACAGCTTGAAATCTGGATGCAATCTAAAGAGGTACACAGAATATGGAAGTGAATATATTTTCTGATCTCTAAAAGGGATAGTTTATAAACAGAATAGTCCATAAATAGACTTTTAAATCTATTAAAATATATTTTAAGACCTATGAAAGCATTCAGTGAAGACGTAAAATTATATTTATCCCTCAAATTCACCACAAAATGGCTACAGCTTTTCCCTTTTTTTGTCCCCCTTTGAAAAACAATAGGAGACAAACTGGTTTATCTTACTGTACCTGTTGTAAATACCTTTATGGCAAGGTAATTGCCAAGTCCATTGTGTTGAACAATTCGTTACTTTGTTAGAGGAATAATTATCATGCCCTTTGGAGATGGCAGAAAAGAATTCCCCTGTGACCTTTGGAAAATGAAATCAGCAGCATTACTCAGAAGCCAACGTTGGGAAGTTTAAAAAAAGATGTAAGAAGGGCTTCCCATGCCTCCTGAAAAAGACACAATCCGTTCTTCCACCGGAGCCGAGGCTTATTCTGGCCCTTTTTAGACGATTAATGATTAGTGCCTAACTAGCACTCAGGGTAGGTGATTCACTGATAAAAGCGCTGCAGGGCTCCCTGTCCTGTGCACAGCCCAGCTCTCGTCATCACAGCAGTACAGGACATAACACCGTGGGCTGCCTGTACTGGAGAGAAGATCATGAGCTCGATTGTGCGCTACAAACAAAGGGAGAGCCATTATCAGACGCTGCTTTGCTGGGCTGCATGAAAAACCGCCTCTGCAAATTGCATAATGCCCCTGGATGTTCCCAGCAGTGCCATGGCAGGCCCACGGGGCTGGTGCTTGGACAGGGAGGAAGCCGGATCTCCTCCCACCCGCCCTCCTTCCCAGCATGGGAAAGCACAGGAGAGCTGTTGTGTAGGCAAAAAAAAAAACAAAACTCACTTATCTCCTGGGAAAGGGCTGTGTTGCTCCGGACTGACGCCTGATGCAGGGAGCTGTGGTCATGGACGAGAGGGAGCACGGCAGTGAGATGTGGCACTGAGCATTGGGGAGCACCTAGAGAGGAAAACAGGAGAGCCATCACACTTGTTCTCCATGTGCATGTATCACATTCCTTTTCCTCACTCTGCACTCATCTTGTTCCCTGAGACAGCGTACCCCAGTTTGGATCAGTCCCTGTGCGAGTAAGAAACTACCTAAAGGACTGGAAAGCACTGTTAAACAAACCCTGTGAACACTGAGAGCCCCGTCTCACACCCAGTGTGGAAGAGATGTAGTTTATCAACACAGCTGGGCTGGTGTGGTACCCCGGTCTTTGCTGTTCTTCAGTGGATGAGTATCCCTGCCCAAGGAGGGACAGTGCAGCCGGGGCAGAGGGAAGGGGCTGCTCGATTGCCTCAGAGGTACTGTCAAAACACAGCGTGTGGCTGAAATCTCCAAGTAGCACAAAATTCCCACTGGGATGGCAAACGGCGACATTCCCAGACGATGTTGAGCGGGCAAGATTTCACCATGAGTGAATGTGACTGTGACAAGCAGTATGTGTGACCTACTCGGCTTCATTTCACTTGCCTGAGAGTCCATCTGCTTGGAATGCCTCCTCCGCTGCCTCCTCCTCCTCCTCCTCCACTGTTACTGGTGGCACCAGGGATTTACAAGGCAGCAGGGAGCATTTCCTAATATTGGTTGGGTGTAACTTTCCAGCGTGACTGATTGTGCTATTAACTGTGGCAAAGAGAAGAGCACAAGTGGGCAGGCAAAGGAGAGCACTTCAAACCCTGGAGATGAACGATAAGTGAAATTAAATAGTTCTATGTATGCAAAGTAAGTGCACGAGGCTTGCAAGGCTGTTCTTACAGACGACGCTGGGTTTATTAGAAAAGGGGAAAGCTATTTAGAAAAGTTGAGCCTATGTAGGAAAAATGAGACCTCTGTAAACAAGACAGAAAGGAGCTGGGAGTTAATGGAGTTAGAGTTGCAGATTTTTAGATTAAAAACTGGGGGTAAGGAAGAGCTATGGAAGAACACGCCACTTGGTTGACGCTTTCAAATCTCTCTTAAGAAAAAGGATAGGATGGAAGGCAATGGACATAAGTGGAAAACAGAGAAGACTGGTGTCTATAAATGAAGCCCCAATTATGGTGCTTGTGTGCACACCCCCTCCCCCCCCAAAAAAATAGCTAACTACCTCATGACCACATTTAAAACCATTTCTGTACAAATGTCAGCAAAGTGAAAATAAAGGAAGACGAACTAGAATGCCTGGCTTTAAATAAGAATATCAGCAACACACATACCTGGGAAACTTTCTAGAAAGAACTAATTAGTAAAATACTATTATACCAGGTTTAAACAGTATAAATGTCAGAACAGTTCATTCCAGGGAGGGAAAAATAAGTGACTCAAGTTCCCAGAAGATCGACATAAATTGAACGTACTGAATTAAACATTTACCTTTAAAAAGGGGAACCACATAAAAGTGGGGAAATTTATTGAAATCAGCAGCTAAAACCAGTAAAGCACTTGAAGATGATATAAAATTATTTAAAGACACTCTACAGAAAGCTCAGCATCAAAAAAGTATTGCAATAAAAGAAAACCTAAGCCAACGTGATTAAATCATGTAACAATTCTGAGACGTAAAAAACCAAAATCTTCAAAAAACAGGAAGTTAAGGAAGATGGGAAAGAACACAAAGGTTGAAAAAGTGGATGTGCAGCAACAATAAAGTACAAGAAAAAGAAAAGCAACTTGCTAAAGGCATAAAACTGGATGATAAGTTGTTTTCAAATACAGCAAAAGCAGGAGGCTGCCAGAGAGTTGGTGTGGTCCATGGATGATCTGTATGTAAAAGGAGCACTGGAAAGGGACAGGTCATAGAAGAAAACCAAACCAAATCTGTTGTGTTGGTGTTCCTGTGGGAACTCTCATGCTGGATTACTCTTTAAGGAGGACCAGTCTTAGAGGGCAGTTTCATGACACCTTCAACAGGACGAGGCTGAGGCCATTGTGACTCCCTATTCTCCTTGGTCAGGGTCTCCTGCCCCATTCCTTGAGTCAGGGCTGGTCATTGCCTGATTTCATGGTGAGCCAGTTCAGGCAGTAAAGGCAGACCCACATGAGTCAGCAAGCGTATGGGGTGATGCTACTCACAGCCTGGGATGCCAGGAAGCAGAGATGGGCTCCAGAGCCAGGGACTCCCTGACTCAGCGTCACATTTCCCAGGGAGAAGTTTGATGAGGGACTTCCAAGACTGGGAGATGCGGAGGAAAAAGCCACCAGCTGGAAGCTCAGCCCACAATGCAACAACAAAGAGCTGTGTGAGGGGCTGAGATCTTGGACATTAATGTAAGTACGTTCCTTGCCAGAATCTTGGTATGTGTTGGAAGAACCCCAGGACTATGCCATAAACTTACCTGGGCCCACTGCTGCACGCAGAAGCCAGCAAATCTCACCCTGGTGAGCACAGAGCCAGTACAGCCCATCAGGTCCCCTCACCACGCTGCATCCTGGGTAGCACACAGTGGGCAAGGAGGGGCAAGGTGGTGAGGATATGAAAATGACACTTCTGAGCTCTACAGTTCAGAGACAAAGCAGGTGGATGTTCGTCAGCCTATTGAGGTGATTCATGGAGGCTGGTAAGGGCTGGCAGCCGTTACCAGACACCAAAGTTTTCCAGACAGCAAAACATTTGCTCTCCATGCCTCACCAAACTCCTGTCTACATTAGGAGAATACTCACCTCATGGGGTCGCTTCAAGAATTAATTGATATGAACAAAGCTTTGAGATTGTTAGATGCACGCACAAATTATTTAAACAGCTTTTAAGCAGTTCTCTTTTAAATGTGAAACAGACACAGTTACGGCAAGGTCTCTTCAGTTGGATATGTGACCAAGATGAAAGTGAGGGTCTGGAGCTGATCATCTTCAAAGTGGGAGCACCTGGGGTGGCTGCTCTGTGTGGATGCCAAGCACTGCACAGGCACTGGAAACTCAAAACATTCCAGCTGGTGATTTGTTACACCAATCTTTTTAATCTCTGCTAGATGAGGCTGTGAATCAACATGGCACAGGCTTCCTGCAATGGACAGAACTGGGCTGCAGTCAAAGTAGTGGCATACCCAAGTTGTATCCTTTCCTTCCTCAACATTTCTGCTTATTCAATAATTAAGAAATTAAAAAACTTTCAGTTTTCCTATAAACATCTGCCGCAAGCAATTATGTCTAGCTGTGTCTCGGCAGGTCTTAGTTCCACACTTTTTTTACGATCATTTCTATGTTTTTTAATGGCAGCTCTCTGAGACTTTATTTGGAACCACGTTGTGCTACTCAAAGCAGAGAGACTTTGTACTATATCCAGACCCCAGAACAGAATTCTCTGAAACCAAGCACAGCCAGAAATACGAATAGATCACACTCGCAACATCTGGCATGCCAACACTAATTAAAATAAAATTAAATGAAGATAATAAGCCTTTGGCGATTCCCTCTTTTCCTTAAATTTGGTTGTTTGCAATTTCCTAGCCACATGGATCTTCCAAACCAAAAATTCAAGTGTTCCTTTTCTTCTCCAAGTTTCAGCATGCTCTGAGGGCATTAGAGACTTTTTCAGGAGATGTGGTTGGGAACCCTGTCTCCTGTTTGTCCCAGCCAAGCTCGTGAGCTGCACTGGTACAGAGGGCAGGTAAGGTCGGTGTTCAGATTCATCTGAGTGAAGCAGGAAATCTTGGCAAATGCCTTGGATGTGCTGAGTGCTTTATTCCTTACATCCCTTCCTGGAACATCACATGGTCCAGTCATGCCATATGGTCTAACGAAGAAGCTTAAGGTTTAGGTTGCTGTTGCTTTTTCAATCAGACCTTAGGTCACCATCCATTAAGCCTTAGGCACTTTGAAGCTCATGCATGTAATTAAATCCAGTTAAATAAAGGCTAAAATCCATCTTGTCTTTATACCATCTTGAGTGCTGACCTGAAATAAGCTGATGTTGTGTTTGCACTTTCCAGCACTTTGCAGTGGAGATCAAACACATCCCATTTCTCATGCTGGGATTAATAAGTGACTCCCGGCTAATTGAACCCCTCAGCCTCCGTGATACCAATATATTCACCACTCGCATTCCCAAATATTTTAACCGCTTTCCTGGTTGCCATTACTGCGACCTCCAATCAGTCTCAGTCTTGAATGCATATATACCCATCACATCTCTGTGACTGACAGCTGCTCTTTTCCCAAGAGTACAGATGGAGATCTCTGGGCCAGAGAATACAGGTCCCACACCATGGCAGATGCCATCTAGCTCCTGCGGCAGCCAGCACAACCACTGCACCAACTTTTCCATTTTGTCTCTAGGAAAAGGCATGGGCCAAATCCCATGGCTCTACAAGCATCTTACCGTGGACTTTGCAGATGTTCTACCGACTTCAGCAAACTTGCCTCAAACCTGATTCCTCCTGCCAGCCATCCCACGTTCCTGGATTTTGCAGGGTAACTGCTAAGGACAGAAATAAATCCTTTGTTTACTCTGGTAACCAGAGAGCTGCTCTAAGCTCTGGCTAAAAGCAGGTGCATTTTCCTATCAGGTTCATGAGTCACTCATCCCAGGAAAGATTGGTGAACTTGGAAAGCCCGGCACTTACTGAACAACAGGAAAGGATGACTTTTTAATTGAATGGTGGCAAATTTCATCATCTGGTTTTCCTGGGTGGCTTTTTTCTTCTGAAGTCACGTTAAGTCATTGGTTTAACACAGCTCAGGCCTGTTCCTCGCAGATTCCTTTTGGAATATCCAGTTTGGGATGGAAAACACCATTGGTGTTAGACTCCTACGGGAAATAGCAGGTGTAATGTGTGAGCACATAAACAGTGCAGGTAATTAATACCTCTGTAACAGATTTTGTGCTTGGTCCAGCATAATCAGACCTTTAAGGACAGGGACTTATAGGACATTTTTCTTTGTGTCATTTCCCCCCCCTCCTTTTTTTTTTTTTAACGTGAAAACAAAGTGCTCCCTTTCTACAGAGCTGTTTTCACAAAGAACAGTATTGCTTCTCACATACCATCAAGCCAGGAGCAGCCAAGGAGTTCTTAAAAGGTGACCTTCAAAGGTGACTTCTTTTTTAGTAATTAAAATACCAACCCTGCAATATCTCTCCTCCCCAGTTTTAACGGTTGAAATTCCAGTCTCATCACTTTGTTTTTCCACAACTAAAGACTTATGATGACATCCTGAGAAGCTGCTCTGGGGATATTTCTCCACTGCACAGTTAACTCATGCTTTGACTCAAAATAAAATCTGTGGCTCTGGTTGTACACAGAGGAGAAACCTCTGACCTGGCCAGGGTATGCTCCAAGTCCAAACCACCTTTACCTGGTTGGCTGTAAAGGGTAGAACCTGGGACTGGAACCTACCTTTTTTGCACTATGACTGAAGACAGGAAAACTAAATAAAAATCACTTGAATTCTGGTGGTTCTCCAGTGCACCTTCCCTAGCTCCCCTGTGGCAGCCAAGGGGCTGCAAAAGAATCCTACAGCCTCTGAACACCAGAAAAGTCTGCCTCTGTGGAGAGATACACACAAGAATGTTCAAAGGAGTCCTCTCTTCGTATCTATGTCCTTCAAGGTAGAGCAGTGCATGAATGGCAAAGAGAAGGCTTGACATTCTTGGCACTGCAAATGAAGCAGGTAAGTATATTTTCGGTGTAATGGAGGAAACAGATATAAATCCCCCTCAACAGAGCTATACAGAGGAACATGGCAAACCATCTCCCCCTTTACAAAAATCAAAGACTTTCTTCTTTGCTTTGTATCATCGAGCACAAATATTTCCAATTCCTGCCTATCCCCACCCCATTCTGCCATCTTCCCCTGCCCTGCCCTGCCCCACTTTAGATCACTTTGAACAACACTGGCACTACTTACAAAACCAACAGAAAGTCAATGATCCACATCTATTATTGCAGGGTTAATTTTTAACCTCTTCCAGCTGCACAGTCAGCTGGCTCAGTAAGCAGGGACTCACAGCCTTTCAGCCACAGCAAGCCTGCCACCCACCCAGCTGGGGATGAGCATCGTGATGTGGGGCCTCCCAATGTGGGGGGAGCTCAAGCAGAAAGGATCCTGCTCCTCCCTGCCACCTCTTGCAGCCTCAGTGCTCAGCCACATGCTTTGGCTGAACCAGTTTGCTAGCCCTGCAACACACCCAACTCGGAAAAAAGTAAATAAAAACCAGATGAAAATATAAAATAAAAAGGATGAGCAGACGTTTTCTAGCACAGCAAATTTAACCAGCTCGCCCAAAGGGTTCAAGGAGCTCTAGAGCTGTTGGAAATGATGGGAGAAGGTGAGAAGAACCAAGATTGTGGGGAGAAAAGAGATTTTCTCCCTGGTGATGGGTAGCTGCTAAAATGCCTTGCACTATGGCAAGAGGAACACCGTTAGGCTGTGTTGAGGGAACAGCCTTTTGAAACTGCAGGTTTCCAAGCTGAAGCAAGACGGGCAGTGCTTGCCTTCTCAGCAGCGGTACCCTGTGTGCCCATGGCCACCGGGCTGCACCAGGACTAGTGCGTGGGGGAGAACAGACTTGCACAGGATCCAGCTGCCTGTGTGCCTGTGTGATTATGGCAGGATTCTGACAGCAACAAGGAATCAAGATTTACACCTTACTAAGAAACATTTTATAAAGCGTGAAGTTTAGTCAAGCCTCCTTTTGGAGTCCATCCATGGACTTTTCAACCAAAAAGCAATTTTCTGCTTTTCAGTTGAAGCACAGCTATGACCAGCTCTGTGAAACACCCCTACCTGAGGGAAGCCCCAAGTGCAAATACTTTTCCCATAGATGTAGTTTGGAACAGAATAGAGCAGAATCAGAAAAAAAAATCAAAACATCACGTTGGTGATGCTGCCTGCGCAGGCAGCAAAGCCTCAGCCCCACTTCCAGTGGCCAAGCTCATGCATGAGAGTAACCCTCCCAGCAAGATCGTAGAATCACAGAATGGTTAAAGAGACCTTAAAGATCAAAATTTAAGACCTTAAAGTTCCAATCCCCCTGCCCTGGGCAGGGACACCTCCCACTAGACCAGCTTGCTCATAGTCTTATCCAGCCTGGCCTTGAACACCAGATGAGGCATCTACAGCTTCTCTGAGCTACCTGTTCCAGTGTCTCACCACCCTCACAGTAAATATCTTCCTAATATCTATTCTAAATCTTCCCTCTTTTAGTTTAAAACTGTTATCCCTTGTCCTGTCACTATACCCCCTGATGATGAGTCGCTCCCCATCTCTCCTGTAGCCCTTGTTAGGTACTGGAAGACCATTATAGGTTCTTGGAGCTCCTTGGAGCTTCAGCTCTTTCTCCAGGCTGAACAGCCCCAGCTCCCTCAGCCTGTCCTCATAGGAGAGGTGCTCCAGCCCTCTGACCATCTTCATGGCCCTCCGCTGGACTCGTTCCATGGAAAGTCCATGTCCTTCCTGTGTTGAGGACTCCAGAGCTGGACACAGAACTCCAAGAATGGAAGGGGATTTTTTTGACAATAAAGTTGCCTAAACAACAGCCGCAGCACTGCTAGCCCAAACTGTATGAGAAGTCAAGAGCAAAATTCAGCAGAGAGGGTGAAACAGAAGCAGCGACGGAACCACGCTCAGACATAGAAGTGACCATATGTTCTACTCAAAAATAATTACTCTGATCTCAGCCGTGCTTAACACCACTAGTAAGAAAACTGGTTATGTTATTGTATCTTTTTATAAAGGAAAAAACAAAAAAAGGAATACTACTACTACTAAAAATACTTCCACCTCAGTGACAATTTAATCAAGGCTTCTCAATTCACCTCCACACTCAAGAGCTCTATGGGATTTGATCACCTTTAGGGCAGCCAGTGGAACATGCCATTTGAGCACAAACAATTATTTCTAGCTGCCTGAGTGGAGACCAGTATACTCAATAACCAGCTCCATCTGCTACGAGTGTGATCTGCCTGACACTGTAAACCAGGAGTGAGAATCCACTTCTGCTTTCACCACCGTCACTGTTAAGCCAGCACCATCTCTCCTAATGGCAGAGAAAAGGGAACAGTCAAAAGCAGGGTGAAAAAGGATCTTTCTGCCATGCCAACATCACACATTGAAAGGATTAGAGAATGGGAAGGTGATGGCTCAGTATGTTTTCACAGCAGAGAGGGAAAGGACGTCAATAATACAGAAAAATGCGCCCTGCAGCTCTCATGGTAGCAGTGCTATAACACATATGCATTTCTGGGCCACCTAATAATAGCAGAATATTGATAAATGGAGGGCTGGGACCAGAGTGGAAAGTGAGTGGGCAAAGCAATGACGACAAAGGAAAAGCTCACGGCAGGAATCGATTAATATGAGGAAATTAGGAGCACGTTGTTAGCTCCACTGCCAGCTGTCCACATGCAGGTGAAGGACATAAGTGGGCAGGCTGGCCAAGGTGACTGAATGCAGGAGGTTTGGGATGTTCATCACCATGGAGGTGATGAGCGTCAGGTGAGGGACCACAGTTTGATAGGAGGCAATGGCTTTTGCTTCTACAGTGCCTAGTTTAACCCAAACCAGCCCAGAACAACGCAGCCCCATGCAACCAGCAGCTCCTGGGCTGCAAAGCAGAGCAACCTGATGCTCTGTGGTCCAGCCCCCATCAGCGAGAGAGAAAAAGTCTTTCTTACCACCACGTACCACTCTCTGCCCCCAAGCCCTGCACAATAGCCAGGGCCAGGCCTTTTCACAAGTGCAGATCTAACAGGATTCTCCATCTTTTGCAGATCCACAGGGTGAGGCCGTGACATAAGGGAGCACTTTGCAGTGAGAGAGAGAAAATCCAGCAATGGGGAATCCTCCTGCCATCCCACCAGGAGAGGCGGCACAGCCTCCCTGCATGCCCAGAAGTGCTTCCTGGGAAGTAAATTGTTAGTAAATTAATCAACACATAAGTCAAGGCTTAGTTTGTTTTTTTCCAACCTTTTCAAGCACTTGGCAGCTATGAAGAGAGACGGGAGGATTTAGTTTTGGTAAGGAGTTAGTGAAATCTCGCAATTCTTGTTTCTGTGTCAGGCTCTGAGGAGCCAGCGCTGAGCCTGGGCTGGGCACAGCCACAGGCAGGACACGAGCAAGCCGTGACTTAACCACTGCGGGGAGAGCGAGCTGGAAAAAAACCCTCGTGGATTCCCAAAACGGCCACAAGCTGCTCTGATCCTGAGGTGACTAATAATAGTTTGGACTGATTTGACACACTGTGGCTTTACAGGAAGGTTAACCTATTGATTTCTATTTTTTTTTCCTTTTCCCCCAAGCACGAAGAGGCTCCCACCCCTTGCTGGGTTCCAGGGAAATACAGAGGAAGCTCAAACAGAATAACAATTTACTTAAATGCTGTAAATGTCACAGCAATGCTGATGGGAGGGAAGTGGGGAATTTCATTTGATCTGTGCTAAAATGTCTTAACTAAATTGTGTTCAGATCTGGTATCTCAAACAGACCCCACAATAAACAGGGCCAAGGGCAGAGAACAAAAACACACACCGAAAAAAAGAAATTTAAGACAGTCTCTGTCAAAATATAGTAGGAGTCAGGCCTCTGCACCTTGCTCTTGATCAGCTTTGCTAATTATCCTTCCCGTGTTAGCTGTTTGTTTGCATAGCTTTAAAATATTATTTCCCTGGTCTCTGGTTGAAACCTATTATGCTTGTTTTCCAGGCTTCATGAAAGCACTATCAGCCTTCAAACCTCCTGCATTCCTCCTTCATCCTCCGGTTCCTGCATCACTTCATCCTCCACCGGCCCAGAGGTGTCAATTAGAGGATGATCCCAGGGCACTCATATGATGCCATCAAAAAGCCACCGTGTCACCTCCTCACACCACTTCCTTGGTACTCGTTCCTAGGATTCCCATTTTGCTGGAAGGGAGGAGCAGGAAAACAAATGTGACCTGTGCTTCTCTGGGACATTAGGGCAGCAGCTCTTTCTGTCAAATTAGTAAAAGGAACTGGTAGAAAGAAGTCTGTTATTCTAGTTCTGCCAGTCACCTGATGACAGAAGCAATCGATCCTAAATGCAAATAAAAATGTTAGGAAATAAGTCAGTTGTCCTTAAAAAAAATTTGCAAATAGAAAACTGCATTTTTTGCTTTCCTTTGTAACAAGTTTGGAAACGGGAATAAACTTGTTAGCTGAGCCAGCTGGAGGTGCTTATTTTGCAGGTTTCTTGAAACAATAATGAAGGATGAGATTTTTAAAAGCTGGACAAGAGGCATACAACCAAGTTGGCCCCCTCTTCTTCCTCTTTTCTAAACATATTTACTTGCATTATCAGCAGAGGTACAGAAAAACATAACAGAAGGAATTCAAGGAGCTCAGAAATACTACCTTTTTCCTATCAAGTTCTGAATTTTGCAACATGAGTCTTTTCAAGTTGAAGAGAAATTTCTAATTTTTTCTTAAGAAAAAACCAACCAAACAAGAAACCACCCACAAAGCATAACACCACAAGCCATCCGAGTCACGGTTTCAAAGCGAGCATTTCATGTAAATCCAATGTCTAGTTTTGTGAATCGCTCCTGAGAAAAGCTCTCAGCTAAAATAACTCAATCATAACACTTTCAGACCTGAGGTTCTCAGGATTCATACTGCTTTGGGGTATTGGCATTTCCCCCTTCTCTCACTTCCTATTTGCTACAGCAAATATTTCTGCAAAGTGTTTCAATACAAGTAGAAATCTGCTTTCAGTGTTGACTATAATTTTCAAGTACACAATATTGAATAGGGAGAGGAGAATCTTTGACTTTTTTTGCGGCTTTGTCCTGAATCACGAAGACCAGATGAGTAATTTCAAGCAGAATGATTTTTAAGTCTAAATGGGAAACACACAGAACAAATGAGAGCAAAAGCCAAGCCTCCCGTGTAGCAGGTCCCTCCTATAGCAGTCCTCAGAATGAAACACAAAAAGCACCCCTGCCCCTGCAGACCCCTCAGAGATGGGAAGCTTCAGAGCACTGAAATGCCTTTTAAAAAGACTACGGCTATTTGCTCCAAATTTATAAACCTGTCTTTTCCTTCACAGATGATCTAGGATGGATGAAGAGTGAAAGGCAAAGCTTTTTTTCACTTTATAACTATAAATGTGGCCAATTCTTGTGCAGAGACTCTGGTGTGCAAATAAGACAGTGCAATGTTATTTTGACTCAGTCTTTACCTCTTACCAATTGGCTGTAATAAAGAATAGACATTTCTAGGAGTATATCCTGCCCCACTCTCCAGAATTTCTTCCCATCCCTTTGCTATGACTTAAACAATTATTCCTACACTTACACAATCCTGATGCCGACTGACTCACCTGTGCTGATTAAACCGTTGTAAAGGGATTATGTCCATTTAATCCTTGTTGTCCTATAGATACAAATTAGAGCAGCATTTGAAATGCACACAAGCCAACTCAACCTGTGTGTTAAACTTACAGTTCCCTTGCTTGTTGAGGAGTCTGTGGACTCCCTTGCCTTACTGAATATTTTCTTTTGACATCCCTTTCCAAAACTCAAACATCGCATCCACACCTAGAGGATTCATCTGTTCATGTACTGTGTCCCTTCATATTCCCTTCTCCAGCTGTGTCTGCTCTGTTACCAGCTACCCAGACTTCACCACCTGGTCTCTGTGAAAATACCTCTGAGCATCTCACACGCTGAATCCTGCCTGGGTTTGTACTTGTCCAGAAGATGCTCCAGAAGAGCATCCCGGCTCCGTGAGCTGCTGCTCTGCTGGACACCCATTCCAACCAGGGCACGGAGAGCAAACAATCAGTCCACAATGGCAAGGCCTCTTTTGACTGTTGATAGTTCTTGGAAATGTGCAAATTTCGGAAATAAAGACAAGCCTGAAGCTGTATGACCACGGCCCCCTCCTCTGTAGCTCTTCCTCTTTAATGGATTACATGCCACATGTTAGATTACAAACTCTTTGCTCTGTGCAATGTCTCTGTTCCCAGCTTTGTAGTTTGACACCACGAGCCTCCAATCTTGATTTCAGTCTGAGTGACATGATAATAAATAACCAGTAACAAATACACCATGATAAATTTCCACACACTTAACAAGTATATCTGAAGGATATTGTCTGCACAACAGCATCCCTGGAGATCGCTTGAAACTGGTGGATCTAATACTCCAAGACTTCTCCAAGCCTGGAAGTAAACAACCTCTCTGTGGCACCTCCCTGTGCTCCACCCACCAACTCTGCTTTCCAAAAATAATGGGCTGGGAGTGAAAAACGAAAGGGTTAATTTCTCTGTCTCTGGTTAACCTTTCCAGGCTATTCAGTTTCCTTTCAGACTCCAGCCCATCGGAGGCATGTGAGGTGAAGGATAGAATTACATACTGGGCATGTTTCCTGTACTTAGTGGGTGGATAGAGCACAACTTCCGTACTAATAATGTCAAGGTAATTAGAACATCCTGCAAAACCTGTAACAGGGAAGAAATAACCATTGTTTATTGTCATTTCTGTTGCTGAGGTAGTGAGCTCCCCTCACAACTCTTCTTGCCTCTCATTTTGAGCCCATCTGTACTTTAGTTGAGACACAACTGTGCCAAGTATAAGAACCCTGGGATTCGCAATATGGACTTGGGCTAAAACACCATTTCTCCCCCACTCCTCCCAGCCCTGTCTCAGGGACTGAGGCAGTCACTGAAACCAACACCTCTGTTTCTCATGTGAGGCTCGGGGCTGTCTTGGGCTCCTCTGAGCCACTGGGATGCAGAGACAGATCTCCGGCTCAGCAGTGAATTAGTTTATAGTGTGACACACTCCCAGCAAGATGGATCAAGAGAATCTCCAGCACACCCCCTTCTGCCACAAAGCAGACTCTGGTGATCAGGAAAACCATCAGGCAGATGAAGCAGGGCTCTAGAAAGGCTCTAGAAGAGCCCAGTGTGCAACAGCTTCTTACTGGAGTCACTTCTCCAGAGTTCTGCTGGAGAGAAATGCTTCTTGCTCAGTGTTTGAAAAAGAAGGCACCAGCACTGACCTTCAGGTGTTATGGCCCAGTAGCCCCCTCCCAGGCCACGGGGACTACAGAGTGGGATAAGACTGAAATCATTCTGCTCAGTGTTTCCTACTGTGTACCTTAAAAACCTCCTTTCTTTGATGTAGTCTTTGATGGATTCCATTTAGAGGAGTGGAGCTCTGTCCCTTGGGAAGTCAGATTTTGGAGAGAAGTAACAAGTTTTGTTGGGGGTGATTAACGTAGCTGGAAAAAAAAAGCAGACAAGCTTTGAGTAACTAAAGCTATTTTTAGATCTAGTTTCACAAGATTTTTAGCAGCAGACAACTGACCCTGCAGGTTTGCTATGACCTGCCTGTCCTCTCACTAAAAATATGCCAAGGATGATATGGTTGTACAGGCACGGTACTGGGAACCAGTTGGATGTGCAGCCCGGGCCCCCAGCCCAGGGCTCTGCATTCACAGAGGAAGATGGATGGGAAATGAGACAACTGCGAGACAACGTGTAAGCCCTTGTCTCTCTCCCCAAAAAAAAAAAAAAAAAGAAAAAAAGAAATCCTTTGCTTGTCATTTCTGGCTGCAGTCAGCACAGCCTGTGCATGCACACAGATGCCAGCACAACCCATCCCGTATCGCAGGAAGCGTCTACGTGGTCAGATGCAGACAGTCATATGGTGGCTCAGCCTCGCCAGAGAGCTGGGGGCTGCTGGGTTCCTGAAGCCATTTAGATGCATTAGCAAGGACCATCTCGGTATCACTTAAAGCTTGGCAAGAGAACGTGACTGAGCAGACGTACCCTTGACCAGGGACACTAGGTACTAATTTGTGCATACGCTGCCCAGCTAACGGGTCTCATGTCCATAATGGAATACAGATAACAATCTGTTAAATTATCGCTCTTTCCTTTTTTAAGGTTTCCTGGCTGCTGGGTGCTGATGGCTGTAAGCACTTCAAGGAAAACAACACTGATTTTTCCTCAGGTGGAGGATTTCAGGATGCTGCGTGTATCTTGTTTGCTCTGCCAAACATATTTCTGAGAGTCGTGGTTTTGCACACATTGCAAGCACAGCCTGCATCAATATCCTGGGGAGAACTGTGATTCTAATTAACGACAGAGTCCTTCTAAAGGTGCCTCTATTAAGCTTGTACATAAGGGCAGTCTGCTAGGAAATTTCCCTTCCCTCTCACGTGGCACAAGCTGTTGCCATCTGCAAAAGATATTGACAAAAATGCTGAGCCTAAATTGTTAAGTGTGCTGCTGCTGGGCTTGTGTGGAGAGCCACATGTTGTACAAGCCCTGTCTGGAGGGGCTTGTGTGTAATGAAATTCTGCACTTGCTTTCAGAACTGCTAGGTTTTCAAATTGCACTTGCAACTGTCATCAAACTCAGCCTGTAAAAGAAAGCTGTGCATTTCAGATGTGAGGGAGAGGCAGGAAGAAAGGATCCCAGGTTCTGAAATAAATAAAAATGACTCTGACAGAGCTTGAAAAAATGAGATTGTGAAAATAAGTAATGGCATAAATTGAGACAGGATTGCTATCAAAAGCTAATGGTTGTCTGTTACAATGCTTTTCACCCTGTGAAATAATATCGGTGTCTAAAGGTTGGTCGCCACTCAGAATTTACTAGCATAATTATACTGCTAAAAACACCAGTATAGGTCTGTTTGGACACACTTATTTCAAAATAAGAACATTCATATAGGGTGGAAATACCGGTGTAACATAAGGTATAATTATTGTGGTAAACTCCCCTGTGCAGACAAACCCTAAGGAAAAAAAATAAATCTTGTCTGATTCATTGTGTGCACTGATTTTAGAAGCAATCTTTGACCCACAGACAAAAGAAACACCCCCACAAACAGACAGGCCCCACAGTCTGTGTGTTTCTCTATCTGCCAGGCTGGAATCAAAAAGCTGAGGCTTACAGAAAAATCCACCTTTTCACAAAAGTCTGGAAGGAGGAGGTTGGAGGCCAAAGTGACTAAAAATCAGCAATGCCTTTGGTCTAGCTCACTGTTTCCTCTTCGCTGCTACAACGTGGGAATGAAGCTGTGGGATAACTGGGGGTGGGAGAGCTGCAATGGTTGGTCTGGGCAGTGCCTTTCCCTCAGAGACTGAGAATTTCATATACAAAGCAGCCTGTGCCTCTCAGCCTTCTGGAGGAGCACGGGCCGGCAGAGATTGGCGACTGACCCTAACCCTTCTGCCTGGGAGTGGGTTGAACTGAGGCAGAGGCAGTAGAAATTCCTGCTGATGGGTCCAGAGGGGTCACCTAGTGATAAGCTTAAGCGCTACGCAAACTCTGAAGAATGTCCCTGTTTGCCAATCTTGCTCAGGCCACTGAAGAGGTGGGGTTTTCATGGGGCTCCGCAGCTGCAGCATTTTCCACCCATTTTTCTTCTGCAAAGGAAGATCTGAGCCGCTGGGCTTGGGCACTGTAATCCTGAAGGTCATCTGTGAGCAGTCCATGACCATTCCCTGCCTCAGCACTTTGCCCAACTCAGCCTACAGTGACACAAGTTCCATGGGTTTCAACCACTTCCTTCGCAATGCTGCCTCGCAGACAACCCCACGAGGAATGCCATTTCCTTTTGCTAAGCTTTTCATGCTATTTCTAGTCACGCCCAAGAAGCAATTCTCCTGTTCAACTTAGCCTTTGAAGACACACAGCCCCTAAGAGAGGCAGGTGCCGGAAAGTGCTCCTAGAAGAAGTCCAACACGAACATTTAAATGCTGCAGGCCTTCAAGTCTCAAGCATGCTGCACCAAACCCACTAGCAACTATTAATAGCAATGGAAGAAATGCTGTCTTTTGCCCTAGAGACTCTCCACTACTTTTTTGTAGCAGAGGGCTTTTGAAACACAAGAGCCGTCATGGTCTGGATACAGACCAGAGTCAGTTCTGCTCATTGACTGCCTTCAGTTCCTCCCTTGGTCAACTTTCTAACAGAGAAAAGCAGCTGCCCAAGACTCAAAGTTCTTCAGATGTTGATTTAATCTGTGCTCAGAGCTGTGTCTGCCTGAAGGAACCTTGGAGATGTCAGGTAAGTATAAAGAAGGGCTTCTGGTGAAGGGAGTTGGGAGCAGCTCTGCTGTCTGCTCACAGCTGCTGGAAAACAGAGGGGGGCAGGACACAGTAAGGCAGAGAGGCCTACAATATAGCACTAAGTCATAGTCACTTTGAACAAAATGTTGTGAATTTATCAGTGGAAACCCTTGAGGAGACAAATGAGTCACCAGAGAGTCTCACAGCAGGCTACAGGCATCACCCAGCTCTCAAGGAGGAAATAAATTCCTTTCGTCATCCAGTGCCATGCAACCAACACATCTTTGTCTGGGGACAAGCATCATGTCAGGAAAGAACATCCAGAAGGGATGACTGGTGACAAGGGAAGAAACTGGGATGTCTTACAAGGATCCTTCTTTAGAGGCCCCCTCTCATTTTGCATGCTTTTACAGGATCCCAAACGGAGCACGTTGCCTTACATGATGCTGTCTGATGGAGGAGACCAGCTGGAGCACTCAGAAACTACATGGGGCCTCAATGAGTAGTTGAGACTAAGTAACCTGTAGTAGTAGAGTAAGTAGAGTGTAAGTAACCTGTGCTGGAGTCCACTGCCAGATGGCATCAGGACTTTCAACAGACAATCAAAGCTCACAAAAAACACATACATGATTTAAAATAATCATTTAACACCCTCAAACAGAGGTGAAGAGTCTTCTCTACACATTTACTACAATTTTGTATAGCTCTAGTTGGTAATAAAACCTTAAGTGCTCTTCTGATAGAAATAACCACAAAAGAATTATTTCTCAGCTCTCAGTCTGCAAACATCACAGAGCTCAGACTTTGTTTATGAGAAACCCTGGATGTCAGGAGTGAAGGAAGTCTACTAATTCCCCTAAATCATACCTCCTGGTTCTTCAACGGAAACAGCAGCTTCACTAAAGACATATTGCCTATTGTCATTGCGACTCCTCACACTCAAAAGAAGCGGAGCCATTCCCAACAGGTGACCCAGCAAGGGACATCCGTAGAGACGTGCAAACAGACCCCTACCCCAGCTCAACAGACCCCTTGAGTCAATCATGAACACTACAGGCGCCTTGTCCCAAGTCTAAGTGCTTAGAGAATACAGCAAATGGCAGAGATTCCCTCTCCAGCTCCGCAGGGGAGACTCATGAAGCTATGGATGCACTTTTTTTCCCCCTTAGTTCACCCTAAACCAATTCTTTGACTTGATCCTAAACCAGCCCCATTCCTTCCAGGACACAAGTATGTTCCAGCGCCATCTAGCCAACTTGCCTCAGAAACACACAGCAGCACCTGAAGCACAAAACCCAGTGGAGAAACTGTCCCTAAAAGCACAAACCACTCATCACCAAACCCAGCGCCAAAGGCGGCACGGCCAGCTCTGGTCCCAGAGTACACACGGGCTTGGTGAGTTTGCTAAAGGCCTCTTTGAACTATGTTTGCCAATAAGTTCAGTGCTACCCAGTGATTGAGTTTCATACGCCTTTGCTACCAAAAGAAAGAAGATAACAAGGGAGCTATCGTGGCTTCAACTAACTTTCATTTCAGGTTTTGTAGTTCCTTTGAATGAGAAGCAAGAAGCGAAACCTCAGGGTGAGAGTACAGTGTAAATCCCCAGACAGGTCTCATTAGATGAAAAGTAGAGTCTCCGTTGAGCTCTGTAACATGGCTTGACCTACACAGAAACTGGACTTCAGTGAGAGGGAAGACTTTGCAAAGAACTCCAGATGGGAAAACCAGCCAGTCCTTGGAGGCAGGATGGCTGTGACAAGCATGGAAGGAGAACCAGCACCAACACAGATTAGCAGCTTTTGTTAAAGGATTTCTTTTCATGATCAATTTAAGCCCATCTGAGTCTGCTTCCTCCCTGCCATACCTTGCCATCAGGTCTCTTGTGTAGGTACAGGTCATCACAGGGCTAGGTGCAGTGCCAGACTGGCCTGTTGATCCAGTTGAAAACCAAAATCCTGAAAGAGAAAAGTCTTCAGACAGTTGGAAACTATTTCTTCTCCCCAGCCCAAGTGCCAGCACCAAGAAGGGAGGTGGCAGAAAGATGCAGTCAGATGTTCAGGGAAGGACAGGACTGCTTCTTTTGACCACACTGAAAAAATCTGTAAATCCACACTCCTAACACTCTAGAGAAACAATTTAGTTTGTGACAACTGCTTGAGTACATGATCGGTGTCCCCACTGAGTACAGTTACGTCAGAGGTGAATTTTCATGTGAAACATTAAAAGGTGACATAGAGGAAACCAAAAACTGAACTGCAGTAGCAACATAATAATACCACCGGTGAGGTGGCATGTCTGAACACTGACCAAAAGGTCATTCTGCATCTGTCACACAGAATAATAAAAACAGATATTCGTTTCATTAGTGGCAAACCAACCTGCTTTGTGTGTACTGAGCATCCCAAGCATTGAAATGATACTACAAAAAAAAAAATAAAATTCCAAGGTGGAATCATTTACTTCTAAAAAATTAGCTAAGCCAGTAATATTTGGGAATTATTTATATATATACATACACACATATATAAACATACATAAAAAACCCAGTACACTGCACAATTCCTTCTGGCCTTATGTGGATAAAAGCCACTAAATTTTAGTGGAAGAAGTTTAACGACAGCAGATTTTTCATTTGTAGCAAACATTATGGTGGGTGTCAGTCCAGGCAGTTCTGTAAAGCTGAACTGAAGTGAAACAACAAAGCTCCTGGTGATGAGTTTCTGAGATTACAGATTTGTGAATGCCTAATTTTAGAGAATGTGGCAGTGGTACCCCTACTTCACTCACCTTAACAACTTAAAAAATTCTTATGAGCATTCTGTAATTCTGAAAAGAAATATCTGCCTCAAGTTGGTCCATCTTGGTTCACTGGTCACCAGAAACTGGCTACAGAAGACTGTAGCCTAAAGCTGCATGTCAAAATGAGACATGCATTTGATTTGTGTCCCAAATGAGCAGTTCATCCTCTTTAGAAGGGAAAGCTGCAAGTGAAACACAACAGCTAGTTTCTCCTGCTTTTTGAAACCATAAAGAAATACTGTAAGCACTCAGTTCAGAGGCTTAAGCTTGATGCCATCCACCTCTGGGGTTCCCAGTCCATCAGCATACACACCAGTTGAACATGGGGTGTCTTTTAGCAAATATCTCAATGGGATGGTCTCTCCCAGCAGAGACTCAGCTTAGGCAGGAGCCGTTCAGACATTTCCCTCCACGTCTCTAGCGCAGATGCCTCTCGGTGCAAAGGGCACAAGATGTTTCTGGCAGTGTGGAAATGCAGCTCTCCACTGCCAAGTCATGGGAGAGTGACTTGAAATGGCCAGCTTTGCTTCTCCCTAGGGCCACAATTTCCTCACTGCAGGATGTGGATGAGACTGCTTTTGCCAAACCTCTCTCCAGAGAGACAAGGTAAGAGGTTAACGTCCATCCATTGACCAACTCACCATATCCGGGGGACTCACTGGACTGGCAGAACGCAATGGCATGATATTACCTACTTGGATCATAACCCACTGCACATTTAAGAATTTGGCCTTTTGATTCGTAAATAATTTTTATTTTCATTTGCAAGAATTTTAGCAGAATTTGGAGTCTATGCTTTCCCAAACACTGGAAAAGCAAAAGGCTCAAAGCTTCAGTCCAGGTCTATCTCCAGGCCAGAATTTGGTGAGGCAGCCACTGACAGGAGCCAGTATTTCAGATCCAAATGCTGAGAACAAACCTTCCTCCCTGCCTGATGTTACATGAGCTTTGACCCAGCTGCTTCAATAGGCACCAAGGCAGCAACAGCTGAATTGCAGACCTTTCTGTGTCACTCCTGCATCACCTGTGCTTGGATTAACCACGGTAGGGCTGGACTCCTTATCTCTGGATTTTCTAAATGAAAACAAGGCTGTATTTCTAAGGGATGTGCTCTGCAATACCCAGAGAGGCAGGAAATCTCTCCTGGTCACCCATTTAGCTACCAACCTCCCCAGATCATCACTTGAGGTAGCAGCACAGCAAATGGAGTGATTTGGTGTCACGTCATGAATCAGGTAGCTGATTTAAGAGGTACTTATTAACAAGTAGGCTACAGCAGAGCAAGTCTGCTAGGGCCATTTATTTGAAAGCTACTAAGAGGTTCACTGAGCTGATTCAGAGAAGGCTGATATTTGGGTAGATTATTTAGCAGAGGCAGATACAGAAGAGTTGGCCTGGCAGCAGCCTTTTCTATATAATAACATAACAGTGACAGGAAAAGCATGCTGTTTTCCGGCATTGAATGCCTAATTCTGGCATCTTGCTTCCCTCAAACAATTTTTGTCCTGTATGTAGCTGCACTAAAGCATTATTATCTTTTGAAAGCCTGGTTTGCAGCTTTTTGTGCTACAATCGAACACAAGCAGTTTTTTGGCTTTGTAAAGAGTAGTATATTATTGCTCTGTCATTGGGAAAAGTTGAGAAATTTCTTTTGAGGCAGAGAGGAGCTGTGGAGCAAGAGAGGGAGGACATGTAAGTCTGTAGCTTCTTTTGGGCTTGATGGAGATGCTCTACTGTTTTTGCCAGTAGCTGTACAGCTCATATAATATTTTTTGGCAATAAGCAGATCAGCCTCACAGAACTGTTTTGATCCACGGTTTTTGGAAAGTAGAAGAGCATTTGAATATCTCTGATTTTTGTGGGTAATGGAACGAAAGACAAAGAAAATGCATTTAAAGCTGCAGCCCACATACAGGGCTTCTAAACACAGTCCTTGAGAAAGGGATTTTATGAGCAACTCCTCCCTGGCTACATATGGCAAAAGTAAAACTGAACGCTGTGATGGTTAAGAATCCTAAAAAGTACCCAGGGCACCCCTACACAAGGAGATAATACTTTGGCATTAATTGACCCCCAGTACTACTGGGGAAGTCCCACTTGCATCCAGCACAAAGGCACAGCTTGCAGAGCAGGAAGGGAATAAGTAATGCGTTGCAGGAAAAATTCCTCTTACTAGAACAGCAGCATAGTTGCAAGAAGCTTTACAACCCTCCTGGTTAAAAACAAAACAGAAGCAGCCCACACACCTAAACAGCATAGCTACACTGGTACCACCTACCCCTGCCACCTACAACAGGGCAGCAGCCTGGGTCAGAGGAGCACCTTGCAGGGAGGCCTGTGACTTGATGCGCCAAACAAAGTATTTGGAAATTATTGGATAGCAGGAATCCTGAACTCAAGGTATGCCCAGCCACCAGAGACAAAAATCCCCCAGCATTACATAATACCTATAGCATTATTTGTGGTGTACATATTTACCTAGGGGTAAAAGGGAATTACTTCTACTGTGAAATATTTTTCCTGCTTCAAAATTACCGCTGTTCCAGTAACTGCTGAAAAGCCACTGGAGATGCCCCTGTTGATGCTCCACTGTTAAAATCTGCTCTGGTGCAGTATCTATCACTGTGTCTAAAGGTGGTTACTCCCTTTGCTTGTCCATTCAAGCAAAGTAAGCATGTGGTACTGTAATTCTGGGCTTGCTGAGCAAACGACAGACTTGAATAGCCTGAACTCTGTCTCTAATAACTGCAGCATCAGTATCACATTATACTATGCCTATGATTCCCAAATACACTTAAAGCAACCATCTGCTTTCTCGGCTGGTCCCTCTCAACTGCACTTTCAACTCAACCCAGTGCACTTGCCATCATTTCAGCTCCCACATTTGAAGCTGGTGTGCTGACACATGCGTAGGGTGCAGTGTCATCACAGACTCCTCAGCTCCCAAAAGAACCAGCTGACATCAGGAAGGAGAAAGGAAACGGTGAAAAGTCATTACTCCTGGTGGCGTTAAACCTTGAGATTGCATCATGTGAACAAGAACAGCCTCATAAAACCCTTTGTGCCTGCCTGGGGATTTGCGATTTCAATTTTTCATTTATGAGCTGTGGCCAAATTTAGTTGTAACCTATGACACTCCTCTGTCATATTTGTTCCCATCTATATTCTTGGTTCATTCTAAATTAGCCTGTGGCCCAATCTAGGCTGTAACAGTCAAGGACTCAATGACAACTTCTGTTGCAATCAGGCCTGGGAACAAATTATTTCCGTTTTGTGGTGTTGATGGGAACTGTGCCCATGAAAACTTGAACCCAGAGAAAGCCAGATGGTCCCATCAGCTCCCTTGATGGGAGAGAGGAGCGGTGCTGGCAGAGCTGCTTTTGCACTGTTGTACTGGACTATTATGAGAGCAAATTTCTTTCTCCATCCTTTAACCCAAGCTCACATACACATTTTGGTGGGCGGCACATCTGGCTCTCAAACTTATTGTTTCTCTGACTGACAGTTGGCAGAGGTTGGTGGGTGATTTTCATGACAAAAAAAGCTTTTGTTTGGCACTCCTTTCCAGCTAGCAGATGAGAAGCAAAGACACACAGCAATATTCAATGAACACAGAGCAGCACTTTCCAGGGATATTTTCTTTTTGAGCCTTTCCTGTAACAAAAATAGCTTTTCCACTGAAGTGCACACATTCTGGAGAATGAATATATATATATACACATATATATGTACACACACATTATTGGTGTTACTCCTTCAGAATAAACATAGATATGTTGTATTTTACAGCCTGTCTGCTGGGAAAACTATTCAGTCTGAACAGCCTCCCCAGAAGAATCTCAAAAATGAACTGAACAGATTGAACTCAAGTTCTCAACCTCAGACTCCCCTAACCAGTCTAAGCAAATTCAGCTCAGGTCTGAATCTTATAAATCTGAACCAAACTTCTCCATACTGCTCTGAAATAGGGAATGACTGCCTGCCTTATACAAAATATTATTTCAGTCTTGTACAGAAATCTGTTTGCCCAAGGTCACAAGAATATTCTGGCAGAGATAAGAATAAAAATCTCGATTTCTTGTCTCTCAATCTGCCCTTCAGGCAACTGAAACCAAGCAAGTACCCTAGGGAAGGAGATATGCAAGCACCATGCCAAGTTGGGAATAGGAGGGGAAGAGAATTTGAAATTATGACAGACAGATATTCTCTTCCTCATGGGAACTGTATCTCTAAAGCCCCTTCCAGCAGATGCTGGAGCTCAAAGAAAAGCCTGATCTTTGTTCTTGTACCTCAGAAGAGCTGGGAGCCCACAGACAAGCTGTAAAACCAGAGCACCGGCATTTCCCGTCCCTTCGCTGACATCCCAGGAGAGTTCACATCTGACACCAATTACTCCACGCACTCCAGACGGTTTTCAAATATGTATCAGCAAATATTTAAGGTGTGTTTTTCCTTTTTAGCAATTGTTTTTCTCTACAGCT
This sequence comes from Pedionomus torquatus, assembly GCA_013398155.1. NCBI lineage: Eukaryota > Metazoa > Chordata > Aves > Charadriiformes > Pedionomidae > Pedionomus > Pedionomus torquatus. The sequence goes on from VZRU01013361.1 coordinate 97,512, forward strand.
TAAAGAAATGCCCATTAATGAATGGATAAGAGAGGAAATCAACAGAGGAGTCAGAAAAGTGTATGATTTGCTCCCACACCTCACTTCAAGATTTAATTATGAAACAATTCTTTAGCACATTAAAATGCACTAAAGCAAAGCTTGATTCCAGGCTTTTGTTGCCCGATGGTATCCACTTAGGTCTCCCAGACTGCCAACCCCAGCAGCTGGTGCCCATCTCCCCAGGTTTTCCCATCATCTCTGGCTGGTGGCACTGTACTGATTTGCTGTGTCACCTTCCTTTCATCACTGCTTGCACCACAGCCAGTGTACCCCACGGGGATACAGGCTAGCGCTAAAAAGCAGGCTGCATTTGTGAGAAAGGCGGGATGATCAGAAGAGAAGCTTCCCACCTTTCGAACCCAGGGAGGCGTGGCATCCCCCCAGCACAGCTGGCTCTGCGTGACAAACTGCCATCAACTACAGTCCATGAATCCTACCTTGCACTGGGCTGACAGCACTGCCATGGCAGAGGCCAGGTGATTACTTTTTTTTTCACGTCCCTGTAAGAAAACCTCCATGAAATGACTGAGTTGCACCTGGCTGCTGAGAGAAAGAGTGGGCTAGTGAATCTTAATAATACCGTGCTCACCCAGAAGCGCCCTTTGACGGAGGACTGATGGGCACCCACAGCAGACTGGTTTTTCAAGTCTGAATTTGGGAGAGGCTGAGGGTATGCAGTGGGAGGAAAAAAGCATCTAAATGTGGAAAAGGCATGTGAACTGTTAGACACCATGCTGTCAGGTGAGTAATCAAGACCGTTGAGGGCTTGCCTAGATTAGCACCGTCACAGCAGTGCCTAGAAACACCAGTCCTGGGATGAGCACACGGCTGCAAACACAGAACAAAGCCTGTCCTTATGCAAAGTGCTTCACAGAGGATACCCCGACCCATGGCACCACCAAAGCCACTCACCTCCAGTCGCTGGCAGTACATTGGCTTGTTTAGGTTAGGAAAAAACATAATTTTCCATCTGTAAAAACCTGTTGGGACTTTTGGACAAGACCCAGAGCCACTCCTACGTGGCATCTGTAAGAAAAAAATAGGTTATGTTGCATCGGCCTCTGAGGATAAGCCCTCATAATAAAGCCTGGGCCTGCTTAACTTAGCAGGCATTAATACTGACAGGAGGTTCAGGGTTCATCAGTCAAGCTAATTTGTTGAACATTACCCTGCTGATGCTTATCTGGGATAATCTTTCCTGCTGGAGGAGGGCAGCGGCAGGGTAATGTGCCTGGTCCCCCTTCACATGAACTAGTTTTTATCTTCTAGCCAGTGCTCCTGCTCTATTACAGCAATTCTGTTTAAAGGTGACCACAAAGAAAGAAAAACGTGTATCAATGTTCTTTTTGTCTCTATTTCATGATGTGCCAAGGAAGGCTTATTTCATTACAAATTCTGCCTCTGTGCAGTTTCAGCAGCAGTACCAGAAGGCTGGTATCATGATAGGGTGAAACAGAGGGTTTAGGAGCAAATCAGTTTTGAAAAGCCTCTGTGAAACTTGTTTCTGATAAGTCTGGTTTTCATTTCTTTTCCCAGGGCATTTGGAAGAAAAGGTTGTGATATACCCGCCTCTTCCATCAGGAGCCAAGAAAACTTTTACTCATCAACTCACTTGTGAAATTCTCCAGCAAAAAAACTGCCTGAAACCTTTTAAAAACACAGAACATGCAATATTAAAAAGAACCTGAAAATAACCCTTCCCGTGACAAAGCCTTCAATGAAAGCAGAATAAATAGTGAGCCCAGACCACTTCAGCAGGGAACCGTCAATGGGAACGGTGCAGGGGAAGGGCTGAGCGACCGCGTGTTCACCGAAGCATATGGTTACCAATTTGCTGGACATATGTTGTATTCCCCACAGGGCATAGTAGGACTTTTGGATTAAAGGGTGTAAATCACTGGTTATCACCATAGAATTAAGTTCTATTCTAAATGTACAGCGTCTAAATATATACCTTTTTCTCCCCAGAGATCTCTTTCCCTAGTCACGGCTCAAAAAACTCACCAGTCACAGTGTGCACTGCTTTTAAGAAAGAAAATGAAAATAACTGTTCACACAGACTTTCTTCCCTTTATAATAAAGGGAATTGTCCTCAAACCAGGACAATTATAATACTTTTTGCAGTGTGGGGAGGGGCAGAAAAGGGCAGGGAGAAAGTAGAAAAATATCTTTGAACGTTTTATCCCATAATTTCCAGAGGGAGCCATTGATCACAGATGTGGTTTTACCCCACAGCAGCCCCTTTTTTTTTTTTTTTATTTCAAGACTATTGCAATGTATGTTTAGGAATCTCTGAATAATAGAACCATATGGTAACATTGTCAGAAAGAGAAAATAGGAACCCAGTAGGCTGGGGGAGGGAGAAGGCATTAAAAAGTGCTGGCTCTAAATAGAAAACAATTTGTCAAACAAAGAATAAGGAAAAAGAAGGAATGCAAATTGTTGAAGAAAAAGATTTCCTTCACATTCTTCAGAGAAGATTCCAAGAGTCTGGCTCTTTGTTTCCCAGCCTTTTTGCTACAGTTGTTCCCAGAACATCTGTCCTGCGAGACTAGGTACAGCGCTGTCAGAAAATTTTTGGAGAAATGAGCAGGAGTTTGCTTTACCAGGGAAGGAGTCCAGGCAATCCCGGTGTCTCCAGCTTCACAACCATACAAACACAGCCATAAAGGCACCCACACTCTTTCGCAAAGGAGTTAAGCCATGACCCACGGAAGCATCCAGCTCTCAGAGGCACATGAAAGAGCTGCTTTTAGGCCCAAGAACTTCCATACTCTGCCCAGAGCACCTCAGAGAAAAATAGATGTGATGTAACGGATAACACAAATGGGAGGGTATAGTCTGTTATGTATGTGATGGTGTCAAGTCTATTTTACATATATAATAGTTATAGTTCACCCAGAGCCCAGGACCTTCTGATGCTCCACACTTACAGCTGGGCTGTGAGATATCCCATAATCCCAAACAAACAACCCAAGTCCTCAAAATCCTCTTGGATAAAATGCTCACTTAAAAAAAAAAAAAAAGACAGCTGCCTGAGAAAAACCCACACCCAATAACTGGTAGGACCATGGTGGAACGTGAGCACAGCCGAGCTCCCCTTCCCCTGCCTCACTCTATACCCTTACGGCACAGTGGGGAGGTCAGAGCTCAGCTTCAGTGCCAGCCTGGCCTTAATCTGCCTCTCCAGATGGACAAGAGAACACACTAAAACTGCGTGTGCACTGCCATAAGGGCTCACTGTCTAAATGGTTACAGGATTGGGAGCTAAGGTAAGTTTCCAGGATAAACCTACAAGGCAGCACCAAACACAGGAGAGACACATACACATGCAAGAGGAGGCTTTTTCCACCGCACAGCTCGAGGTGGAATGACTCCACACGCTACTCATCTGCGTGGGCACTGTAGTGCAGGAAATCCACGTGACCAAAATCAAGGCATCAGAAAGGTGACTGCAGCAGTGGAAGGAGCCTCTCCTGAACAAAAGGATGCCACCACAGCAATGACCAATGTCCCCAGCATGAGGCAGGGGCAGCCATAATTGTGCAGAGTGCTCTTCATTCATTACCCTTCACTGAAGCTGTGCTCTTGATTGTGCCTCTCAAAAAAAAAAATTCAGAGCCACTTCTTTCTTATCCTCAGCAAGATGCAATTTCCTCTCTCCTCCTGGAGAGTGCATTTAATCATTCTGTACGGGATCAACAAGTTTAATTGACCCAACGAGCTAATTTTAGATCATCATTCCTGACTTCAGATTCACTTCAAATACACTAGATGAACAAGGAATATAAACGTGAACAATTTTAGGGCCATTTTTCCAAGGGGCCCAGAAATCCTCACTGCAGTTATGTTCTTTTACATATATAAATAACTGAAGTCACAAATGATAATTGTCAGTTATATGTGTAATGTGCATCAGGTAGCCGGATCTCTAGAGGGCATTCAACTGCAACCACAGCTGATTGCAGGAACAAATTGGAAACTGTAACAAAATTGGTTTGTAACGTCACTGAAGGATTAGAAAGGGGAAGGAAATACAAAGAGCCATGTTCCGTCCCTCAAAAACCCCCAAACCTAAAGAACCTGAAGAAAAGCCAAGAGAGCTAACTACCTAGCCTTTGACAAAATCAAAAATGACTACTCAGTTTAATAAAAAATACCTACAGATTACAGTTAAGATATGTTGCCATCATCCTTGCTTAAATAAGTTTCAAAAATCGGAAACAAACTCTTCATCCTTATTTCTTTTAATTTTTTTAGCTAGCCAAAAAGGAAGTAGTCTGGGCACGGGTCATAATCTCCCTGCACACCAGTAAATCCTCTACAGGCCGGTTTACGCTGCTAAGACTCAAGTTATTGCTAATAATTAAAGCAGTGTAAGGTTTTACATTGACCTGTCATTAATCTTGGTGCAGGTAAATCCCTCTGGATTGCTGCAGGCGTTGGCTGAGGAAGGCAGTGACCACGTGTTAGCCAGGCTTAGGCTCAACTGTTTCTCCCCATCAAGACCCAGACCCACCATTCTTCCAAACACTTTCCGATTTGACATTATCTTTCTACTTTTTCTTACCATTGCCAGCTTGATCACTCTGTCCCTTCTGGCTTTCTTTAGCAATTACCATTTCCTAGATTTTTCTTTTTCACATGAGTTTCCAATAATTTTTTTTTCCAGATTTGAAGTCTGCCTGAGCCAAACCTCAATGTTCATTTCTGCCTCGGTTTTTAATCTTCCTAAATCAATTTGTATTGTCCTTGTCAACACTGGTTGTCACAAAAACTCTCCTATCTTGCTGTGATCAGTTTTTAAGTATTTTGTTAATCTTTTTAGCTCAGGCTAGAAGAGGAACACTTTAAATTTCCATCTCGGCACCAGAAGAGCCCAACGTGCTACTCAGGGGCAAGTGCATTGCACGGGAAATATGTTCCCCATAGACATTGCTAGATGACAGAGTGGAAATTGCATGTGACAGACCAAACTGTTTTCCCAGTGATTCATAAAGGATCTGCATTTACAACAGGCACCCAACAAAAATAGTTACATGCCTAAATCCTTAACAAACTGCACCGCTCAGGATGCATTATCAGAAAAAGGTTCAAGCAGTGATATCTTCTGCTGTCATGCTTATATATCTGACCGAGAGATACTGCTTCCAAACTAAAAGCAGTGTTTCAGTTTTCATGGCTTGTTTCACCATTGACTTATCACTTATTATTTCATGAGGGGATCACAGCAAGTGCCAACAAAGAGGATACTTTCTGCAGATGTCCATGGGAACAAGAAAAAGTCTCAAAGCATCCTATAAAAAAACCCAGAATATATGAATAAAGATACAATGGGACAATAAAAAAACCCAGCACTAAGTAGAAAAAGACTAAGTAGAAAAATTCATTGGGTACTTTGTCTTATTTAGGTTTCCCTAAGTGCTTGCAGAGATAGCCCTGTTCTCTGAACAGCCAGTATATGCAAGATGATTGCTTTAAACCGTGCATCGATAACACAGCCACCTCAGATAAAACATAAAGCTCTCTGGGTGGACAGCAGTCAGTCAACGGAAGCCTTCTTACTGATTATATGAATCTGAAAATTGTGAAGGTGACAAGTGGATTAAATTAATTCAGCCTGCGATGTGCTATTTGCTGTCCTTGCTACATCTGCTATCAAAATTTACTGTGTAAGAACAGGCTCCATGGAGCTGAGGCCAGGGCCTTATCTACGTTCCCTTGAGATGCTGGTCTTGGAGTCTAACTGTCCCTGAACCTTTGTGTCCCAAGAAGATAATCGAAGCTCTGCTCTAAAAAACAGTCACATAAAACTCTGTAGATGTGATGTATTTTTGGTCTCTGCCATAATGCTAGCAAGTAGTGGGTATGCAGCAATGGATTTCCATTTCCATCATGTCAGCTTTGCTTAGCATCCTTTCACAGCTCGTTTTTGTCACACCACTGAGTAACATAACAGACTTACATAGCATGAAGTAAGGTAACATGATTGAAGAGCTTGAGAAATATTACACCGAATACATTGTAATGAAATTTGTACCACTAACTGCTTTCCCTCCTTTTCCTCTAACTCCCTCCTCTTTTTTTTCTTGAGGAGAGTGAAGGTGGGGAGAAATACAGTATTGAAAACCAGAAAGGGTCTTAAGAGCAAATCTTGTGAATCTCTCAGGCCAATAACTTGAAAGCTGGTCTATTTTGGAATAGTGCCAGTAAGTGCCAGTAAGCTGAGAGAGTGGGGAAGAGAGACTTTGGTCCTAACCAGGGCCTTTCCTGCGTTGATGATGTGGGCACCACCACCATTCAGCAGAGAAACCCCACAGATGACTCAACAAGCTAGACAGCACATATTAGTTACAGCCTTCATTTTCTTCCTTTTATGCTAAACCTGATTCCGGTCTCTCCAGAACAAGGTCAGAGCTGGGTCCTTCCCTTCCTTTCATTTCCTCCCTGACACCTGCTTTGAATATTGCTGTTACAGTATGATAGCCTAAAAAGTTCTCTTCATTTGTACCCATAAAGTCATCCACATTTATGGGGCATCAGAAGGAAAATGGTGCTGGTATCCACAGCTTTCAACCCTTTCCTCTAACTTGGGTTATCCAGTACCATGACTCTCCATATCTTTCTGGGATCCTTAGCACCCCTGGGTGCTTTATGTCCTGTGATACAACCAAAGAATACTAGTTATGATGTATTTCTGGTTTAAGTTACTCCAGTTTGCTTAGTAGGCTTTTTGCTGAGGAACTGATAATTCCTTCGACCTTTGTATCACCATGATACTATATTCCTGAAAGAAAGAAACAAGAGACAGACAGGACAGAAAGAAAGAAAAGTAATTCAAACAATTCAAACACCACCAAGGTGTCCTTTAAAACTACAGAAATGTTACAAATTCCTACACCAAAGCCTAGCTATGATTAGCCAAAACCGAGATACTCTGTAGAATTTTTAACAACAGTAAGGGGTAAAGTTACAATCAAGATTTCACTGATTTCACAGTGCTGCAGCTCCACTACATTGATATCTTACTAAAAAAACCTTAGACACCTATTTAAATTTTCCACAGAAATGCTCGTATGAAATGTCCATATAGTTAGAAATAATTAACACAAATGTGATAACGATACTTTTTTGCTTTCATAGAAATGGGGTCTACAGTATCTGTTGGGACACAGAAAAACACAGATTTTACTACAAGCAAACCTCATTTTTCTCTCTTTATGAAGAGATTTTCTAACTCAGGTTAACTCAAGAGTATCTTTCTACTTCTTCTTTTTTAGTTTGATTGAAGTTCTCATATGTGCATTTAACTTCCTGACTTACTCTGGACTTTACGTGTCTTTTTTAAGGTTTCATTTCAACCTACTTTCTCACTTCTGATGCTTCAGACTCTTTCCATAGCATAAAAAGATTTTTTTTTTTTTCACTAGCCATTCAGATAATCTTCTGGCATTCATATTGTTCATCCACCTCTTTCAGTGATGACTCATCTCTGTGACGTCCACTATTATCTGTCCTGTCATTTCTAATTCACGCCTTACAGCCTTATGATGTGCTTTCCCTTCCACGCTGATGGACAGATATGGTTTGAAAGAGAAAAGTGATAGAAAATACAGGCCTTTCCTACTGATCTCATGGCAGCTCACTTATTCCACAACGACACATTTTTCATCAGAACCACCACCAAAACCAGAGGAAACCTTTGTTCCCCCCAAATATCTGCCTTTCTTTAGCTGGATATCCTTAATCACCATTTGTTAATTTGCTACATTCCCACTCAGTGCTGTTCCATGCACATTTTAGTACTTGTTTAACTTCAGCAGTTAAAATTGAGCCATTTCTATATGAAATGTCTATAAAAATAAGCTTTAAAAAGGGACATATATGTCAGGAATAAGTCTTACTGACGTAAGGACCTCTATTCCTATTTAGCTGCATCTGTTACCAGAAGGGTCATACCATGCAGATACGCCCACGTGTACATGGGTCTCACCACGCTGGCACAGATGCTGCACGTAAACCAGGCACAAATGTATAGCACACACCATTTCTGGTCCTTCAGCCCTCCCGTGACAGCCTCCCCAAGAGGGTTGTTTTCATCCCTCAGAGCTGGAGCTGTTAGGAGTAATTAATCTTATCAAAGAACATAACAAATAGCTACACTGAGATGTTTGACTGAACCTACCTGCACTGGGCATTGTCCTCGGTGGTTTTGTGGGTGTTGGCAGAAATCATACGAATACCCATCCTTGTGTGGCTGTTACCAGAAACCAGATTAACCCAATAGGTTCTGCCTCAAGGAACAGCAATGTGTTAACACACGGAGTTTCTTTATGAGACAGATGAGTAGATAACAGAGTGGTACATAACAGACCTGAAATGAGTAGTAAGAGAGTAGGATGTGATAAAAAGGCATTATTTAGGGAAAGAGAAAAGAGACAAATCAAACCATCAACAACAGCAATCTGAGTACAGATATCCTGCCCAGGAAATAACAACAGGAAAACAACATTTTGTCACCTACCCTTGTCTTGCAATTGCCTTATGGCCTCACCTCACCGCCATCGGCAGTGACCTGTGCAGCCATGAGCGCTGTGGGCAGCTCAGCGCTCTGCCTCCTCAGTGCGGCAAGTACCGCATGCTCTGATCACAACTCAGCAAGGATGTATGCTGCTCCCACCAGCTCTTCTGGTGGAGAGGTCTTTCATAATTCTCCCGGGTATCATATCTGAGAAAGATACCCTGGATACCATACCCACAGATCCAGCATCAGGAGAATTCCTCATAAAAATCAGGTGAAATTGTGGTCACCTACAAAGCAAGCCTGAAGGCATCACACAAACTCCTCACTGGCCTAAAACACTGGGAAGGTAAATTATTGCACACAAACATCACGTTTGGCTCTTCCTCTGAACTACAGCTGTGGTGGCCTCCCAAAGAGAGGGACAACAGCAGAGAGGAAGACTGGCAGCATCCAGTCCACTCTCCTGTGGGCTGTAGACCTCCACAAGGGCAGGTCTGTGACAGGGGAAGTTTCTGACCTCCCATCTCACTCAGCCCATGGTCAGGGGGCACCCACCACAAAGCCCGCTTTCTCCTCAGCTTGAGGTGAATTGGGATTTCAACCACACATTCATGTTCTGCTCCAGGTTTGGCAAGACGCTTTCTGTTTTGGAAATGAGAGGGCCAGAGAACCAGCCACCTTTGGAGACCGGTCAACAAGATTGATTCATACACTCAGACAACTGGACTGATCCAAGACAGACCACATTTGGGAAAGGGAAAGCTGCAGGGAATCAGCTTTGCTCAGCAGCAGGTGATGTAACGTCTCTGGAAAGCAAGATGGGCAGAGAGCTCTGATGCATCTTTTACCGCAAGAACTGGGGATGGGGGATGTTCATTCAAACGAGGGAAAAGGCAGAACAGAGGGAGGAAGGAACAAGCAGACGGGGAGGAGGAGGTGCTGAAAAACGGCAGGGGAACAGCTCTTTCTGGGAGAGAGTAGAAAGGGTTTTGCGTTGAGGAAAGCTGTTGGCAGTTATTTTTGTACGGATTTTAAAGTTCACCGAACCCAGCTCTGGAAGTTGCATGTTGTGTTTTTGGCTGGCAATATCAACATGCCATATGGAGAAGCCTCCTTTTGAGCTTTACAATATTGTTTGGATTTGATATTGACGTATTTTCATTACCGAACCTGCCTTGAATAGTATGTTCTTTTCACATATGATGAGTGAAACAAACCCAGAAAACTCAGAAGCAAAACCTAGAAACAACAAAAGAAACACACAGGTAAATTCCCATATTTTGAAGTGGACCTTAAATTCATTGACTTTAGCACCTGGTCTTTAATAGCACCTACCAGACACGGTAGATTCCAGAGAAGAAGAGGAGGCAAGAAATACTATACTACTGTAGATACCATGGATGCTGTTCTCCATCTGTTTGTCCCATTATTATTGGATTGCTTCCCTGTTTTAGGATTTGCTGAACGAGTAGGGTAAAGAGAGTCCTTACGTTCACTGGTATAATAAGAAATGAAAGGCAATGGCTCCCACCTTCTATGCTCTGAGAAGATCCCTAGCAGAAAATAATCTGGAACAAAAACCTTGAAATGGATGAAAGCATAGACGCTGACAGGAGTGAAATGCACAGGCAACAGAAGAACCGAAGGTCCCAAAGACACAGAAGCTGAAACCACTTTCTAGTTTTTCTACTTGTACAGCTTTTCTCCTGTAACATTTTATTCTTCTGCTGAAGTTGTGCGGTATGTACTTTAAAAAGCTCAGGGCTTTTGTCACCCCAGACTACTCATCACAGCTGCCAAAGGCAAGACAGATAATTAAATGCCCTGCAGCTAACCTGTGGACTCGGTCACAGCATTTGGCACTGGAGCCCAATCTAAGGCGAGGGGAACAACCGTAGCCTTTCAGGTCAGCCCTGCTAATGCCTGGATGGGGCTGCTGAGGAAGAGTGGGAAAAGTCAGAGGGTGGGTCTCCAGCTACAAGAACCACTGTCCAGAGAGAGGGACAGCTTACTCTGCAGACCCCACACGCTTTAAGGACATCAGTTAATTGCACTGACTGTTATCCACAGGGAACACGACAATCCCAAGAAGCAACCTCTGAGCTGCAGGAAGGAGCTTCAAGAATACAGGGGAAGCCTAAGGGAGGCCAGTTTCATGCCAAAACCAGCATTTGTGTATCTGAGCATGGGTTTGGGTTTCTTTTTTTTTAATAATGTAATAAGATCGCAAACTTTTTAGAATGTAAACACTGTTGACCACGTTTTTGTTGTGCTTAATGCCTTGTGTCCTCATCCTGGATGGGGTCTCTTATTGCTACTGTAATATGAAACCCAACGGTCAACAGTATCAAGCAAACACCCCGGGCTAGATTTGAACTCAAGAGCCCTGTAGTGAAAGGTTTTTCATTTTGTAAACCTCTCCTCAGCCTCTCCCTGGCTGATACTTTTTGCTAGAACCTGCATTTTAAAAAGCTATACTTTCCTCTGCTAATTACCATCAGCAGTGTGAAATCAAGCAGTAGTAAAAGGCCCTCCTACACATCTCTTCCTCCTCCCTGCAGCCCACGCCACACCAAACCACATATTTGCATTTTCAGAGACTGCTTGGCTGAAATGTAATTGAAGACATACAGATCATCTGTTTACAGTAACAAATTACAGTAATTTCAGTAAGGCTTTCGTGACAATTTCACTCCTAATGTGGGTATTTTTGATATGCAGTTAAAACACAAAAAAAGATGATCAGAAAGCTTGCAAAGATGGTAGATGAAGAAGGAATACTGTAATAAACTTTGCTATAGATGTAAGAAAAGCTATATTCAAAGAGAGCCTCTTTTCTCTTCCCGGAACTCCAGATGAGGAAAGTACAAGTAGAGCCAGATACATGAGATTTTTCTCAATTTTTCACTGGTCTCCTGTCACCACCACTTGCAGAAAATGTAGTATTGGTAAAAATTTAGAAAGAATCATGGACAGCACAGAGAGTTATTCCACTGTGGCTGGAATGAAAAGATCCCTGGAGGAGCAGCTTGTTTGTTACACTGGGCACTGGTAGGCAAACTTAGACACCAGTGACCAACATAGAATGGGTCTCTGATCTCCCTGTAGATATTCACCACATGGAACAACATCATTGGATTCAATATTTTTCAGGCTTTTCCTGTACAAATAGAAAAAAGGAAAGGGAAAAGGCATAGATTCATTTTTAGTTTGCACTGAAGGTCATGATTAAAACTGAAACTACACCTTAGAGAAAAAAAACAAACAAACACTGCCCTTGATAACATCACTGCTATCTGCTATCACTTAGACTTTAGCTGAAGTGACTGATATCCCACTGAGCTGCTGAAGGACCAGATAATTTGTCTGAAGATACACAAGACAACTCAGGTCTGCCAAGCCAAGGCACAGTGCCACCTTCCAACAGGCTCAGCTGAGCTCTGTTCCTCTCTATTTTGTCCCATACTTTCAGAATGTCCACTGCTTTATCCTCAGTTTTAGAAGAAATTAAGCAATTATTTGCACAAAGAATGTTGGGGTTCCCCCCCCCCCAATCAGAAATCACAGCTGAATACCTTACATCTTGAAAATATTAGAAGCTATTTTGGAACCCCAAGTTTCACCAAATGCTTGGTTAAAGTTCTTAAAAATGAGCCATAATCCAAGTCCTATGAACAGACTACTGCTATTAGCAAAAATTCTTTCTTTTCATCACATGAGGAAGAATACAAAGCATTGACGAAATTATGTAGATTAATAAGATATGGCAAGTATTACTCAACTACTTTAACCCCATTAAAGTAACCCAGTTATTTTTACAATGCTATTGATCAAATGGAGACAGCTGGAAAACACAGTTGACCTTGAACACAAGTGGCCTCCATGCACCTAACTATTAATAAATTTAAGAGACTAAATGTACATATAAATTAGTATTTTTGCAGGGATGCAGCTATAATGAACTGCAAAAGTTTCTGTGTCAAAGAAACAGAAATCTGACAAAATAGAAAAAAATCATCTTCTAGGCAGAAGATTGTTCTGTAAGAAAAGTACTAAGTTCTCACACCTGTATCAGAAAGGATAGGTTTCACATCTTTTACTCTTCAAGCAAAAACCAGAAAACCAGTTTATATGCAGATGAGATATAAATAGAAAGTTTCTAGCAAAAGCCTGGAATTGTCCCATTTATAACGTGGATGAATTGACCTAGTGGAAATTCAGGTCAGCATAAGAGTAAAGCAGCTTTGCAAAATTGATTTTGTAATTTTCAGACTGGTAGATTTCAGTTATATATTTGAACTTCTTTTCCCAATCTCTGTCCTTCTGAAATGAAGTACTGATCTTCACAGGGAACAGCCAAGTCACTGCACCTATCTGAACCCAGCCAGCAAAACAGGAGGGAGGATGATTCAGTGGTTAAGCCAACCAAGAGTCAGATTCTGTTCCTGGCTCCCTCCTTGGGTGCCTAAAAGTTATAAATCATTCTCCTGATAAAAGAGAGGCCGCGGAGGAATTTAATTTATCAGTGTGTGTGAGCATTGGATACTGGCACATTAGCATGTGACAAAGCCTGAGTGTGCAAAACATCTGCATGGTACAGCTACCACTGCATTTGAGCTCACCCCATAGAATTTGTGCCAGATCTCAGACAGTCCTTGCACTCCAGTACGCTGCTGTGAAGGCAGGGTCGATGGGCATAATGGGATGCAGCGTGGATTGTACTGTTCTGCCACAATTAGATCCAAAGTTTCCACTTGGTCCTCATATAAGATTTTACTTAAAAATAAATAAATCACTCAAGGAAAAAAGGTCAAATGGAATTACCAGCCTGGCAGTCGAGGCATCACTATCTACAGCCAATGATGCCTATTACAAACACAGGAAGCAAGAGGCTGTGAAGCATATATTGCTTCAGCTGTATTTTCACCTGAATTGCTTACAGGCATTTCAGTTTCCCATCTCTCACCTCTTCATCCTGTGTCAACAAGACTATGTGAGCTAGTGGTGAGCTCTGCTATCTGCCATGCTGAAGTTGAAAGAAAGCAGAGATTCCCCTGAAACAAATAAATTGAGGCAGATAAATCCTTAAGATGAGCTAGCACCTGACAAAGCCAGAAAGCTCCCCTTTCTTCACCTCTGTTTCTGTAGCACACCTTAAAGAGGCAGCTCTGTTCCAGTCCACTACAGAGTTCATTAGGAAGACCCTGCCGAGCGCATCAGATGTAGGTGTGTGTGGGAAGTGAAGTTCACAGTTTCACAAAGCATTTTGTAAGTGTTTTTCTAAGCATGGGTAGTATCATTTGCCTCAGCTGTTTAAACCCTTGCATTCAGAGATCTGCTCACTAGAATACTTCGAGCTACACAAGAAAAAATTAATTAGAGCTTCATAAATATTTCTGTAGAGAAAGCTAAGTGAATTCTGTGTGAGTAAAAGGAACCAAACTGACTGACCTCTCTCTGAGCCAAATTCCCTGGTTTACTTACAAAGCAGTCCAAGGGCAAACACAAAGCCAATTTTCCTCCCACACAATATACATCAACCTAAAGAACCTTCTAGGAACGGCAGGAAAGAATGCATCTATTCATTCATTTTCTGCCCTATGACTACCAGCTAAGGAGGGAGAGGGAAAATAAAAACTCTGTGTGAGGCAGATCCCTGCCTATTACAGGGGACTCAATGAAGGCCACTAAATTATTTCAGATGATCTTTAAAAAACAAAACAACCAAAAAAGGAAACAACCAGGAGGTTTTCAAAAGCAAGCTTTCTAATAGGTAAAGGATACACACACCTACCTATCCTGCCCTTAGATGCTTCCTTCAAGAAGGGAGATGGAGAATAGCATAAAGAAAACTTGCATTGCTGCTAGAGCCACATGAACCTTTCCAGTAGCAAGAATGCTTCAACCTCCAGATAGCGAGGGAAGTGACATTTATAGCCCTATTGAAAACAGAAAGAAAGAAAAGCAATGAAGAGACCAGTTGTTTCCCCTTCCTTCCTCTCTCACCTCCCCCTAACTTGTATACCCTCCAGGAAGAAAGATTTGACTCTCCTTTGACTTTTCAGAACAGCTGGTCTGTCTCCAACAAATGAGATACCCAGAAGAGGAAGTTTAGGAGTGATTGAGCTGCTGAAGAGACCCAACTGACCTCAGGGCATCTCCTCCCCTCTATTGGAAAAACTCAACCCTTCCTAAATGCCAAAGTTGAGGCATTTCCCAACAGCAGTTCAGGGAAATCTCTGTTTTGTGGGATGTATGTTGCTAAAACTTCTCATCATTGCTCAAATCCTGCTCTCTGTTCCATTTAAGGAATGCAGGGACAACCCAGCTGATGCTGTTTTGACCATCACACCACTGACAACTGCTGCTAGGCTTACGCACAAGGGGCTAAAATTTTAGGTAGAAATTTTGGAGTTATTTCTAACAAGCAGTATTTTCTTTCTTCTTTAGAGTTGTGTCATTTGCTTAGTAATTTAAGTGGTATTAGGTTTGCCCTAAACAAAGGGAAGAAAGAATTTTAGATCAGAACAAGAGCTGATGCATCTTGAGCCAGATTGATAAAAATGCTTTAATGTCAAGTGTTGCTTCAAGTGGAGAGAGGGCCACCATTCTGCACAGCCAAGAAAGACTTTCAGAGTTAATAGAGAGAGCGATACTGATGGCAGTGTATCTGCACCATTGCTCCACATTAGCAATAGTGCAAAATGAGAGCTACAAAAAAATGCCAGGGCAAGCAGAGGAACATTGTGTTCATTAAGGGCTGCAGATGGTAGTTAAAACTTGTCAGCAAAATTCTGCATACGTTCCTTGCACAGCTCAGTTCAAACAGCAAACGCGAAACTCTACAACAATCACACATTCAGGTTGTTTCCAAAGCACTGGCCTCGGCTAAGATCAGGGGACCAAAAGCTACCCACGAATGAGGAGACTGGCCTTTGAATAACGCTCTACACTCACTATCAAAGGGTCTGCAGCAATACTTGTCAAAAACATTATCCAGCAGATTGAATGACAAAGGGGAATCCTTTAATTATTATTGACAGCAGCTACCTTTTGTAAGAGTTCCTAAGTTTCCCAAAGCCCATAGGCTGTCCAGAGCAGTCACTCTTTGAAATGCCTCATGAAGCTCCCAACCGTACATCTGCCATGACTATCCCTGCATACAGTTGGACAACCTGGGCATCATTACATCAAGTCACTGAGCTCTATACCCAGCTCCTATTAAAGGTGAGCTTGAAGTGGCAAATTTAGGTCTTCATGCTTTTATAAACTGATGTTCAGATGCAAGATCTGAGCTCTGTCTCCTGTTTGTGAAATAGCTAGTTTGAAAGAGAGAGTTAAGTGGTGGCAGTCTTTAGTTAGTTCAAGCATGTGCTGCCATAACATACCATGAAATTATTATCTAGCAATGAATTAATCTGTGACCTGAACAGTATCCTCTTCCCCAGAAGGGGGAAGAAATACTGTCCAATCAAAGACCATCACTCTCAAACCAAGTGTAATTAGCCAGAGGCATGTTGCTACTGATAATAACTATAATGAATCCCAAGCAGAGACACCTTCCCTGGCAGGCTGCTGTTTGGGCTTGAAAAACAGTTTCAGAATAAATAAAAACAGAAGCTATCACATTAGCTACTGATTTTTCACCTCCTACTCAAGCACTCCATAGAGATCCACTCTGGGCTCTGTCAAAAGCAAGCAATTACTCTCAATCGGAGATATCTGGCACGGAAGGAGTGACTTAGTGCATTCCTTGGGGTGGGTGGGTATTTTTATACTAATTCAGATAATGGAGCTGGCTTGCCGAGTGGGAGAGGACTACTCATTTCCAAGACTACCTCCCAGCCCCACTTCCACTCCATTCCTTGATTTTTAACATCCTCCCACTGCTTCATGACTGGTGCATTACACATAACAAGCTCCTGAGGTAACTGCTCCTCAGTAATAGGAGAGAATTGCTCACATTCCAGCGTTGGGTGAGTTGATTTTATTTTCTTTTTTTTTTTTTTTTTTTTCTTTTTTCTTTTTTTTTTTTTCTTTTTGGTGTTGTATATAACAACATGTATATTACACTGCACTGCAGGAAACTCGCATTTTTTTCCCCACCTTCCCTAAAATCATACAATTTAGAAAGGTAACTGGGAATGCCAGGAACAAAGAAATCAGATGATGCAGCATTGCAGAAAGATCTGGCCAGAGCTTATGCTCAGCTTTGCACAGCTGGACTCAAAATTTTGATACCAGATTGGTGACCAGTTTTCTCAGCCAAAAGCAGGACAGGAAAAGAGCTGACATCTGGCTTCAGGCTAACATTTCTGACATCTCTGGCCAGGGCCTCCAAGCTAGTATCCTGCACTGATGGCTCCTCTGGGCACATAGTAATTTCTCCCCATTTTGCTAAGCCAGCATTCATATTTCTGGTCCCTTTCACTTGTTGTCAGAGGAAAAAGTGAGTCAAGAGAAAGCCTGTGCTGGCAAGCCAGGACCATTGCAGGCAAGTTCCAGGCATATTGCCGGTAGAGACAGCTTGTTCCAAAAATCAGCCACAATTTAGAGCCCTCCTTTCCACTTCCAGCTGCCTCAAATCCATTACTCCCTGCTTGAATCCTTTAAACTGTGTGTAAAGTGATGTTGTATCTCCACAGTCTTGAAAGAACTTGTTGCTGTTTTTTTGTTATCAAGGACTAAAGAGTAGGGTTGTACAAAGTAACTTATTTGCTAATAAGTTCTTTTCATAACCTTGTTAGTACAATCCAAGGAAACAAATGTAAGGGAAGTATTTTAACGTTATTCCCTAATAAGGCACTCCCCTATTAAGCACAGTAGGCCAATTACACCGTGTTATCAGTCATGCCATGTTATCACTGACACCTTCACAGCCTAGATGTTGTAGAGGTGTTTCCCTGAAAGATAATTTACTAGACCTATTTTTGTTTAACCCGGAGGTTTCCCTTCCTTCCACTTCTGAGTACACATTCTCCAGAACAGAATTAAAGAATTTTTAACCCCAGATCATTGAATGGCAGTAACAGTGAAAACTAGTTTTATCTGTGCTAGGCAGCTGGCAACTGGGGATGTCTGTGGCATCCGCGTAGAGACATTTTCAGGGGCTGTTGCTGGCAGCCCACTGCAGCATGAGAGCCTGCAACGTAACAGGGTTGTTTTTTCAGTACAGAGAATCTCTCTTGTAAAAAAAAACATGTCCCTTGCCAGCATAATGTTGCCTGCTGTACACCAACTGCATAAGAGCAAATAAATTACAGTGGCACATCCAAATCTTAGTGTTCATTGCAGGGGAACCTTGTCAGCAAATTTCCCCTATGGGGTACATAATATGGTCTTCAAATATATTATCACGAGCAGTAGACAGATGGAAGTCAAACAGCAGCTATAAAACCCTTTGAGATATGACAGTGGCGCTTTACAAATGGGCATTGTTCAGCACCTGTTATCATTTCTACCATTTTATTTTCTCCCCCATGATGAAAAACACTGGTTTCCTTGATGTAACACACACAGCAAGCAGGTAAGGTCGCTGGCCAAAGAAAGCAAATCTTAGCTCTGTACAATGAAGGTGATTAGTCACATCCTTGCTCTTATCATTTAAAATAGTGCAGAAGAAAGGAAAGACCTACCTACCACTGAAAGTTTATTTAGATAAGGACAGATGAGACTTAATATTAATCTTTGAGCAATTTGGTGTTCAAACTTAATCCAGAATAAAGGCAGGACTGCTGTGATTTACCTTCTTCAAAGGTTTGCCTTCCAAGCAAAAAGTTAAACTGATGGAAGCACAATTTCTCAAAATTATCAATTTATTATTAAATACTAAACCATTAAACTATCCTGGGACATTGTGTAGACAAATCTTCAGATTTTTTTTCAGAAACCCCACAACTCTCTACTATGGAAAAGAGGGGAACAGCTATTTCTGAGGTAGCATGTCAGAACAAATATGCAAGAGCATAAGAGCAAGGAAATAGAATGGTGAAGGAGAATAGCTTTTAAATTTGGCTATACATAAGAAAACAAAAATTACTCACTCTTCTCAACCTAAACTATGCTGAGTTTTTCTCTGTTATATAAATTTAGGCTTCCAATCCAGTCAGACCTACATTAGCATCACAACACTGAGTCACTCAGCTGACTGACGCAGACATATCGAGTTCTCCAGCTGAAGAACTTAAGCCTTTCCCTGTTAAAAACAGAAACAGTCTTCCTATCCTTTTCTTTCTCCTTTTATTTAAAAAAAAACAAACAAAAAAACAAAAAAAAAAAAAAAAAAAACAAAAACAAAAACAAAAAAACAACAACCAACCAACCAAAACAAACACCAAAAAACAAACAGTGAACATATTGTTCCTTTTAGGAATACTAGTACCTTTGAAATGGTGTAGTCTAGGTGTTGTAACATAGAAACTAAATTATCTTCTTGGACTGTACCCTGAAAACAAATGTTACCTATTGTGACAGCCTGGTTCATTTAAAGTTTAAAACCCTTTTTGCCTCTTTGTGCAACTGCCCATCAGTAAAGTAGAAGCCTGTCCCACCAACTATGGTCATGGGAAAAGCTGCTGCTGAAGTACTATGATGCCCAACCCCCTGCACATCAGTTTTGGTGTGAAAGATTAAGAAATAATCCCCATTGCGCAAGTATTCCTGGAACACTTGAAACCTGAAAGTCAGTTAGCTGTGAAAGATTAATGAATATTGAAGGTATTAACCAAACCTGTATTTTGTAACTCACTTCAAGAAGTTCTGACCACAGTAGTTGCCATAATGACGTCTTGTGTTACCATGTATTTCAGATGAAGAGGATTTAGATGAAAAAATGCAACCCCATTGTGTATCTCACCACTGATTGACCTGCAGTTTGTCTTTTAAGCCACTATTAATAAGCAAAGAGTAGCTCTTCGTCATTCTAGCAGATGAGAGCACTTTCCATTAAAAAATCACTTGCCCATAAATCAGAGCTTATCAAAAGCAACATTTGACGTGCTTGCAGGGGAGTAAGTGAGGAACTCGGCGAGCGAGCAGCAGGCTGAACGAGCACACAGAAGCGTGCTATATGCTGGACCAAATGTGCATATCACACAGAGATTCAGCACAGCTAATGACATCTTTTCTTGCCAGGCATTAAGATCCCATTAACTGGTGAATCATTCTACCATCTGCAAAAAGCAGGTCCTTCCTCCCCCCTCCCCTCACTCAGGACAAGTAAAGGGGAAGCTTGAAAACAACTTTCAGCTCTCTTAATTTGTCCTTATGAGCAGTTTTGTTTTCTCCCGTGGTGATATCATTGATGATATCTCCCATTCTCTCTCAATGACATTTTACTACCACACAATGTACCACACAGAGACCAACAGGTTTTCAGGCTGCACATACACCGACATTCAAAATGACAACCAAACCCAACACCTTTGAAGACAGCTGTGTAGACAAAGAGTTAATTTTGTGTTCATTGCCATTAAGCAAAGCAGCATTCATTTTAGAGCCAGGACTGAAGAAATGAAAAATATTACAGCAGAGCATTAAGTTGGGAGACTAACATAACACCGAATCTACCTGCTAAGCCCCCAATCATCTTGCAATTTTCAGAGACCACAGGAATCTCCTGGCAGGCTAGATACAAAGGAGGGCAGTTTTGTTTGCAGGCCTTGCCACACAAATTTTGGTGGCTTGGTGCTCTGTTGCCATACAAAACCTAGACAGAGAAGGAACTCACGACACCCGATAACCACACCCCAGGAACGGCTTCTCTTCCTTGTTCCAAGGAGGCCAAGCACCAGAACGGCCAGACCCAAGACCGTTACAGCAGCGAGTTCCTGGTTCAAAAGTTACTTTGAGTGTGGTTTCCCAAGAATTTCCTTGGTAGCAGTTCACATCCCACACCATTCCCACCAGAACTGGCATGGTTGTCTGGACACCCACACTGGCAACCAGAGCTGATAACTGATCCAGATACAAAAGAAAGGTATTTTTTGCTGTGCTAGCCTCATGGGAAATTGGCATGAAAGCTGGTCAACATGACTTCAGCAACATTGCTGTAAAAAGCAAAACCACAGCCAAATGATTGGTTTTAGCAAGGAAGTTGTTTGATTTTGTTGTTGTTGTTTTTTTTTAAAGCCGATTTTCAAAAGAGTTTAAACTGCAATTAAAACTCTGTGTTAGGCAGTATCTCCTCTTGGGCTTGGGTCTTTTTTAACGTTCATCTGGCTTCCAGATCAAAATGAAAGTGCCACTAATGGTCTTGAAATCAGCTTAGGGAAAAAAAAAAAACAACCCACAATCAAACCAGTTCAGACAGTCTAACTGATTTTGCAGGCATTTAGAGAGACTTTTTCACTGCTGAGTTCAGACTTACAAACAACAGCCCACAACTTGCCGTTGTCGCTTGAGTTACCTCTAAATCTCTGAAACCTAGGGCTGCTCCCTCTCCATGAATGGTCAAGACCAAGAGGGGACAGAGCCCGTCCAAACACCCTCCCACCCTACTCCTGTTATTCACATTCAGGCTTAAATTTCTATCAAAATAAAGAAGATACATGGGTGGGACTAAATGACCTTTTAAAGGTCCCTTCCAACCCAAACTGTTCTATAATTCTAGAAGAGCTTTGCAATGCTTAACACCTCATTTCCCTTGAGTCTCATATTTAAATAAACAAGAATTGAAACAGGAGAAGGGGGAGGTCTGGATTGCAGTTGCACCAGTTTCAAGAGCTTGGCACTGAATCAAACGTGACACTCATAAAATTTTTGTTAGCTGCCTGGTGCACCTGAAGGATCATCGCTACCTCAAGAATGACTTCTGCAGACCTTGTATTTTTGGGACTTACTTTGTTTTTCTGTATAGAGACAACAACTAACGTAGCAAATTGTAGAAATTGCTTAGCTAACATGCAAGTTTACCCATGCTTCATTATGGCATGAAGCATCTAATCTCTGCTTCACTTTACATTACAAAGAATAGATCCATAGGGGTTTTTTTCTGTTTTGTTTTAAAGAGAGCATCCATAACTGCTGTGCCAAGAAACCTGATTAAGACACTATTTTAACTTGTAAGTTCTTAAAAAAACCAAACATTTAATTGACAGCTTTAAGTAGATGACAAAAGAACTCCTTTAAAAGAACATTTTAAAATCAGAGGTAAAGTAATTCTACCCTGCAAGAAGAAAAAATATTGATTCATTAAAATTGCAGATTGTCTCAGCTATCTTAAGCAGCAATTACAAATGAGTTATTCAGAAGTACTACCCATTCCTTGAGAAGAGTTACCTAAATTGTGTTAACCACCCTTGAGTATGATGGCAGTGCACTGACAGTCTCATGATGGTTCCCCAATGTCCCCAGCACCCACGGTAACTTTGCACCTTCTGACAGAAATTTCCTGAGAACGCGCAGTACTGGGGCACTGTGAGCTATGCACAGGGAAAAATTACATACTAAAATTTTACTGAAATCTGGGGCTGCTTTTTTGCTTTTTTTCTTTCATTCTTTCTATTTCTTTCTTCTTCCCAGGAAGGTGGTTGAGGCACCATCCCTGGAGGTATTTACGACAGGTTGACGTAGTCCTCAGTAACATGGTTTAATGATGTTTTTTTTTATCAGGGTTAGGTTGATGGTTGGACTAGATGATCTTAAAGATCCCTTCCAATCTAGATAATTGATTCTATTATTCTCTTTTCTTGTTCTAAGATTCTACAAATAATCCATGAATAACTTAGTGATTTAAGTCCCCTTTCTTGATCACCACTTCTGTATACCATGAAGAGTGCTGCCAACAGCAGCTGCTCAGGCAAGTTAAGTGATGTGGTTTGTGCTTTCCGATGGGATGAGTACCCCAGCATGCACTTCATGGCAGTCACCACTAAAGAAGCTTCTGTGTCACTGGTGTGCCATGAACATCATCCCTTCATAGGATTTCTCCTTCTCCCTGCCCTATTCTCAATTACCTTCAGCTTGTACGCTCGCTCTTCCAGTTTCCACTGTCCTCGCTGTGGCTGTAACAGGAGATGGAGGAATCTGGGAGGGGAGCAAACATCTCACTATTCTGTCTGCGTGTCAGTGCTTCCCTCAAATCACTGTTTTCTTAACTACATGGCAGGTAAGCTAATGCCTCAGTATTAGACTCATGGGATATTAGAATTATACAGGGGGAAAAGGATATGAGTAGCAAGAGGAAGTGTTAATACACTGTGTTTAAAGCCAGTCTTTCTGTCCTCTTGCATCAGGTAGGTGTAGGTAACCCAACAAGATTTCTCATTTAAAAAGAAAAAAACTGCAAAAAACATATTTTTTTTTTGTTTTTGTTAAAACCACTGCTGGTAGCAAATAAACAACTTTCTGCGCAAGTGTATGTGGCAGCTCTCCCTCTGGGAAAAGCTGTTATTCTTCTCTTCATGATTTACCCACTACTCAAACCTCCACGTCCTCCTCACCCTTCAGTGGCTGCCAGTTCACATGGAATTTTGCAACGTGATTGTCACTGATGCATCTCATGAGGCTTTATAATAGCACCTTCATTTTCCACTCTGACCAACTCTCTCCCCCTTAAACTTCCCACAGGGAAACAAGTGGAAAGAAACAAGAGTCAGTCACCTAACTTCACATTTGCAATGAGTGGCTGCAGCCGGAGCTGAATCAGAGCCTTTTGAAATTGAGTCATTTTGTCTAGTTTGCTCTAATGTGATAAGTTAGATGGGATAGAAATTCTATATATTATTACATAGAATTATTTCAAAACATGGAGCTAAGATAAAAGCAGAGTCCAGGGAGGGCTAATCTGTGCCTGGCAGCCCACATTTTAATCACATGCCGATTACTTTGTTAGTCATCTCTTCATCAGTGCTCTCAACCCACTCCTGCTCCTCCTGCAGTAAACTTTAATTAACCAAAGAAACACATTGGAGTTACTCACTGAGAACAGAGAAGCAGAAAAATGGAGGAGCTGAATGCCTCTCATCATGGGTGAGAGTGAATCAGTTTGGAGGTTGAGGAAAGGTCTGCTCTTTAAACTAAAGCAGCAGGAATACCTGTCTGTGAGCGAACATTTTGAAACAATCCAAAAAGAAGACTTTTGTGCTGTTGCACTTTCATGTTTCTTTTCCTGGCATATGTTTCAGGACAGCAGCTGGTCTTTTACAATAAATTAAACAGAAGAAAGCAAATAGAACAACACATGAGTCACCTACATGGAGAGTTCACTAAAATCACTGCTCTTCATCTGCTGTGCATTATCCTTACTCTGATGGGACAATTGTTAGCTAAAAGCCAAAACCAAGCAAGTCACATAATAGCAATGTTTGTACTTTCAGCTGAGCCTTCAGTTCTTTCTAATTTTAGTGAGCTTGCACCACCCCTACACGTCGTGTCGATTACCACACCAGTAACAGCATCTGTCATGCCACCAGCAAGTAACATCTGAGGTGTTATGGTTTTGTTATGCTCTTAGGGATAATAATTAACCATCGATGGAAAGGAAACCCCTACAGTAAAGGATGATCCCACTGTACAACTGGTTGAACAAGTTGTCATGATTTGCTAAAGAGAATCCATGGCAGAGCTAAGGTGTTACCCTCCTGGATTGCCATCCTTGCACCTTGCCCTAGCACTCTTCCCTGCCACAGAAAGCCTGGCAGCTGAGATGTGGACCATGGTTAAAGGAAAATAAGGTCCTGGCTCTTCAGCTGGACACATTTCCATATCAGTTCTGGAGTGCAGAGAACCTGCTAGAAGATCTCAGCTACTAGGTAAGTGTCACAGAAAGAAAAGCAGCCAGTACTGCGAGTCACATGGAGGACCTGTGCTTCAGACAAAAGCTGCCTATTAGCCTTGCATGCTCATAAGAGATTCTGCATAGCATCCTGCACCCAGCATGCACCTGCCACATTTGCATAATTTGCAGTATTAGAGTAGAAAGAGGATTATGAAAACAATGACTGAGGCAATATTCAGCTCCAAATGGATGTGCTGCTGTTACCCGACCACAACAGGCTGCTGACAAAACTAGCTTTAGATAGATTTGTCACTTCCTTGGTCTCATTGTCCCTTCATTCTTCTCATAACCTCTATATTACTCTATTAATGCCTCTCCCAACTTCTCCTTCTTCCCATTTCTCATCATGATCCACATTTTGTTCATCCTTTGCACTCTGCCACCTCACCATTCTCTCCCTTTCTCCCCCTCATGGTGTGATGCCTCTCTTCATGCCAACATCTCTGCTTCAGCCACAACAGACCAAGATCGACCACACCAGGATTCTGCTTTTGACAGTGATTACTGGCAAAAGAAAGAGTAAGAATCAGCCTCTTTTCTCCCAACTTGTGGAGCCTCCCCCCATCTTCTGCCCTCACCTTGCTGTCATTCAGCACTTGCTCTCATGCCTGATCATGTGAGGATACAAAAGATTCTAATAACTAGGTTTGAGAGGAACGACAGCAAAGCTTTACAAGAGCTCGCCATCTGGACAGTGTTCGGTATAGAGCTGTCACTCAGTGCCACGTTCACATGCCAAGTTGGATCTATCATTAGAGAGATGCCAGTATGCATGGGCTATATTCACAGCTGAAGCAGGGCAAATCTCAAAGATTTTTACGCACACTGTTTTTACACACACTGTTTTATCTCAGGCAATGCTGTAGAAGCAGCACCCCAGACCTGGCTATTTCCAGATGCTACTGTTGCATCCCAAACAGCAAAACAAGGACCAAAGATAACACAGAATTGCTCCTCCCAAGCACAATGCAAGAGGCAGGAGGTTCTTTCTTACCATTAAGGCTCCTGTTCCCCTTAAATAATTTCAATTTTGCTGCAGAAAACTGCTATCTCCCTCAAATGAATCGAAACCCCACAGTGATAAGTGCACTTAGCCACCTCTGTATTTCACAGTTTGGAGAAAAGAGAACGACTGCTGTGTTGGCACAGGAAGATATGCAGGCAGCCGCGCACAAACTTGCTGACCTGGCACAACACTCGGCTGTAATGCAGAACTCTTTTCCCATGCAACTCATTGTTAGCGTTTAATTGCGAGCACTGTAGAAAAGGCTAAGGGATATGGAGGGAGGTTATGGGAAGGAGAGCACGATCTGGAATGCTGTTCTGCAGTCCAGAGAGCAGTCGGGGAAAGACAGCAGAGGATAAATGGGGAAGGCTGAGGGAAACTAGCATCGTGCAACAGCCTGTCTCCAAACACAAACAAGACTGTATCACCACAGAAATCAAGCTTTATAGCTTCTCTCATGCCCACTATAAAAGGGGTGAAGGAACCTACTTTGATTACTAACACTAGCACTCTTCTCTTTAGCTAGCATTCACTAAGGAATGTTGGTTTTTTCCCTAAATTTAAAGTAGCTTAAATCACTATATCATCTTTTATAGCAGGAATCTGCATCTAGATATATGTACCTGCCAGTTGGTAGAGAAGCTCCTCTAACGTTAGGTACAGTCAAAAACAAACAAACAAAAAAAAGTTGTAACTAAGCTTCACAGTCCTTTTATTGTAAATAAACATCATGCTTCACTATACCATCTGACCCATCACAGTCCCCTTCCTTTCAGCTCAGTAGAATCCTTGAGCCCCCTTTGAGTTCAAATTCCTACCAGGAGCTGTAAGTTATCATGTCACCCAGCTGTAACCCTGCTTAGGATATTAAAAACCAAAAATATATGCTTCTCAATAGCACTTTCTTGATTACCTAATTGATTTTTAGAAATTAACAATAATAATGCTAAAACACCCAGCAGCCTAATTATCAGCCAATTTTCATTTATACTCCCATTAAATTCACAGCTGCTTTGCAAAGTGACAGGCTGCTGTATGAAGACTGCCTTGTATGCTCTCACTTGAGACCCTTCCATTTATTCCATAGAGAATGACGACACAAATAACTCAAAAGCCTGCTTGGTATTTGGCAGATGCCATTCACATATGACATACTATTAAAAAAGCAAACAGCAAGAATGACAGGATGTTCTAAAGGAAAAAAACAGGGCATTTTCTTCCTCTCATGCTAATAAAACAGTTAATTTTCAAGTATCCACTAATCTCTTCATTATCCAAAGGAATTTTACTTTGAGCCACATCTGCCAGTTTACCTGTCTTGTAACAAACCATAGCTGAAAAGTGGGTAGCTGTGAATAGAACAACTGCTGTTCAGGGTTGGGGGAGAAGCAGCAGTCTGAAAGCAAGGTGTCTGCACGACTGGCAGACTCTAGACAGGACCCTGAGGTATCAAAGTACTGTATTGCAAAACCCATCCAGCTCAGTTTCTTGGCAGGAGCACCTCAAAAAGAAGAAAAAAACCTGCAATTACATTTTGTTGGCATTGGAACACACTAAATTAACTGAATATGTGTCAACTTTATGCAGCGAGGCGTTTCAGCATCTTTGAAATGTATGGACGGTGTATTTCTAATTTGCCAGGGCATTCTCACACCAATCTGCATCATCTCAGCTAAGAACTTAAGTAGTTTTTGAGTAGAACTAGGCTGATTTCAGGCTGCATGTTATAAGGAAACATTGAGAGGTGTGTTATAGCCAAGCATTACATAGGAACAGCCTTGGTGTACCTCAGCTGTCAACGCTTTGGCTCCTGAACCATTACTGCCCATAAGGTGGTCCATCAAAACTGGTGCAGTTTTTAGACACACATTCCTGTCCACTAAGATGTAGGCTGGGAACTGCCTGCCTGTTTCAGGTTTAGCTAAAGGTTCCCATCATGAAATTTTACCTACTCCATATTCCAGATGAAATCATCCAGATGATCTAAGGATATTCTAAATAATAATCAGACCCCCTGAGGCATTTCGTTTTCCAGGATCAACTAATCACAGTCTACCTGATAGCTTAATTCAGCCTCCAACGAAAGTGAGGACAAGTGAGACATCTTCAAGTAATTACATTTTCATAGCAACCAATTTCATCATCATATAAAATGAAGTTATTTCTATCCATTTACACTATCCATAACTAAAGAACCAGGAAAAATACAGAACATGTGAAATACTGTTTTTAGAGCAGCCAGCAAAGGTCAAACACAGCCTTTGGACTCAGCTGCTGTTTGTGTACTCCTGATTTAAAACAGTGAGAGAATGGGATATTTGGGCCATAAGTTCTCTTAAACAAAAAAAGTTCTCAAAGGCAATCACAGGACAGAGAACAAAAGATGTAGCCTATAACGCTGGACATGCTCTATTTCTGAATGTATCATTTGTATTTAAAGAAGTAAAGTACGTCATGAAAGAATGAACATGAAGAAAAGGTGCTGGACTCAAGCAGGATACAAAGCAATGTAAGAAAACAGTTTGGCAGCATCAGGTGACATGTGAGGTGATACTTCCACACTTGGGTGGTTCAAGAGACGTAAGAAAGCATCCTCATTTAGGTCAGAGCACCTTCACCAACAGCAATTCCCTGTACGTTCATCTGGACCAGAAGCTACTACATTTTGTTCATGGAGATCTTGGGACAGGTGCAGTCTATAAACCACAAAACAACTCCAAAGTACAAGATGCAGCCTTAAATACTAATTTGTAGTAAAGGCCACAACCTAAGCTGAAAAGAGGGAGAAAGAAAATCTGCACTTTTTATTTTAGGGGTTGACTCTGCCAAAAAGCCAACAAAACCACCTTCAAAATGCATACTATTTTGGTTAAATCTTTTTTATGAACTCATTTTTGTCTTGTAAATGTTATTTTCAAAGACAAATTAAAAACATGAAATATTAAAATACGGAAAGGCATAATAAACACAAGAGCCTTGCAGAGATTTGTGATAGGACCTGCATGCCTTGGTTCACATTGGTTCAGATGTCAAGTTTTGATTCAGCCTAGAATTTTGCAGGTTTTTTTTTACTGTGGGGTAACCAAACTATGAATAACGTACTTATTTTAAGTTGTATTGTCAAGTCCATCAAAAGAACTTGTGTGTCTTACAGTCTCTTCTAACGACTCTCAACCAACATACACAACTTACCGATGATATAAAATTGATGAATTACATCTGGTTTCATCATCGTGAAACCACAAAACAGACATTTCTACACGCTTTTACAGAAGCACGTTTTTACAAAATAATTTGGAGTCAATCATGTTTCAGAGTTTTAAGATTCAGTACTTGGAAACAGACTGAGAATCAGGAGACAAACGTGTGAATTTAAAGCAAAGGGCATGTTTACTATAAAGGATGTTCCCTTTCTTGTACGGCTATAAATATTTGGGTGGCTTAGTTTTGAAGGGGTAAGGAACAAGCAACAAAATTAGTTTCAGTGATTCTGTTTGTTACAGAAAACAAGATGGTTTTATTTATTGGTTTATAAATGAGTGCTCTGGGACCTCTCCTGATAAATGCTTCACTAGCTGAGTCACAGCATGCGCAGGATTAGTCACGGCTGTAGAAGTGCCCCAAATTTTCATTTACAGCCACAGATTTACCTGACGTGTATTAATTTCTTCTGTAAGTTGAAACTCTCTGAAATTATGCGCTTCAGAAACTCCTGGGTCCATCATCTCCGCCACGTCACCACACACCCCACCTGCAGTATTCCAACACGAGGGTCAGATGCGATAGCACGTAAGAAGGAAGGTGATTTCTGCCAGCCACGTTAGGGAAGAGGAACGGAGGGCTCACAGCTTGTACATCAACATATGTTATGTGGGCCACAGCAGAGCAGAGCATGCGTCATGCTGACTTGCTGCTATTTTAAGCAGCAATGGGTAAACGAAATGACTTAGACAAGCGACCAAGCACCCTCCTCTCATTATATGCTCCAGCGGAGAACTCTGGGTGTCTGGCAGAACTTCTGTGCATGTTAGCTGCTACCCTGTGGTACCTCTCATTCTGCAGGACAAGAACCAAGTAACTGCCCAGGGTTAAACTGCAAATCTCTGGCAGAATAAAACCAGGACTCCAGGTTTTAAGTCACCCTCTTCATGTAATCCCTAAAAATCCTCTGCCTGGAAGATCTGATCTAGCAAAGACTGGTTCTTCCATGAGAGGTGTCAATAATTGCCTACATTGGATCACCAGGTGGGGACCGGGCACGCTATCTCAGGGACCTTTCTTCACAAGCTTGAGCAGAGTCTATGCCCGAGTTCGTGCACAAATCATCTGCACATCCCCTGTTTTGAGAGGCTTGCATAAAGCAAAGGAAAGATCAAACCTCACCACATGATCAACAGCACAAAACCAGACATGTCCGATTCCTAGATGGCTTAAGTGCAAAGCCAGCCTTTGAAAACTTAAGGCAGCTGGCTTTTCTGCACCTTACATCCAGCTTTTACACACATGTTAAACATTACACTATTTAGACATGGGGAGCCCTTCCGCGGTTGCCCCCATCCTTACGCCACCTGTGTGAAGGATGCTGCTTTCTCAACTGGCACTTCACTTTCCGCCCAAGGGACACCTCTGAGACTTGACCCCAACGAACTGAACTGTAGACACACTTGAAGTTACCTCAAATGGAAGCCTGTCTTAATAGAAAAAAATTTTAAATAGAGAAAATGGTAAAATAAAAATCATTTAACCTGAACTTAAAGAATATTTTATTACAGGAATAACTCCTAAATAAACTTACAATCTCTGTTAACTGAAGTTTTCACAAAAGCAGATCATGGTGAAGCAGACAGTGAAATCTAAATGACAGCACTTAGCTGCTCTGCGCTGGTTTACATTGTTTACAGCTTCAAAGAAAAATACAGAGGCAGATTTGCCTAATGAAAACAAATAGAGCCACAAGACTATTCTGTTTCTCGTGAGGTGAACATACATTTTATTCAGTTTACCAAACCATATGGTATGCACTATACATTGACTCAACTTTCCATTTCTTCCTGTAGCAGAAAGGGAATTGTTAACTCTCCTCTGTAGGTTAAACCCTGCCTAATTTCCTTCCTTTTATTATTCTGTATTTTCCTTCCTCTCTTCCTGTTTCTGTGCTAAGGATACTGACATCTACATCTGACATTTTCCTCCTCACTTTCAACAATTTCTTCAATCTACAGATTGCTGTAGAAGGTTCTTAACTGGTCCAATTAGACACATGGAGTCCTTTAATACCATGTAAATGCAAATACACTACCTGAAAGCGTGACTAGCTCCAAAAGAGAAGTGAATCAATATCTACTGAACACTCTGCACTGAAACCACTTATATTATTAATACAACAGATGATAGGACTAGTCCATAGAGACTTATCCAGTGATTTAGAATTTAAAAACCAATAGTATTCCCCTGCTCAGACCTATATGGATGCTCCAAAAATTCTAAACAGATTATTTCCCAAGAGGTTTCACTTAAAAAAAAAAAAAAAAAAAAAAAGAGATTATCATAGCTGATCTAATATTTCAACCACTCTGCACCATAGTTCCTGATAACAGCTCCCTCAAGGTTAGCCTTAAAATTGTATCACAGCCTAATCCAGCCTTGTTATACATTAGTCTGAAACCACGTCTATATTTTATTGAACTCTGATTTTGTTACTGGTTTTACATATTATCCAGATTAAATTTTAAAGATGGTTTTGTGGTTTAAAAAGCATCATCATCTACTGGTGGGGAGTTTTTAGTGCAGCGGGAAATGGAATTAGGAAAGATCTACTGACTTAATTGAAGATGCCACTAAAAGCATTTGTGAACTGTAAATATCCTGCCCTTCTGATTTCAGCAGTCATCCTGGGAGGAGAGTGTGGAGCAAACTGCTCTCCGTGCACAGAAGCAACTCTACTGTAGAGAAGTCTGTGACACAGAACGGGCCTGCCTATGTACTTCAGAGCCAAGGGTGCACTGGTGCATTTACTGCCTGCAGAGTGGCTAATGTTATCAATAAGATTTTCAGATGTGCAATAATTTGATAAGATAATTGTGGTATGTTGTGCCTGATCTCCAGCTCCAAAGATAACACCCCTGGAAGAAACATATAAATCAATAGCACAAAACCCACTACCTTCTCCACTGCTGTGACATGTATTCACATCCCCAAAGTGCCTAAAAATGGAGAAATGTACTATGAAAACTCATCTAGAGATATTGGCATATCTTGGCTTGGCTTTTCATATCTTGACAAGGCACACAAAGAATAATAAGAAGGGCTACTACAGGTATGTCAGTCAGAAAAGGAAAGTCAAAGAAAGCAAAGAAAGAAAGAACAATTCTCCTATGAAGACAGGCTGAGAGAGTTGGGGTTGTTCACCCTGGAAAATAGAAGGCTCCAGGGAGACCATACTGCAGCCTTCCAATACTTAAAGGGAACTTATAAGAACAATGGGGACAAACTTCTTAGCAGGGCCTGTTGTGGTAAGACAAGGAGTAATGGTTTTAAACTAAAAGAGGCTAGATTTATACTAGATAGAAGGAAGAAATTTTTTACAGTAAGGATGGTGAAACACTGGCGCAGGTTGCCCAGAGAGGTTGTAGTTGCCTCATCTCTGGAAGCATTCAAGGTCAAGTCGGATGGGGCTCTGAGCAACCTGATCCAGTTGAAGATGTCCCTGCTCATTGTGGGGGGCTTGGACTAGATGACCTTCAAAGGTCCCTTCCAACCCAAACTATTCTATGTTTCAGTGATCCTATATGCAAATGCTATTTTCTATGCTCACTATTCAATTTACCAGGCAGTTACTGTCTTCATTTGGCTACAATAGAAGGGAGGTGGGGAGCCCAAATGAACGCCCTAAATATAGACATGTTAACACCATGAGTGCTAGAGAAAGAAGTCTGCTTGGAAATCTCTCCGAAAAAAGTCAGAAGATTAAAACTCTGTGTTTGAGTTTTGCTACTATGTTCTACCCCTGTGGCTTAAGATATCAATGTCATGACTCACTTCTGGGACGTGACCTCCTCATACCAGCTTTGTTCCTCATACTAGTACAAATTGGTCATCCATGAACACTGAATGAAGAAACTTCCTTATTAGTCATATCTGGATCTATAAAACTAACACCACAAAACGATGTTTAAACAAGCCCATTGCCACTTCAGGTATGTGGCCTTCCAACATTTCAAAGCTAAATAGTTTCATCAGGTGTGGGAGGGTGGGTAGAAAAAGGAAAAAAAGTTAGACACATAAGATACCTGTTTTGTGCCTCCAGATAAAATCTGTATTTGGCTTTTTATGTTTATTTGCTTGACTGGTAAATCCTAAGGAGATTCTGAGACTGATGCTTAAAAAAAGCAAACATAAAAACTCACCAAGTCTTCCATCTCAGAAGGCTCAGCTCATAGCTGCACTTAGGCTGGTCCATCCTTACTTATGCCATAAAACACCATTCCTTCCATATTCAATTAAAAGCTACAGATCAAACACTCCTGCCAAACACAGGAAGAACAAATGTTTGTCTACACATGCTCTTGCCTACACCTATCCTGGAAAAGTTCAGAACATTGCTGACCCAGCACGAAACTAAAAAGTCAGAGAAAAGCAGCCTGCATCTCAATAATCAGTTTGGTTATTAGGCTCGGTTATTTAATTCAAAATACAATGCAATAGTACCAAATAATACCTGTTATAATGGTCACTGACAATAATCATCATCTTGCTCCCAGTAACATTGGTTGCTTTTTGTTTTAAGCTCTCTCTGCTGGTAACAGTACAGGGTCGAATGCGACTGGATGGCGTATTTTACCTTCTCCCCAAATTACATGAATAAGCTTGACCAGGATGAGGATTAGCATCCTCATAATTTCAGGGGATCTAATCAGAAACCAGCACCTGTCCCTGAGTCAACAAAGTACCGAGCTAAGTTCTAAATGCTCCTGCAGCTCTAAAGCTCAGGAAAGACTTCAAATCTATAATTACACTGAAGGACTCAGATCTCACAAAGCAACCATAGTACGGAAAAATGAAAACCCTCACAGAAAAAACTTTCCAGCATTTGAAACAGCACAATGTATCAATTATACTTTTTCTCCTTTGTAAGTAAAGAATGTAGATAGCACTGCACTTGAGTAAGACGAAATTACTAAAAAATTGAAAGAAAATTTAAAAAAAAACCAAAACAACAAAAAACTTCCCATAGATTTTTAGCTAATACACAACGAAAAAGTTATCCCATAGCCCAGGCATGGTGTTGGTAACTGTGTGAACAAGAATCATGCAGTCAGGCATCCAAATCTCCTATATCTTAGCATACTCTTGGTAACCTGTTGTCTTGGTTTCCCTGCCACATTAAGATGGATGCCACAATATTTTTTATATGAAATTGAGCTTTTAAAAAAATATCAACCAGTAGCTCCCCATTTTTTCCTTTCAGGTGGCATATAAATAGAAACATTGGCAAAGAGAGTCCTAAGTGCCCATCTGACACGCTATTCTTTCATTAGTAGCCTCCGCAAAGCACCATTCGCTGGCCAAGCACCCAAACTGACTTCATCTGAAGACAGCTGCAACAATAACAACTACTGTAAGAGACATTTCAGTTTCATTTTCAGAGGAAACATCTGTAGAAGGACTTTCAGTTTCTCCGAGCGTTGGATCAGCTGTAGGACGTGAGACAACACTCTGATTACCAGGAACAGGATGCTAACCCACATGAAAGCAGTCGCGCTGCTCAAGTAGTGACTAACATGATGTAGAAGGGAATGTTTAACAAGTTCGTTCATGCAACAGGATGGGTGGTTGCCATCTCTCACCGCTATGTGCATACTCCAGAAATTCTCTCACTTCAGGAAAATGTGTCTGAAAGTCTGTCAGTAAAATGAAGGTCAGCATAGTTTGGAACAGTGATGTGCGTATTTTGCAATTTATGCAAATTGTATGTGTTTATATCAGTGAAGAAAGCACATTGGTGCATGTGACTTCTGCAGCTACTATAGCAGAGTTAATGTTCTTAAAGGTTCATGTACAGTGCAGTTAGCAAAAACAACCTCATCGTAGTTCAGCATTAAAAATGTTAACTGTGGGCAACTTCTAGGTTCACAGGATGGAAGTAGAATATGGCACCTCAAAGTCAGACTTCAATAGTCCTTGATACTGTTCTGATGCCAGATATTCACACTCTGGTTCCAAGTCAGCAGAACTCACTATTTGCCATGGAGTCTTCAAATTCCATTTAAAAAAATAGAATTCTTCATTTTCTTATTGTCTTTCCTTTGATATTCATCAGTACTATATCAGAACAATTTTTACGTATTTTTTTCTACAACATAAGGTAGTTTTATTATCCCTTGTCCTACAGAATGACAAAGAAACAGAGATACAGAGGTCCAAAAGTGTCTGGGTGACTAACTGAAGTTCTGATGTCATTAAACTTCAGAAGAGGCAGCAAATAATCAGACCCCTCTTATAAATAAGTTTCACCATCTCAAACTGCTTCTTTGTATTTCACCCCCCAATATTACTCATACGGCCTCAGTAACACTGATCAGGAACATCCCAAGCCAAGACGCTTTGATTTTTCAAAACCTAGGAATGTATGACAGTTCCTAAAAGCAATCTAACCCTGCCCTGGTGACAACAAAATTGCCTCCAGCTGAATCAGAGCTGCTTTGGTCAGTTTTCAATGACAAGTCCCATGGGGCAATTTGCTGTAGGTTGACACTCTGAGCTTTCTTTTTTTCATACCCACCTCTACCTCACTCATGCTATGTAGATACTCCTGCATAGGACAGTAAATCCAGATCTTTACAGTGGTATTCAATAGCCCTCTTGCAAAGTTCTATTCCTCTTTTCAGTTCCTTTAAAATTCAGCAAAGGAAGGTACAGGACCTACAAACAACAGCTTATTTTTAACCACACATCTTTGATTACTGTAAATCCTGTGATCTGAACAGTGTTTACACAAGAAGCGTGCAGCTCCCACGTGGGTGAGCCGCCAAAGACTGACTGCCAGCACTGAGCTGCAGCTGCAGGACACAGCAGAGGAACTCAGTCCACTCTCTGTGGGTCACTGCTAACTGGTTGCCACAAACCCCATACCAGGGAAAACGCACAAGGTCATCGCTGCTGTCGGCTGCACCTCACATCCCCTTCCCTCTCCTTTCAAGTACTCATTACAAATTTCCTTCTCCCCACACATACCCTTCCTTCTGTCTATCCTCACTACCTCAGGACTTAGGACTCCTCTCTCCTATAGCAACCCCACAAGCCATCACAGCAGCCCACTTTGTTCCTTACTTCCCCTCAAACACAAAATAATCCCAAGGTTTTTTTGTGTTAACCTCAAGTTCCCGCTTCCCAAACCTCCCACATTGCCAGCTCGCTGCTTCTAGCTCTTCTCCCAGGCTCCCCTGGCCACTGCAGCAGCCTTTGCTCTCTACTTTCCAAACTCTCCTTATCTTCTGAACTTTCCTGCCATTCAAAGCCCTTCTATACATAAGGAGTCTCAGCAACAGACTTCCCAGTACCTCAAGAAGAAGAGCCAGTGTCTCCAGCTACCTTCTTCTGAAGTCGCCAGGCCTCCAGCCCAGCACTGACATGCTCCCTGATGCAGATGGCAGAATGCCTTGGAGAAAGAAACTGCACCTTGACTTGGCATATTGCTCCCACATAAAGACTGGCTTTGAGCTGAAAATACCATCTGACAAACTGCAGGTTGTGTAGGCCTGGTTAGGACCCATCAAACGGACCTGCTGCTTCTGCCAGTAAAGTAAATGATGGCACTGGCAGGTTGTCATTTCCCACATAAGCTGTCATTTTGTCAGCACTCACAAGCTGTCAGTTGCAGGGGAACAGAAATCCAAGAGCCTCAGACCCTTCTGAAGCAGATGACGTCCTAATGGGTCCAAGCTTTCCATCCTTTCTTCCTAATTCTGACATTTTCTACTTATCTTCTTCCTAATTCTGACATTTTCTACTTATCTCCGTGCTGACCCATGCTGGCTCTTATTCCTCATCCAGTTCTGATTCACTTTTCCTCCTCGGTTTTAGTCACCATGCTTCTTTCACTGATGGGGTGTAATTGCTGCAATCATTCAGAGCACACAATGTGTTTGCACTCTCAGTTTCTTTGCTTAGTACCGCAATCTGTGTCAGCTACCAGGATTGTAAAGGGTTAAATTATGTTTGGAAATGTGTACGCTCTTACCTAACCTCCACACAAACTCCTGTGTAAATAGGTATTTCAAAACCTTATACTTAGGCCAAATATCAGGAGAGTGGAACAGCAAAAAGCGAAGCCTTAAAACAAGCAGAACTTCCCCCAAAGAAGTTTCAAGCCCATGCTATAAAATGAAGAGGAACTCAAACTGCTCAATGGAATAGTTGTATATTTTAATCATGTGCCTGGACAATCAGCATTTCTTTCTATAACTTGATTTTACAAGTGTCACACTGCTGAAACTTTCTGAACTTCAGCCAGAGCCAAGCAGCCAGTGCAGAAGAAAATTTCAGCTTACTGAAACAAATTTTGCAGGACCAACAACAAAAAACTGCCTCATAATGGGAAATATCACACAACTGCATCTACAGACAAAGTTGACAGCTCTGCCCATGATGACAAATGGTAAAAAAGAAAACAAAACAAAACAACAGCCAATTTTGAGCTACAGATAACTGAAAGAAAAAAACGTCATCTTCAGGAAAATAACTCTCAAAATTTAAGTATTTATTTGATATTTTCTTGATGGTTTTATCCAAATGAACATGCCAATGTCCTTCAAGGCTGACACGCTGCCCAACTGACAGGGCAATACCTGCCAGGCAAGCAGCCTACCAGAAAAGACTGAAAAAATCCAGAGTCTCCTTTTCGGATTGCAGCTTCTGTCACGAGGACAGACTGTTTTATTTGCAGAAGGCGATTTTTTGCTAGTGACTGGGTCCCTGTGCTGAACACAACAATCTATCTGTACAAAGTTGAAACAAGGGCATTAAACCATTTAGGTAGAATTGTCTTTATGCCATCAGTTGCTGCTGAGCACTCCGCTCTCTGACCCTTAGCTGCTTCAGAATTTAACATTTAAGGAATGCAGAATATTGCTGATTTAAGTGGACTTTACTCATATACATTTCAAAAGACTCTATAGTCCCAGCTATCCTCAAAAATAACTTCAGAGACACGTTCCCATTAGCTCTAACTATAAAAATAACACAGCAGACAGTAAAAAAGAGACATAATTGTGGATCTACAACAGAGTAAGTTTCCCGGGTGGTAGTTAAACACGACTGGTGATACAGACCTCTTGTGTAGCACTACTACCGCCTCCTGGACAAACCAAGCATTGCTGCAGGAGCAGCCAGCATCTTTTCCAACTGTAAATTAATTTGCCTTGAAGATAGCCCCTTTAAGAGCCCCAAGGCACATCCAGCTATACTGGGTGCTAGAAACCTCACCTTCCCAATCAGCTGTGCCATTCCCTGCAGAGCTTTACCCCTGCAGCTACACCGAGTGCTGTCCAAGAGCACCAGCACAGGGGGAAAGTCTCCAGTTACACCAGTTTTCCCTGTTTGTCCCCTCAAGTACAGTCACGTCCATCAGACACCTTCCCACCAGGAATCATAGTGGAGAGCCTCAACGCTAATGGCAGCAGAGTCTGGCTTAGATAAAAGCTGGTCAAGTCACCTTGCCTTTCTGTTACTAAATTAGGGAAACAAATTCTACAGCACCGGTGATGAAGTCTTGTCTTAAATTTACATGCCTTTACTTGGCAATAAACTACACTAAAATTCTATGTAAAACATGATAAATTCCAGAAAAGTGGTATCAATCACTTTGTAATAATGATATCATTGCAGTCTAACTTTATGGCCTGTAAGGAATATGGCTCA
Source organism: Pedionomus torquatus (assembly GCA_013398155.1). Lineage (NCBI taxonomy): Eukaryota > Metazoa > Chordata > Aves > Charadriiformes > Pedionomidae > Pedionomus > Pedionomus torquatus. Next base: position 135,780 of record VZRU01013361.1, read on the forward strand.
GTTCTCAGAATACACTGTAATAACGCACTGTGCTGCATAAACACCTCATAAAAAGTACAGTTTTATGATGAGATACAGTTCTGTTAGCTATTTTGTTGCCAACAGATTAAAGTACTGGTTGCAGTTAGAAACTTTCAGTTACGGCACAAACATACCTGAACTTGGTTTGCTTTTGTAACAAGTACAGAAAGAACAAAATCTTGACAACTGGATGTATGTTGTTTTAAATAGTGCTCTTAACATGCTATGATGCACACATCCCTCCAAACACCAACCACTTCATTTAAAAATTGCAATCTCTGAAACAGCAGGAAGAAGTCCCGACTATATTGTGTTTTTCTTCAATGTAGTATAAAAGAACATCTTTAGTCAACACAGAAAAAATCTCTGGTTTTGGATTAAGACAAATCCAGTTTTAAGGATGCAATTAATCATAGAATCATAAATGTTTAGAAGTGGAAGGGACCTCAAAGATCATCCAGTTCC